>CM051399.1:7388921-7449253 GCA_028052125.1 Melia azedarach
ATTGTACTTGCATGATCAAATGATATATAACAGCAAATGCACCTCACATATAGCTTAATTTTCAACAATTTATATCCCAATTACCCATTGCTTCGGTCAAACAATTAAACCATGCACTGCCAACATATGTGATGAGAGATTTCTGCTAAAATAACACTCATAAAAGATAGGCAAACCAACGAGCAATTATTTCTCTCTTATAATATTCTCACATTTCATGCTCCAGTCATTTCAGATTCAAAGAACAAACAGATATCTGGTTATGATTCCGAATTGTATGC
The DNA here is from genome assembly GCA_028052125.1 of Melia azedarach. Lineage (NCBI taxonomy): Eukaryota > Viridiplantae > Streptophyta > Magnoliopsida > Sapindales > Meliaceae > Melia > Melia azedarach. The sequence continues at coordinate 7,389,203 of CM051399.1, forward strand.
ACATTATTAACATAACTTGAACTGGAAAAATGTCACAAAATGATATTGAAATAATCAAACTGTTAAGCAAATGAAAATAATAATAACAACAATTCAAGGAACACATTGTAAAATTTAAGAACCAAGTAGGAAAGCAATCAAATAACCATTATCAATTCAGAAGATTGATATCAAAATTGAACTTTGAAGACATTAACTTCAATTTAACTGGCCAAGACCCCGATAATAGAAAAAAATTCTCACCTGCCTCGTAAAGAGCGAAGAATCTAGATCAGAGAGCGATGAATTAATTGGAGAAACCAAAGTGCATCTGATAAAACATTCACAGCAAAGTCAATAACTTTTTATATATAACAGAAGAAAGCAACGAAGAATCAAAATAACGTGCTTAGGCAAAGATTCACGCTACAAGACAGATAATACCATTAATATAATATTCAAAGAACATGAAGCTACGATTTTGCCCACATGGATCTATCCCTCTATCCATTTCAGATCCACAATTAATATTTTATTCTAAAAATAAAAAAAGCAACTAACCAACCCCTTCAAATTCTGGCAAAAATATGAACAAATTAAGATTACACAAAAACCCAAAGCAGTCCAATTTCCAAACGATTCGAAACCCTAATTTACCGGAAAAATTAAATTTGCCAAACGAAATTGAACAGATTTTGAAATACAGATAGAGTCGGTACCGGAAAAATGTTGAAATGAGAAGCTGCGAACTGAATGAGAATAAATTAAAAAATTAGAGAATATAAGAGAAATTAGGGTTTTTTATTTAATTTTTTAAATCTCAGATATGTACGGCGATCGAATCGAGGCAGCGATGAAGAAGCGTTGGCGTGGGCGGGAGTGATTAGTGAAATAATCTCATTTCCTTTTTATCGGATTCGACGAGTTGTTTCTACGCTATTCTCTCTTTTCCTTCTCTCTTAATTTCTGAGTTCGATGTATCCACGCGCGGTAGAGAAACGTGTAGTGGACGCTCCATGAAAAGTAGGAGAGGATGCGACACGCGCGTTTGGTGAAAAGAGTTCTTGGTATAATAACAATTTTGTTTCTATACTTTAAAAAATAAGAAATAAGAACATAATTTTATTAATTTTAACGATTTAATCTCCCTTCGGCCTTTATTGTTTAGGGTCAATCAATATAACTTTTCAAATAAATTTTTTAAAATAATATTATATAATAAAAATTTTAGTAAAAATTTATTAATTATTTAATTATTATAATTTTATAATAAAAATTAAGTAAATATTTAATAAATATTTTTTAATGATATTATAAAAAACACAATTTTTTGAAATAAAATAAAATATTTGAAACAGTTTAATTTTTTAAAAAATTTAAAACTCTCTTGTATAAAATTTAAATTTCTTTTACTAAAAGGAAAATAATATTTTTTAATTTTTAAAAGTTTTTCTTTGGTAATAATTTAAATATTATAAAAAATTTAATAACATCTTTTTAATTAGAAAAACTGTTTTGGTCAATAAAAAAAGTTAAATTAAACATGTATTTGTCTTACTCTAAAAGAAATGTGCTATGCTGGGGACTAAAATGTATATATTGGATAATATTTGCTCCAATTTGTTATATTTTAAAACTTCAGGGATGAAATATTATTAGCGTTGAGTAGTCTCTGAGCTAATGGCTCACGTGCTCTGAGTATTGTAACTGGCTAAGCAAGGCGGGCTTAGCGTTGAAATCGATTTTCACGCGCCGGTGATGGAGAGTGAATGCCACGGGCTGTTAAAGTGATAAAGTGGCTAAACGATTCAGGCTTTGTTGTGACGACATGATGTTTTGCTGTTTGCTTCATCTGATTTCAACTTGGGAGGGACGGTGGACGCATGCGGGTTTTCTGAGCTTTAAAATTTCAATAATGTATATATAATTAATAGGTAATTTTTAATTTATCAATAATTTTAATTTTTTTAATAATATTTAGTAGGTCCCCTTTTATTTTTTAACAAGTCATCAATCATACCTAAAATAAAATAAATAAACTCATTTATCCTTATTGTATTAATATTATGTACCTAAAGACAAAATGACCTTATATAATTAAAAAAATAAAATTTAACTTATATATAATTAATAATTTATATTTTATTAAAAAAATGAGTTAATATATATTAAAATTAAAGTAAAATATTCTCTTAAATAATAAATAAAATAAATTATATATATATCAAAATAAACTACATCTATATTAATTATTAATTAATTAATTAATTAAAAATAAAATAAATTAATATTTATACGATATTAATTAATAATTTGATACATGAAAAAAATATTAAAAAATTTAAATATACACAATTATAATAGTAATATCAACTAATTATTTTTAATTACTATATATGCACTTTATTTTAGCATATAATTTAATTTAGTTTATTTATTTATTAGTGAAGTAAAAATTTTACCTAAATTTTAATATATAAATAACTCATTTTTTTCAATAAAATATATATTATTAATTATATATAATTAAATTTTATTTTTTTAACTATATAGAATCGTTTTTGTCTTTATATACATAATATTAATAACAATAAAGGTAAATGAGTTATTTTATTCTGTTTTGGGGTATTATTGATGACTTATCAAAAAATGAAGGACACCGCTAAGTATTATTAAGAAATTAAGGTTATTTGTGAAATTGTCAATAAAATAATAATGAAAAACTGAAAATTACCCATAATTATTTATAAAGTAATAATAATTTTGCATCTCAACTTTGAGAAATAAAAAAATTAAAATATTTCTTTTTTCAATTTTAACATTTTAGTTCTCGTGGATATGGATGGCAATAGGGTGGGCTCAGAACAGGGTTTACTATCCCTGAACTAGTCCCTTCCCTATTTTATTCTTTTACATGGTAATAAATAGTGGAACCAAATACATGTAAAGAATCATAATCATTTGCAAGTTTTCCAAACCATATCTTCAAAGGTGTTTTTATCCCCAATTGCAACTGATGGTAAATGGTTAATGAGATGGCATGCATATGTAATAGCTTCAGCCCAAAATTTAACTTATATATAATTAATAATTTATATTTTATTAAGAAAAATAAGTTACTTATATATTAAAATTAAAGTAAAATATTCTCTTAAATAATAAAAAAATAAATTAAATTAAGGGATAATGTGATTTACCCGCTAACTTTTTGAGAAAAGGGAGATACTATCTTGACTTTTTCTCTAGTCTTACACACTCCCTGACTTTCAAAGAAACTTGAGATACCTCCTAAGATACTATTCTAAGCACTATTCTAAATATAAATTGACTATTTTATCCCCTAACTATTAAAATATATAAAATAATTTAATTGTTCTTATATTAAATAGTCAATTTAAAAATTATGTATAATTAATATAGTTAAAAAATCTTCCTAATTGTCAACTTTTATAACATTAATTGTAAGCAAATTTTAACAATATCATTTATAAAAGTTTTATAACATAAAATATACTAAGAATTATTAAAAAAATTACAATATGAAAATTTTTTAGTTGTAAAAAATTAATTGTTTTACTTTTACAATAAATTTTTTACAACTAAAAAAATTATAGAAAATTGACAATGATTTTAACAATATTTATTATATATAATTTTTAAAATAGGTTATTTTAATAAAATGATCAATGATAAATTATTTATAATTAATATTGTCAAAATATTAACCAAAATATTAACAAATTTAAAAGAAAATAATTAACAGTCAAAATATCATTATAATTTTTAAATTAATTATTATAATAATATCTTATTGATTATTATATAGTAAAAATAAAAACAATTAAATTATTTTATATATTTTTAATAGTTTGGGTAAAATAATAAATTTATATCTAGAATAGTGCTTAGAATAGTATTTTAGGGAGTATCTCAAGTTTTTTTGAAAATTAGGGGTATGTAAGATTAAGAAAAAAGTCACAGAGATATCTCCATTTTCCCAAAAAGCTAGGGGGATAAATCACATTATCCCTTAACTTAAATTATATATCAAAATAAATTGCATATATATTAATTAATAATTTGATACATGGAAAAAATAGTAAAATATTTAAATATACACAATTATAATAGTAATAGGAGAATTTTCACATACCTCCTCTAAGATTTGTCGAAATCACAGATAGAAAGAAAGAATGGTTTAATTCACAGGTAACACCCCTCTGACTTAACATAAAACACCTTTTCCATCTCTTTTTTATACTTTATGGGTGAAAAACTAATTTTGTCCTTAATCAAACCAATAAAAAGCTGCAACTAATGTCATAGTCATAAGATAATGTTTTTAATCAAAATAATTTATTTAGAATGAAAAAAATAAGGGAATACGATACCAATTCGTAGGTTTCAAATACAAGATACAATTTACATCTAGAAATTGTAAAAATGCATTTAAAAATAGCATAAAGTTGCAGATGTTTTTGCTATAAAATAACAAACTCCCAGCAGGAAAAAAAAGTTGTTATTATGCTATTAGAATAAAAAAAACAGCAGCAACTTAACCCAAAAAATAGCAACACATTAAGCCTTCCCAACAACAGCTATGAACAATAACAGAACTAGCTATGAATGTAAGCAAAAACAACAGTAAGCTGCAAAATTTAACAACCAAATAAGCTGTTGTTTCTTTGTAAAACAAAAGAAATAGCAATAAGCAGAAAACTAAACCCAAAAACAAAGAAACCCTGCCAGCAGTAACTATAACAGTACTAGCAACAACTGAAGCAAGCTATTATTTTCCTTAAAGAATAACCCATAGGCAAATAATAAATGGTATGCGAATGACAAGTAAACAGTTGCCAAAAACAAGATATCAAACAAGTAGCAATATCAGGATCAACACTAATTGCAACAAGTCAGTAAGGTAATAACATATAAACATAAATACAGCAAGCCACCATGAATTAATCCATCAGCATCAAGCAAACAACAGCAAAAAACAAGCTTGTAGTAGCTAACCAACAATTAACAATGCAAGAAAAACACATTAACAACTAATACAAGGCAACTGCAAATAATAAAGAATCAACAGGAGCTGAAACTTAATTCTACAGCAACAATCAGCTAATTTCATCGAAGATAATCAATAGAAAAGTAATTAGCAACCAACAGCAATGCTTGAACTTTCAGCATAAGAGTAATGCTCTACTCAACTACAATATAATCCTTAAAACTAATGTTTTACCCAAGCTTTAGTTTATAATGTAGCATACAATATTGCAGAAAACGAAGTAGGGCAAGTCACAAGATTGCTTTGAAGCTTGCAACAGAAAAAAAAAAATGTTAAAATATCACACTATTTATGGGTGAAAATTGTTTATTTAGGCCTTGGTTGACCAATCAAATAAGTTTTATGTGCACCCAAAATAAATTTCAAAATTAAATTTCTTTCGTTCAGATTCTACAATCTTGCCAATCTAATCTCCATTTCGACTATCGTGTTTAAAGGACGAATGAAGATCTTGAAAAAAAGAATAAATAAATAGAATGACAGTATATAAGAAGTGATGCAAATTGTTATGTGATGGCTTATTTTGCTTATATTCAATTCTTCTTTACCTCTCATCTTTTTCTTCTTTCATTAGCTCAAGGAGAAAGGACACACAATCCAAATTGTGGATTTAAGCATAGGAAAATTTATGAGATATTGGCTTCCCCTTCTCTAATTGAACACATCTCAACTGCAAATTCTGCATGTTAAATGATTTCTACAAGCCAATTTAGAAGATTCAACTGGAAAATGATAGTCCATGGTATAAGATTACAAGCATCTCTCATGGTGATACTGTTACAATTTCTGATTCAGCATTCCAAAATCACTTAAACAACCGTAGCTATGAATCGTTCAGAAATTTGACCATTCCCAGCACTCTTTTAATCTCTTTTGAGATCTTATCAAATTTAATTTTGTTTAAATGCCATTTTACCTTCGACAATAGTATTTCTACAAATTTGTATTTCTACAAATTTCAATTTATCTTATGATGACTTTGTAATCTTTTACAATCATTCAAATAAGAATTTGTCCAGTCTTCCACTTTAATGTTTAGTCATTCAGATTCTAGTGAATATGCCTACCCAAAAATCATACTATAACACTCCCATAAAAAACCCCCAAAAATAAAACTAGGGCTTTTGTTTGATTAAAGCCAACAAGATAAAATTAGCAAACAACAAGGTCTATTAGCAACAAATCACAAACAATCAAGGTTGATTTGAAATTTAAAACAACATAAAGGGTCGAATCGTACCTTGCTGACATCAAATACAACTTTCTTCCTTCTTTGACGAACTCATATCCTCCCTCTCAAAGCTTCGTTGCTTTATTAGTTGTGTTTAAGAGACAAACCCAATTATTATCAACCGCATTGGCATGAAAATTGCCCTCCACATCATATGTATACTACCATCTCTGTAACTGCGTTAGTAAGTTCAGACTACGAGCTATGATGGCGCGAAAATCTCCCTCTAGATAACCATTATACTGTCTCGGTTGCTCTAAGTCATCCAATCAAAAGCATCAATTTCATCTTTCAAGTTGAAAAGATGAAGCTCAGCTTGTCAATTCCAGCTGTTAATATGTTTTTTACTAAGATAGAGCTAAAAATGGGAAAGGCAAAAAGCTTAAATTGGATGTCAAACTGGCATCATTTTCGTCTACAATGAAATGTCATAATTGCCCTTATAGTTAACGAAAATGTGCTTTCTGTTAAGTCAGAGGGGTACTACCTATGAATTAAACCATTCATTCTTTCTACATTTGGTTTTAATAAACCTCAAAGGAGTTATATGAAAATTCTCCAATAGTAATATCAACTAATTACTTTTAATTAATATATATACAATTTATTTTGGTATATAATTTAATTTAAATTTATTTATTTATTATTTAAGTGAAAATTTTACCTAAATTTTAATATATAAATAATTAATTTTTTAATAAAATATAAATTATTAATTATATATAAATTAAATTTTATTTTTTAATTATATAGAGTCATTTTTGTCTTTATATACATAATATTAATAACAATAAGGGTAAATGAGTTATTTTATTTTGCTTTGGGGTATTATTGATGACTTATCAAAAAATTAAAGGCACTGCTGAGTATTGTTAAAATATTAAAGTTATTTGTGAATATTGCCAATAAAACAATGATGAAAACTGAAAATTACCCATAATTATTTATAAAATAATAATAATTTTGCATCTCAACTTTGAGAAATAAAAAAATTAAAATATATATTTTTCAATTTTAACATTTTAGTCCTTGTAGATAGAGATGGCAATAGGGTGGGCTCAGGACGGGGTTTACTATCCTTGAACTAGCCCCTTCCCCATTTTATTCTTTTACATGGTAATATGCAGTGGAATTAAATACATGTAAAGAATCATAATCATTTGCAAGTTTTCCAGACCATACCTCCAAAGGTGTTTTATCCTTAATCGCAGCTGATGGTAAATGGTTAATGAGATAGCATGCATATGTAATAGCCTCAGCCCAAAATTGTTTGCCCAGCCCAACATTGGATAACATACAACGAATATTCTCCAACAAGGTCTAATTTAAGCGTTCAGCCACCTTATTCCGTTGTGGTGTATCTTTGACCGTGAAGTGATGAATAATACCTTCATTTTTACGAACTTGCAAAAAACAGTCGTTTCGATACTTTATGCCATTGTCTAATAAGAGTTTCTTAATTTTTCTTCCAGTTTGATTCTCCATAATCTTTGTTCAAGTGAGAAAAATCCCTAGAACTTCATTTTTTTACTTCATGGTATACATCCAAACTCTTCTAGAGAAGTCATCAATAAATGTAACAAAATAATATTTACCCCTAAGTAAAACTGTATTGGTAGGTCCCCACACATCTGAGCAAATGTAATCCATAATACCTTTGGTATTATTTTCTCCAGTGTAAATTTCACCCTTGTTTGCTTCCCTAGTACACATTCTTTGTATAAACCCAATTTGCTAGTCTTTGCGCCTTTCAATAAGCCTTGCTTGGTTAGTGTTTGCAAAGCTTTTTCTCCTGCATTTCCTAAGCGCATATGCCATAATCTCATTATCTCTGAATCTGCATCTTTATTTGTGGTTGCTGGGGCTATACCAACAATTGTACTTCCTTAATATTGATACAAATTACTTTGCCTGACTCCTTTCATCACTACGAGTACTCTTGAGAAAACTTTTAACATTCCATCTCGCATTGTCATAGTGAAACCTTTAGCTTCTAAGGTTCCCAATGAAATAAGATTCTTCCCGAATTTTAGGACATATCAAACTTCTATCAGGACCCTGGTTGAACCATCATGATTCTTCAAGTGAATAGAGCCAATTCTAGCTACCATACAAGTTTTGTTGTTGGCCATATAGACAATTCCACCATCAATTTCTTCAAAGTTGAAGAACCATTCCTTTTTGGGACTTATATAGAAAGAACATGCTGAATCAAACAACCACTCGTCAAGATGTATTGTTGAAGAAAGACAGGATAATGCAAAATCTATTTTATCATTGTCACATTCAGCGACATATGCATCCGATGTAGTTTTATCCTTTTTTCTTAATTTAGGAAAATCTTTCTTCCAATGCCCTTTCTCACGATAAAAGGCACACTCATCTTTACATGGTCTGACTTCAGATTGAGATCTTCCTCTTCTTTCAGGCTTTTGACTTTGATCACGACCCCTAACAACATAAGCCTCTGCTTTTGTGTTTCTCCTGTACTTTTGCTTACTCTTCTTTCTGATTTCATTTGAGTTTAGTGCAGCAGTAACCTCATTAAATGTTATAGTTTCCTTCCCATGAAGCAAAGTGGTAATGAGATGATCATATTCATCGGGAAGTGAAGCTAACAGTATCAAAGCCTTTTCAATGTCTTCTAATTTCTCATCCAAATTTAATAGATTTGTCATCAACAAATCGAATTTATTGATATGACTAGCCATCGTAGTACCTGGTTCATATTGGAAGTGATACAACCTGGATTTCATGTAAAGCTTATTTTGACCGCTTTTCTTCATGAACTTATTATCTAGCTTCTTCCACAACTTGTTTACACATGTCTCTCTCATGAATGGATACTTTTGCTCCTTGGTGAGACATAGCCGAAATATACAACATGCTAATCGGTTGATCCTTGCCTATTTTTTCTCACTCATCTCAACTGGCTTTTCCTTTTCAAGAGTAATGTATAGATCTTGTTGGAAAAGAATATCAAGTACTTCACATTGCTACATGTCGAATTTGTTATTACCATTGAATTTTTCCACTTCAAATTTTGTATTTGTTACCATTGGTCTTGTCAATATAGAGGTCACTGGTGGATTCGAAGATGTAGCAGTATCTGAGACAGATTCTGCTATCATGCTATCTATTATTATAGTTTACAAACTTACACAAAAGAAGTTTAACCTTTACATGAATAGTGCACTTGACAAATTTTCAGGAAAGATTGGAGGGCTCATAATGGTTTCACTTAAAACCCAGACTCCTTAGGCAGTTATAGCTTTTTTGACAAAAATTTTCTTGTGCACGTATCTACGCTAGGTGGACCTTCAATTCTGATACCAATTGTTGGAAAATTGAGGGCCCAATAATTTTCTCAAAATATAAATACTTGTAAAATATAATAATTAGAAAAATTAAATGATGGCAAAGTAATAAATATGCAAAAATACAAAATAGAGAATATCAAAATTTAACGAGGTTCGGTAAAAATGTTACTTATGTTCTCGGGCACTTGGATTAATTTACTAGTACCAAACTAAGAGAATTATAGAATTTGGGTACAAAATACAAATACCCACAATTATCAAGATTAATTATAAAATTTACAGAAATTAAATTCAAAACTATAAATCTTACAAAACGAAGGACTCAATCAAAATTTGTCACCTCTGCAAATTGAAGAAGATGAACTCTCCTCTGTTTTACTTTGTTTTCTGGAAAATCTTGCGTTCTACTTTAAGCTCTCCTCTTCATGCCATAGCCTCTTAGTTTAGCTCTCTATTTATAGGTAATTGAGAGCTAAAAATGCTAACAATATTGAGGTAAGTAATGACGAAATTTACTTGTTCACTGACCACCAAAATTGTAGTCAAGCATATACACCTCAGACGTTTTCTTTGACAAGAAAATGAGCCACCAATTCTACACAGAGGCTTGGTAAGACACTTGACTTTATTTGGGGACCTTTGCGGTACGGAGGCAGGTCAAGTCAAGTACGACTGAGCTTAGAGCGTTGACCACCTAACCGAATTCCAAGTCACCAAGTGCTCCACCTCACTAAGGATCGTGCATTTTATTTTATTGCATTAATAGAAGGGTATGTCCCTTTCGAAAGATAACTTTAAGTTATGCCTTTTAATATTTATATACACCTTTTTAGCAATACTTATTCTGAAAATATTCTAATACTATTTATATATAATGTATATAATAATATATATTACAAAAATTAAAATTACAATTAAAAAAAGCCACTGATTAGTCTTTTTTATTACAAGAATTAATAGTATATAAGTAAACTTGATTAATATTGGAGCGATCGAGTAGGTAATTTTATTGTTAGAGTAGAGAAAATATATTACATATATAGCTAAAATAAAATGTGCCATGGAATTTCAGAAAACTCATAATCTTCTGGTTATGGTTATTGTTTGTACTTGTCTAGCAAAAATAGGAATTAGAGTGTCCTTATGAGCATAAACACCAAACCCACTTGCCCTTGAATCCATTGGAGTAACTTTGTGTATGAGATGCTTTATTTGTTAAGCATTAACATCAAATATGTACAAATCAGAGAGCGTTTTAAAGCAAAATGCAATAGTAGAAGAATTGCTCCAAAAACCAGCCATTGTGGATAGTGGATCAATAGTATTAAATTCAATAGTTAAGTATTTGGTCCAACATCGTGTGTCCACATTCATCAACCATACCTGGAAAATAGGATTATTATTACTCCACAGGTTTCGTATCTAAATATCCTAAAGATAAAGATAAGAGAATATTCATTGTTATTATTGTATAAACTACCAAGTTGGACATATTGTTCATTCACAAAATTGAAAGGTATTTGTAACTCCATCAGTTGAAATACCTCATCACTTAAGTCAAATGAAAGGAGGATGTTTCCAAAACAATTTGTATATAGTACCTAGTAACAAACTCCCTTCAAATATGTGTTATTATAGCTTGTACCTTCTGTTCTATAAAGAATCAGTTTAGAATTATAAGATTTGCAAGAGTTTGTACTTAGGTTGTATAATGCAGCACAAGTATACCGAGGTGATGCAAAAGAGATTTCATCCCACAGATAAAAAGTTTGTAGGAAAACCATCTTATACGCATTACTTACATCATCAAATTTAAATCCAACAGAAGGAGTTAGAAATGTTTTTTTCAACATCCGAAGGATTACGATTACCTAATATTTTAGGCTTTATTAGTCTATAATGACCTGGTACACTTCTCAATTCTTCAGTTGCATAGTTTCAAATAATTACACGTTTCTTATAATATAAGAAAATCAATCCTTCATAATAACATATAACCTTTCCTAATTCATCTAATACTTGTTCATGATCATGAACAAGATGATCATAATCCTCATATGATGATGTATTTGCAAGTTCTTTGTCAGGAAAATGATAATGACAAATTTCTTTCCTATTATCAGGATAATATACATTCGTGTAAAAATATACTAGGTAAGTATTTTCATTGTTGTAATTGTTTTTGTGTTTGGAAATAAAATTATGGTTTTTAGGTAAAACATATCAGGATTTGGAAATGCATTTGAATCGCAATATTAATTTTACTGCCAACCTTGATAATATTTCAATCATCATTTCTTCTGACAAGTCCCCATCAATATTATAATTATAATTATTACTATTATTGTCGGCTCTATCTCCATCTCCACGTCTCATGATCTCCATTTTCATTTTCATTTTCATTTTCCAAGCTTACTTGACTAATATATAAGCTTTTGTTCATTCATTTATTCATATTGATTAGTGAATTTTATTAATTAAAATATAAAATATAAAATTAATTAATTAAATAATGGACTTCCGCTCCTCTAGCACAGCTAAATTAATATTATTATTACAAGTTAGTTCATTTTAATTTTACTTTTCAAATCCGACAACTTTGCCTATAGAAGCACCGTCATTTAATTTCGCTATATATTAACATTACGTTTTTTAAGTAATAACTATTTTATTTTACTAGAATTAATTTAATTTATGCATGTATGTATGGTAAAACTATCGATTTTTTTTATATGTATACTCATTATTCATACCATTAGTTCATATGTAGTTTTATATTGCATTAAGACATTTTATCAATTTAATACTTAAATAAATAATAAAATTATTATTTTATTCAATCAATCTTCTACTTTATTGATCATTCTCAAATTGATTTAACAACATTTTAGTGATAAATAAAGGAATGAGGTATCTTTGTAACTTTTTTTTCCGTATAATATCAAGATAAAGTCAACTTGCCATAATTGCGATACTTGATCTAAAAGTTCAAAAACTTAGTCCTTGTGGGTACAATAATCTTTCTTTACCACTTACTACTTGTACGATCCCGTATATTTGTGGGTTACATGGGCATTTATCAAGTTTTTGGCGTTGTTGCCGAGGATTAAGAATTTTTTAGTTTTTATTAATATTGTGATTACATAGTTTGACTTTAATTTAGGTTTCTATTTTTGTTTCGTTTAATTTTTGTTATATTTTAAAGTTTTGCAATTGTATGCGAAGAGCGAGAAGCCTTGAACTAGTTTCATTTGATCTTGAGATTGAACGAACTTTTCACGGATTGAGAAGAGAAAGAAGGGATCGGTCGAGAAACATGGTAGACGAAGGAAATTAATAGCCATCACAACCCTAATAACCAAAAGTACTACGAGATTATTTTCGGCCTGTGGTTAATGATAACTATTCGGGGATTCAACGGCAAACAATCAATGCCAACAATTTTGAACTTACACCGGCAATGGTAAACATGATTTAACAAAATCAATACGGGGGCTTGTCTCATGGGAACCTTAATATCCATTTAGCCATGTTTTTTAAGGAAATTAAGTGATGTTTGAAGAATGAATATGAGATTTGAGTATGATTCTTTAAAATGATTAATATGTTAGGGGTTGAGTTGCATTGGATATCCACAGTATCGACCTAACCTTGACCCAACATGATATGCATAATTTAAGTTTTCATGATCTAGAATGATGTGATTTCTTTCATTAGTAGAGAGTGGTTTAAAATCAAGTCTCTAGAGTCGTATAGAAGTCCAAGATAGTTCATTTACTTGCATAAACTGATTCAAGTCAAAAGTGAATGAATAACTTAGCCTACTCACACACTTGCATGAGGGATCCAAAATAGAGTGATATTTAGTTTTCTTGTTAAAATCCTAGGTAGAATGTCAACACTTTGAAATTCTCCTAAGACTGCTTGACTTTTAATTTATGAGGTTTTTCCTAAATTAAACTCCTCTCTCTTTATGATGATTAAATTTCCTTTACTTTATTTTTATTTGCTTGAGGACAAACAAATGTCTAAGTTTGGGAGTATTTGATAAATGAATATTTTACTCACTTATCTAGTACTTTAAAACTTAAATATTTATGCAAATCTTCAAGCTTTCGTGTTATTTTGATGAAATTCTTTATTGTTTGTGTATAAATGAAAAAATTACAATTAAAGTGATAATCTTCACAAAAATAGGATCAAAATGCAAAAAAAATCAACAAGTCAAACGCAAAGAGCAAAGCATTAGAGGATTAAAATGAAATATAAGAGGATTAAGGGACTTAATTGAAAAAAGATTGAAGGACTTAATTGATATTTTTCAAAATTGATGCATGACGCACCGTCTTTTTGAGTGAGGTAGAAGGTAAGGCGCAGCCGCACAAAAATGTGGCACGCTCGTGCTATAGTGAGAAAGCAAAGAGCAACCGCGCAATTGCCAGCATGCTTAGACAGAAGCAAGGGCGCGCTTGGGCTAGTCTAGACAAGCAGCAGCACCACGTGGGTTGAATTTTAGTGGAATTGTCAACCTTTGGATCAACTTTTTGGGGCCGGATTTGGCTCATCTTAGGTTTTCTCAATTTGGGACATCAACCACCATATAAAAATGGTCATCTCATAATAGAGAAGAGGCTTTTAGAAAGAGGGAAGAGAGGAAAACAAAGGGAGAAACTTAGAGAGAGAAGGGGAAGGATCAACCTTGAAGACTTGAAAAATGATTTTGAAAGTTCTTCATTGCTAGTTTTGTCTTCTCAAACTCTCACTTTTATTTTGGAATTCATTTAATTTAATTGTTGAATTATTGTAAGAATGATAGATTTCATTTTGGACTTGTGTTTGATTGTTGATATGTTAGCTAAATTTTTATGTTCTAAGATTTTGATATAGCCTAATTTAATTATGTTTTGACTAATTAAGGAATTTGCTATTGTTATTAAATTTTAATCACTTGAGTTTTTTTTTGCATTTATCGCTAATGATTTGTTGCATAATAAATTATTAGAGCAAACATGAATGAAATGGTACTAGGGATAGTATAAATTGTTCATGGGGATTTGACAAACTCAGTTTAGTTTGTTGAGAGTTTAGGAGAACATTAACAATTAGATAATTACATTGACACTTGGGAATTAATAAACTGATAGGTGAATTAATTACTGAGAGTTAATAACAAGTTGAACTTTAAAGTTATATAGTTAATTCAATTAGATAGGGATATCAGTTAATTTAACTAAACGTACAACTCAGTTCGATACTCAGAGAAGGAATAAAATTACTCATAACTTGTGATTAGTGTATTAATGATGAAAACTTAGCAAATTTTGAATTAGGAGAGATATAGTAAGAGTTAGGTGAAATCGAAATCTTAGGACCATTTTCATATCAATTTATGCACAAACTCTCTTTAATTAGCTCAATTTGTTAATTCTTATTTTTGTTAATTAATTTAGTTGCCATTGTCTTATCTTTCTTTATATTTTCGTGCTTTTGCAATTTTTAAGTGCTTAGATAAGTTAATCTACCATAATTGCGATACTTAATCTAAAAATTCAAAAACTTAGTTCTCGTGGGTACAACAACCTTTCTTTACCACTTCCTACTTGTACGATCCCGTATACTTGCAGGTTACACAAAAACTCAAATTGCATTATGTCTCTTCAATTTGTCAACCATCAATTTAAACTCAGACTAGTCTACGTTCTAATGGATATGGTGCCATACGTTGGATTACAACAATACAAATTTCAAAGTGTGCTTGAAAACAAATACTTTACATTTGGAACCTCAGCATTCATATGGAAAACAACATATCAGAAAAGCATTTTTTTCTCATAAATAGTGAAAAAAGGATCTAGGAAAATTAGATATAGTGGTATTGATTGGTTTATAGTTGAAATAATTTCTTTCAAACAAATCAGAATATGATTTAGAATTTTAAGATAAATGTGAACAAGAAATAATAATAATATGATTAGTGACATATTAAGCAATGCAGTTAGTGAGCAGTAAATTAACCTATGCATGAATTGCAATTTACATCTAAATTCATTCAAAGAAATAGCAAGATAGCAAGCCAATAGTATTCCTCATTTCTTAAATCTTACCAATGCTGCATTGAACAATAAAACCCAAAAACCAAATTAATTGACCATTTAGAAGCCAAATACAAATCTTAACCAAGCTCAAAAACTCAAATTTCAATAGAATAAAAGAGATAATTGAACATCTCAAATGCAATTAAAGCCCCAATTATCAATAAACCAAGAACATCTTAAATACAAATCAAATATTAAAATTGAAACTTGAAATAAGGGTGAATATAGGTTCTGTTATCAGTAAATATGTTAACCTATTTATTTATCCATAAAAACTCATTTCTCTTTAGCAAGGTAGTTCAATCATTCAATAAAAAGAGAGGTTATTACTAGTACATTAACTTCACCTTCAAGGTGGTGGCTAAGGGTGACCGATATGGGCTAAAATGGTTTTTCTTGTGATCACCATTGGCCGCGAGCGAGGGCTATGATGATTACGCGATTGATAGGGCCTGAAGGTGGTTGTTCTTGTGATCACAGCAACGGGCAAAGTTATGGTTATTACATGACCAACAATGCTCTCGTGGGTTAAAGTTTAGGTAAATTAGGGTTTTAGATTTTAGGAATTTTGAATTTTGAATCTAAATACTATGTGGATTTTAAAATGAAAGTCCTGATTCGAACTCAACCTAGATTTGGGCTTTAAAATAGATGCTTAGGCTCAGCTCGAACTAACTAATTTTGTAGTGAGTCGACAGGTCACATCAAAGATTTCTCCTCTCCTAATATCAAATATGTTGAAATACTATAACTTAATTGCTAATTATGAAAAAAAATTCTATTTTATTATTTTACTTAAATTTTGAGATTGAAATAATAATATTCTAACAATTCAAAAGTTTTTATTTTCTTAAAACTTAAGATATCTAATGCACCCCAAAATCTAGGAAAATTTGCTAAGTTTCAAAAGTTAGAGTGCATCACACTTATCCCTTATAAAAAAGGAGATATTGTACTTTAGTGTTCTAGGTTTTAAGGAAAAAATAATATATCCCCTAAATTCTTAGTAAGTCTAGATACCCCCAACTTTTATGAAAATATTAAGATATCTCATAACACTAATAGTTTTACTTTAAATTAATTATTTTACCCTTTAGTTATTAAAAATATATAAAATAATCATATTATTTTTATTTTTTTGTAATAACCAATATAATTTTATTCTAATATTTAAGTTTAAAAGTATTGAAAATATTTTGACCTTTAATTATTTTTTTCCTCCCCAATTTTGGTATTAAAAATTTTTGAATATGTTAATCATATATAATTTTTAAAATAGATCATTTATTTAAAATAGTTTTATTTTAAACATTATGTATATTTTATAATATAAAATAAAAATAATTCATATTTTTAAAATAAAATAATAATATTATTATTATCATAATTTTTAGTATTGTCTAAATATTTATGAAATAATTAATTATATATTATTTTAAAAATAGGATTATTTTAAATAATTTATATATATATTAATATTGTCAAAATTTTGAAAATATATTTAGAAGAAGAAAAATAATTAAAGATCAAAATATTATTATTATTTTAATTTAATAGTAGAATAAAATTCTATTAATTATTATAGAATAAAAATAAAGATAATATAGTTATTTTATATATTTTTTAATAATTAAAAAATAAAATAATTAATTTAAGTTAAAAATAACAGTGTTAAAGATGTTCAAAAATTAATATCACCGCCTTTAGCCGGTCCGGGCATGGAAAGCCAGATCCGAACCTACTTTCCCTTTCAAAATCCAGCAGGCGCTTATATCTGCAATGCAAAATCGCATAAGCGGGAAACCACGAACCGTTCAAAAACCGAAATCGAAAAAAAAAAAAACGCCGAAAATTCAAACAGCGCGTTTTTTATTCTGACAGTGAAATCCTCTCTACACAGAAAGAAAGAGCACGAAAAACGATGAGAGGCACGAACCGACGTCGTCCAACAGAATCGTTCAACCCACCGCCACCACAGCCCACGCCGGATCTCTACGGCAGTCGATTTGGCGGTTCACGCGATTCCGATGCCAGCTTCGCAAGCAGCCGTCCCTCCTCAATCGGCATGGGCCGCGCCTCAACCACCGCCGCCGATCTGTACTCCGACCGCTCCCACCAGAGTTCTGCGATTCGTTCAATCAACGCCTACCTCTCCTCGCACTCGTTCCATATCGCTTTCCCGCCTAAACAAGTTCCCTCAGTTAAAGACATAACGGAAGTGATCAAATTCCTCATTTCGCAGCTCGATTATCCTTCTACGACTAAATTCGAAGAGGATCTCTTCATTGTGTTGAAAGCCCTAAATTGCCCTATTAAAATCAATAAATCGACGCTCCGGTCCCCAAATTCGCCTCATAACTGGCCGTCTTATCTAGCGTTGATTCATTGGCTGGTGCAAATCCCGTCTTACACCAACCATTTGTCGAATAATTCACAAGCCTCTGTGGAGAACAACAGTATGTACGTATATGCGCTAGACAGTTATTTGAATTATATACGTGGGGACGATGATGCTGTGGAGGAATTAGATAGAGAATTTATGGGAAAATTAGAGAAAGAAAGAGATAGTGTGAGCAAAAATGTTGAAGAATTAGCAAAGAAGGTGAGCGAGAGTGAAGGTGTGAAAATGGGGCCAACAGAAAGAGAGAGATTAGAGAAAGAAAAGGCTGTGTTGGAGGAGGACTTGAACAAGTTCAATGCTATAATTTCTGAGTTAAATTCAAGGATAGAGAAGATGGAGAAGGTGGTGGAGGAGAAAGAAAGAGAAATTAGTGAGAAAGTGGAGGAGCATAAGAGGATTTGCGAGGAAAATGAGGATTTGAAGAAGAGAGTGGAGTTGCAGACAGTTAATGCACGTGATATGGAAAGGATGAGGAGAGAGTTGCAAGCAGTGGAGAGAGATATTGGTGATGCAGAGAGTGCAAGGAGTGCTTGGGAGGACAAGAGTTGGGATCTTGATGCCACTGTGGCCCATAAGTTTAAGGAGCTCGAGGCACTTTCCATGGAATGCAATCAATCCATTAGAAGGTTTTGTCTCTCTAATTCTTTAGTATTTATTAAAATGAAATATGTTTTATTGGTGTTATATGTTGTAAAGGTGTTTTATAGATCTATTTATTCAGCCTTATTAGCTTAGACTACAAATCCAAGTTTTTCATATCCTGCAAAATTTAGTGATTAAGATGAGCTGAACCTGGTATATTTAGCAGTCATAGTTTATATGAGATTGTTGGTTAAGCGCGGTATTTTGTGTGCTTTCTTCAATTGGTTTTTATTTTGTTATCTTTGCTTGAATCTTAGGCTTAGTAATGTTATTGTTTGTCTTAAATACCTGTCGACTAGATGAGGTGAAAAGATGTTAATGATGAAAATAGATTCACTGACTTCCATGGATGTTTAGGACTACTTAGCCAAGTTTGGTGCTTTGCTATTGTTTTATTACCTTTTAATAGATGCAGACTGGAGAATATGAAGTCATTTTCCTCATGAAATAAGCTAATTGTATTCATTGCAATTGCAGCTACAATTAATCAGTCTTAGAGAAATAAGTCATATCATATGGAAGCCAATCCTAGCTATATATTGGTGTGTGACTTAACATCTTTATGGAGTTCACTGAATGTTGATATTCCTTGCGTAGTGTTAGAATGAAAGGAGTAAACGCAAATGGTTCTTTTTGACAGCAATAACTTTATCCACTTGTTTTTGGAGGTCTAAGATCTTTTGTAGGTCAAGTAATTTAGTTTTTTGGCATTTTCTACTCCCCTTCTATACCTTTCATTTTAAATTGTGCTTTTCTTTTTTCCCTATGTTATTTAAAGATAAAAATGATATTCGTTATCTATGTGAAATGTAAAATGCGACTGTATTTGCTGTATTATTTATTTTTATATGTTTCTTACATGCATTTGTATTGATATGCTGCCTAAGATCATGTCACTGATGCAATTTCTTTCTTTGTTGGAGCTAGGTTAAAAATTTCACATGATATCCAGTATTTGCTGAATGCTAAAGGGTCTACACCTGCTGAGGTAATGGGTGTTGACTACAAATCCACGCTTAAGCCTGCTCTTGAATCCTTTGCTGATGATGTAAAGAAAAGCTCCATGGAAAAATTGGAAGAGTTGATTTCCCTCCAGCAGCAGTCATCTGAAATGGCTGCTAAAATTGAGGGAAAAAGGCAGCGTATTGATGCACTTCAAACTCATATTGATGAAGTGAGTGAAAAAATGTTGGTTCTTCGTAAAAGTAATGCATATATACATGCTTTACTGCATTTCATTTGTAATGGTCTTGCACTGACATACTACATTTTTAGGGCCTGGTTTAGATGCTTACTTTTCATCCTTTGTTTCCATAATACCTTGGTGCAAATATATCAATTAGAGTATGGGGTTAGAATCATTATAATCCTGACCTGGAATACAGATCGATGTCAGATATTAATAAAGAAAATAAGTTGTGGTTACAGGATTAATCTGTTTCGGAATAAAATGGACTGCGAAAAGAGTTCTTGTTCAGAGCTAAAACTGCATAAAGAATAAATGTATAATGTTACTTTATGATGCATTTGATAGGATTTAAGTGGATTAGGTAGAATTATTGATATAATAATCTTGTAGGCAGTAATATCACCACATATATGACAGTTCTTTTCTTTTTTCTGGTAGACAGTATAGTTATTGCTTTCCTTGAAATGATATAATTGAATGATTCAAGTGTGGTTGACTATTTACATTTATTAATTGTTTAGTTTGGAGCATCTGGGTATTTCTATGTAGGCACTACCTGCATTATATTTTTAACTCTTGTCTCTAGGTACTTATAAGTTTGAATTAAAACTGGATGATGCTTAACATCTACATCTAGACATATTGAGGAGGTACTGGAAACAATATTGGCATTATTTTAGAGCAGATGACAGGGAAAAAGAAAAGAGAGGCACAACACAGCTACCTATGGTGCATATGGCTATCGAAAACATTCTTGATTTCCTCGTTTCTTTTTTAAAAAATGTGGAAAATTTAGCTGGGAACACATACATTGGTGGGATAGATAAATGTTGTCATTGAAATTGGATATGAAGGTCTGAAGTGAAAACATGCTGTTTTCTTCACTTATTTATTCAAGTCTGAAAACAAAACAAAATTCAAATCAAACATTTTGTTGAGCCTTTACATAAGAGAATCCTTGCATGGTTCTGCTCTATATATCTTTCTGTCTATTCATGATTCATTGTTTGGGTCAAATCCATGATTGTTTTCCCTCCAACACCACTGTAATGTACCTATTTAAGATATATGAGAGCTGATATCTTTGCCCTTTAGTATAAATTATTGGGGGTATATTGAGGGGGATCTATATCTCTATCTGTCTGTCTATCACGCTCTCTCTCTCTCTCTATACATATATATGAGAGCTGATATATTTTCCATTTAGCATAAATTATTGGTGTTATATGGAGGGTATATATCTATCTGCCTTTCTGTCTGCATATATAGATATGTGTGTGTGTGTGCGCGCTTCATTGTTTAGGTCAAACTCATGACAGCTTTGCTCTTTGACGATAATGTATTGGGCATATTTAAGGTACTTTAAAGCTGACAAATGTATTGTGCCTATGTAAGGTACTTGAAAGCGGACATCATTGCACTTTTACATAAATTATTTGTGGTTTACTGACAGGGACATAGAAGAATTATGATTCCCCTTCCCATTTCCCAGATACTGATATCTTTTTCTTGGTTAAATGTCTAACTTATTTTATTTATCTATTGTTTGACTATTGACTTTTATCCTTTTAATTTTTTCTTTTATGTCATACTAGTCTTTTGTGTACTACAAGGCTGTTGTTTTGATATTCTGTTTGTGCATTTTGAACAATTCTTGATCTTTTGATTCTTATTAGAGCCTTGGATATTTTCATATGATGAAGGAAACTTGTTATACTGCATTCTTCTTACTTTTTATCTTCTTTTTTCTATGTAAAATGCATTATGCATATTACAGGTGGTATTACTACATATTGGAAAACCAGAGAATAATAAGCTTATTCCATAGAATTTTATTTAGCTCTTTTGGTATGTCATAACAATATTGATAGGTTAAGTTGACATTAAATCTTGCCCAGCTAAGGTGTTTAGATTGCATGAGGCTTGTGGGTGTGTTTCATATATGTAGGTTAGTTTTGTAGACATCTTCAAAGACGCATGTTTTTTTTTTTTTTTCTTTTGGTGGGCACATGTGACCTCTTTTTGAATGATTTAACAGAAAAAGGCCTTTCAGGTTTTCATAAAAAATACTATCACTTGTGTTCACTTGATTGTTGAAGTTACAGGACAACTTTTTTGAACTATGATGCATACTGGTTTGCTTTGCATTTTGACCTAGTTTCCTGAGAGGAAATGATTATAGGAAACAAAATTTAGCATACATGGGAAAATGGAAATGTATGAGACAAATTAATGCCAGTAGCCCATAAAGTTAATGGAAACTGGATAATTATGGATTGAGATAATCAAAGACATGGCATCACCTTGCCCAACCCCACTTTCCTCTCTTCAGGTTTTCTATAGTTGTTTTGATGTCATATCTTGAGCAGTCATGTTTTAGATGCTATTGGTCAAAATGGTAACTTATGCATATTTTCATGAATTTGCTTATTTAAGGTCTAACTTAGTAATTTCCATATCCTAGACGAGAGAAATGCTATTACAATTATATGACCCCAGCCCTACCTGGTTCTGTTTCTTTTCGTACTTTTATACTCACGTTAATCTTGTGTGGAGGAACAGAATTCTAGGTGGCTACCTTGCTAAGAAGGACGTGATAATGGACTAGAAATGGGCAGAAGATAGCCTAGAAGAAATTTATTATGTCTAGGTTTTAGGATATAAAGAAATAATATTGTGTTGTGAAGAGATTGATTAGAACAAACTAGAAGAGAATGCTCAAAATTTCAGTAAGAGTTTTCCTGAAAAACATTAAAGACAAAAAGTCTTCTTCTGCACTGGCTTTGTTTTGAGGACATTTTTTTATCCAGTCGTGCTGTTCTGTTTAATTAGGAATATCATATGAGCTTTCTCTGATTCTTTGTTGCTCTCTTCCAACAGATGGAAGCTCGTTTGAACTTGCTGAGGAAGGAAACACAAGAGTACACTCATAGATGTGCAGCAGAAGCTAAAAGGATGAAGGAGGATGTTCAAATAGAAGCTCATAACTTGGATCTGGTTGGAAGAGAAGCAACAGAGGTTCGAAAGGTGTGAATGATTATGTCAGCTTGTTTTAACTGCTGACTGAAGGTCTTCGTTAATGAAAAATATTGAAAATGTGATGCTAAATGTTTATAAAGAGAAATGCCATGAGGCAAAAGAGAACTATATCTTGAACTTTATATTTTTCGATCATCCTTAATAATGCTAGTATGCAAAGGTTTGAATCTGTTCTAACCCAACATTTATGTTTCTGTGAAGGCCGCTGAATTGAAGTTTCAGGAAGCCATCAGACAAAGTGAAGAAGAAATTCAGACTCGAGCTGTTGAACTCTTTGCATTGGTTGATTCAGTCTCAAAATACAAAGAACACACAGAGTCCAAAATTGCAGAGATGAAGAATGGTCTCTCAGAAACTGCTTTAGCAGTCTCAGAAACTTACAAGAATTCCTTGCCACTACAGTTTGGTAGTACATAAGATTGAAGCCACTGAGCAGACTTGTATGTAGGTAGGATCCTGGTTTTGTAATGAGAATTGGTATGTCTTTTCAGGAATCTTTTTAAGTTATGTATTTTAGTGAATCAATATATTTGACTCTGCTTTCTGCTTCCTGAATCAAGGCAAAAGCATATATAGAAGATGTCTTAAAAGCATAGTTGGATCTTTAGATAGAATGAATTGAAGTCTGAGTTTGAAGCTTCATTATTCTTTTATTCTTACTTGGACAGAACCGCCTCACAAGCTACTAGGCAGAGCGTGCACGTGCATGTGAGATTGCAAAGTATGCACGAGTACTTATAAAAATAAGAATAAATTATACATTCACTAAAACGTAGGTATATTTGTCTTTTCCTGAACACAATATTTGAAACCTCTTGCACACAAAAAAAAAAGGTTCTAACACTACGAATTATCAGTCTGTCTTGAACAAAAGCATTTCAATTTTTTATTTTAACTTCCATACTCCCTGAATATCAAACATATTCACATTGCTTAGAATATAAAAAAAACATGTTAAGAAGGAATTCCATCTGAAGTTCATAACATTTCACAATATATACATTTGACTAACACTGATTTTTTTCAGAATAAGCTATATACACCAGCTTGATATTCACAATTCTAGAATTAAAACTCATTTCAACTTATCTACCCAAGACGAGAAAAATGGTAAAAAGAAGAAATCACAACAGAAAACCCAAAAAAAATTAGCACACTAGAGTAGGAAAGCTAGCAATTTACACGCCAATCATCAGCAGAAAATCAATAATCCATGAAAGAATGTGTGAACCATCTCCACGCTAACTTGTCCAATGGGAAAATCAAACGTCAGATGGATGCCTAGATTTTGTAGAATGGGCACACACGCATGCACTTTTTCCAGGTGAATTCCCTCCTGGAATGCACCGTCGCAATTCTCAATGCCAAGAATTGCCCGACAACAATAACAGCAAGCTTGGCTTCTCTAGAAACATCATCTATGTTGTACTCTCAAAGCTCTTAAACACCAGCAAATAGGCCTGGCTGCACTGGAAGAACAAAGGACATGAAAAATAAAAATCAGTAATAGGTTAAATCAAATTACAAACACAAAAGAAAGTAGCCGGATCTGCTTCTAATGCGAATCTCTTATGTTTTCGGGCTATAAGTTCTAATAAGCAGCCATGATAAAGCATCAAGAGGCACTTCTTATCTTCTATAATCTCTCTTGCATTGAATGATGGTCACCTTTGCCAACACACATCACAATACTGCTTCTCTCCCACTTTTTTCTTCCCCACAGATTGGAGAGTGACATGCCAAGGCCAAATGGATACTTTGTAAATATATTTGACAACTTCTGTCAGTATGTTCATGGTATTAAGAGTTTTCTTGATATAGTTTTTCAAATAGAATTTCTTGAAGTAGAACTTTTTAATAAAAGTTTATTAATTGTTTGGTTGTTACAAATAACTTTTAGAAAAATTTGTATAATTATTTTAAAAGACAAGCTTTTAGGTTATAATTTAAGGATATAACATAAAATCTTTAAAATAAGTGCATTTTAGACAATATTACATTTTGAAAAAGCTCAAAAAACTCTCCTACCAAAAGGCTAAAATTTGGGAATTTTTTAGCACAATATAAAAAGAGCTTTTTTAATTTCCAAAAGTCCTTTTTCTAATGCTAAAACGATACCACAAAAATTGAAAAGAGATTTTAACATTAAAAAAATCCTTTTGGCTAATAAAAAGGGCAAACCAAATGAACACTAAATCAAAACAAGAGGTTGTTGATGCTAAATTACCCCCACATGAGGCCCAAAGGTGATCAAAGATCAGAAACTTTTAGGACTGCATGATATTTGTTTGAGGAGAAGCAGGTCCCAGTGAAGTTTGTTGTGGCCTCTTAACAAATGGATGCTCCATTAATTCAGCTGCAGTAGGCCGATCATTTGGGTTAACTTGTAAGCATTGAAGGATAAAATCCCGGGCATCTCTTGATAATGAGCTATGAATTTCAGGCAGCTCACCCTTGCCAATCCTATATAATGCTTGCATCTGCCGACAAAAAGATTATGTCATCACTAACATGTTCAACTTAAAGGTAAAACTGAAAACTATAACCTTTTAAGAGTAACTGATTTCTCCTAGGCAAAATAACAAGTAAATTGGTTGGCAAAATTTCTAAACTGAAATAAGAAGAGAAAAAAGAAAATTAGCATTTGACATTCATCTTGCTGCTAGTAGCTGAACATACAGGTTTCAGTTTGAAGTAAAACTCTCTTTGTAAAGAGTGAATTTCTGGGACCAGATATCAAAGGCATCTTCTGTTTTGATTACTTAACAAAAAGGAAAAGCTAAGAATTTTAAGAACGAAGATGAATGCGAGTTTTTAAGAAGCGTCAGTTGGGCATGAGCTATGAGCCCCATAGGCAGGCAAATTGCCATGATACAAGGGCCAGCCACCCAGAATGCCAGGCAGAAGACATAGGTTCAGCAAGAAAGAAAAATAGAAGAAGTAATATCATCTCTACATTTGTAAGCAGCTGCTGACACAGTTTCTAAAATGTATGAAAAAAATATATTGTTACTGTACTTGAAAATATAGGACCACATAATGCTGAGACAACACAGCCATGAGAGATCACTAAAAGAAGCAAGAGATCTAGATATTTCAACCGCCGTAAAGGAAGACATGTTGTATGACGATAACCATCAATAATTACCAAAAAAAATTTGGCTAGGGAAGGCAATCACCCCCAATTAATCTCAGAGAATCCTATCTCTCTTATTACCCCCAACCCACACAAATAAACATTGATGTTTGTATATGCTATCATATGCAAACCAGCATTTTGCGTCAATTACCTGAAAAATTCAATCAGATTTATAGAATCGATCATCAAAATAATTCAACTGCCTTTAATAGTTAAGGGGTCCTCCAGTGTAATGCCAAAATTTATAAATCAGAAGATGTTTAATATAAGCAAACAACCGAGCATGTAATACATAAGAGATGAGGAAAGTAAACAGATATGAATGCATGATAAATTGCATACGTACGCCTTCCAACTCAGAGTACGGATGCCGACCGGTTAACAACTCCAACACAGTGCACCCAAGGCTCCATATATCAGCAGCTATTCCATAGCTACGGTTCTTCAGATTCACAACCTAAAATTGCACAACTTATTTCATCTTTGGAAAACAATATGCTTTTGGTCTGTCTCTTAATAAGGTACATGTAAAGAGAACCTTACACTTGAGAAGTAAAACTTCAAATGAACACAAATAATTGCAGACATACTTGTTGAAAACTATAAACTTACAATCAAGCAATGCAAGTCTGAAAATACTGGATTTCCATTTTGCAGAAATATAGTTCACTGTATGCTTTGTGTCTATTAGGCATTGAATGATTAGATGATCATTTATAAGATATGAAGAAAACAAATTGCCAGTTAGTTCCACTTATCACAGTACCAATAATAAAAAATTATTTCAATGTTGGTAATTTTTGGAGCTGAATTTGGACCAACTTTGGGAAAAGATAGCTGCGAAGAAGAGATACTTGTATATATCTTTTTGGTTTTGATGTTTTTAATTTAGGCTTGACTTTTAATCTTTTTGTTGAACTTAAGACTCTTTTGTAGTTTTGTGGTTAGCTCCTTGTACTGGCTATTGTGTATATATTTAGTCAAGTCTGAGCCATTAAATAAGAAATTTTGTCCAATATTTTTATTTAGGAGTCTCTTCAAAATAATACTGAACATGTCAATTAAAAAAAATTTAACATTCGTGGTGTGAAAAGGAAATCAGATTTTATGTGGAGCTTCCAAAATACCGGTGAGAATACAATCAAAAGTCAGTTACACTTGAGTTCACACTAATTAGATTAATGCACAATGGACATTTGGTAGATTGTGGTTTTCTCAATACAAATTAAAACGAGGCAAACCTCAGGGGCCATCCAGAATGGAGTCCCTTTGCAGGATTTGATGTCATTCATTTTAGCTGCCTGAAATGAACAAATATATCACATTAAATAGACTAGCATTTAAGAGTTCTATAAATGACAGAGAGAGAGAGAGAGAGACGGTAAATACCTTTGCCAACCCAAAATCTGTAAGTTTTACAGACCCACTTGCATCTACTAATATATTGGCACATTTGATATCCCTTGAAAATAGAAAAACAGAAATTTAGAAGCTAAAATGCAAAAAGGCAGAAGCACAAACAAATATATCACTTCCAAGTTCCACCAATCACAATGATATTAATGATAATTTTGTTACAGAGGAAAGAGATCTAAGTAGCAGATGCAGTGCCAGTGGAACTAAGGATAATTTTGTTGACTTCAAGGTGCAATTTCCATTTTCCAATGACCAGACCAGATCAGTTTGCATCTAGCAGCCTGGAAATTGGTTTTCATTAGTTCTCTTAAAAGTACAAATAAATTATTTTCCCTTTTGTACAATCTTTTCTAAGAATTTCTGAAGTCCTTTGTTGAAGAAAATAAAATTATATTGAACTCTTTTAAATTATAAATTAAGTACATAGACATGCTCAGCAACTACCTCATAAAGTAGTACATCATCACTATTAAAATTTTTCTAAATTGACTCTCAAACCTGAGATCAAACCCGTTGTGATACCATGTTAAAGAAAATAAAATTATATTAAATTTCACTTGAATTATAAACTAAGTACATAGACATGTCTTTATATGGGCTGAAATAATAAAGCAACATAAATTAGGAATCCTCATAAACTTAGGAATCCTTATCAAATAAGGAAAAAACTAATAGTACTTGAACTAAAAATATACTTAATAAGACTAAACCTAGTAAAACTAAATAAGTTTAATTTTAATTCCAACAGTAATCAGAGTACTTTTGTAGGAGATGCATCCCCAAATTCCAGCACCTATGGTTCAATTGAAACTATTTACAGCTTGCTAATTTATGAGTAACACTTGCAATATGACAACAGTCAAGAAAGTCTTTATTTTTATTTTTATTTTTTATTTTTTTGATAGGAAACAAAAGAATATTATTAGAATGGAACAGAAGAAGAAAAAAGTGAATGACAGGTCCATAATAGCAACAAAACAGTCCAATGAAAGCCTTCTCTCAAAGAGATCATAAGTTCGACGTGTTATTGACAATAATTTTCAGCCCATCAAAAAGAATTTTCTGTTCACATTCCTGTCTAATATCACCAGGAAAATTGTAATATCTGCAATGCCTACATTGGACATTTGAACTTGAAAAGACAGCGTACTAGGACAGAGGGGTTTGTACATAGTAATATAATTGCAAAAAAAGCAAGAGAAAAAACTAATTTCCTATAATGCATAAGCAATCATGAAGTTGCATCTAATCGCAAATGATACCTTAACAGCCAAAACGGGGATTATAGAAACAAGCAAAACATGTTGCAAGGTTTAACAAGCTAGCATTGTTGGAGATAAGAAATGCAGTAGTCATGGAGAGGACACATCATGATAAAGAAAGGGATCAGAGAATATAGCAGCCAAATCAATTTTACCACCTGTGAATTACATTCTGTTCATGAAGATACTGTAAACCATTCAGGATCTGCCTTGTGTACACGGAGGCTTGAGAATCCCTCAACTTATACTTCTGATAGAGCTTTGCAAGGGAGCCTTTTGTCATGAGCTCAAGGAAAATGTAAAGCATATTTTCACCCTGCAATCAATTGATGAATTAGAATAGAAGAGCCATTACTGAAATAAGTGAAGACCTAAACCACCACAGAGACAAGCAGCAGAGATCCATATAGTGTAAAAGAAACTTACTAGTTTACCAATAAACAATTTAAGCATAACCATTAATTGACTAGGTAGGCTTGAAATTTGACAGAGAGCAAAACACATGGTGCGTGGTGCAAAATGTGATTGAAACGGAATGATTGAACATAACATATGGAAAAATCGTTCGATCTTGAAAAGCAAAAACTTAAAATACAATAGAGAATTCAATCCAAACTCACAAATTAGTTAACGTTGCAAAAGCTTAAAATACCTGAGAAATTTGACCAGAAATTAAAAAATTAGTTAACTGCAATGCCACACAAAGCATGCAACAGGGCGGCAATTGTCTTCAAATTTACAATTACATGGAAGTCAACTATTTCTTAGACATTTTACCATAGAGACAGCTTTTCCCATGCTGGGGTGCCACAGTAGAATACACTGTACAACTTCACCTAGCCGGAACAAAGACAGCTGGCAAAAATAGGGTAATGTACAAAGACAAATAGATTGTACACTGGCAAAAGCATTATGCTAACATAATTGTTGCCTAAATGTTTGTTTTAGCATGTCTTGTCTGCCTCCCCAATTCAATAGATTGTGTCAATGATAAGAAAGATGATAATACAGATTTCACATAAAAGGAGAAAGAGAAAATCAATTATTGTTATAGTCAATAAGACGCACGACAAATATAGAGTATTTCAAATTCCAGCGATATCATGCATGCCCGGGTCAAGAAATGGCATTAAAAGTTCACAGTTCTAGATCTTACTTTGTGAATATTACATTGCAGAAATGCAAGGAAAAAACCAATCCGGGAAGTGAGATGCATACCTTGTCTGTGCCATAGTATCGAACTATATTTTTGTGTTCAAACCGACTCAAAAGAGAAATCTCCTGAACCAATAAACACAATATTAGAAAAAGGATCAGCTATAATAAAGTATGCAATATTTTTTAAGAAGAGTAAAACTAAGCAACTGCATGAGTTTAATGATTTAAGGAGAGAAAAATATCAACAGAATAATATGTAATGAGCTTCCATCAGGACAAGACAATTCTTCCCACCTGCTCAAGTTGGAGAATGCTCTGCTTTCCCTGACTTCCTTGATCCAGCAGAGAAACCTCCTTTACAGCAAAAAAAAAATCCATCACTGCAGAAAGAAAGAAAGCATGAGATAGACTACTAGAAGATGTATGTATACAAATATGCACCTCATGCACACAAATGGACATCAATGATAGTAAAATAGATCCACTCCAGTCATATATGCAATTGTTTCCTACCACACCACCCTGTCCTCCAAGTAGCACAGGAAATAACACTTTTTTTTTTCTTTCTTTAATTATAATTTATTCAAAATTAGTCTATTCAAATGGATCCATTTGATGGAAGTTCCCATATTATTCAAATATTGGCACTACAATGTTCAAACTTTTAGTGTTACTTGATTTTACATTTACTAATTATCCTTAATTATCCCCTGTACACAAGATAAGATAGCACTACCAATCCAGAGTCAGTATACGACAACGACAAACTACCAAAAGTTCAAGTAATTATTTTTTCCTTAGTCATAAGTTTGGGAAGTATCCACAATCAATCATAAATAATTTTATCGAAATGGACCTCCCTCCAATGCACCCACCTCTAGCTACCTAAACATCAATCTTCTTGGTGAATATAGCCGGATAAGCCACCAAGATCTTCAAACTTTTGCAAAACAGAAGCAAGGCATTGTCTATCACCTAAGGCAACCCTAACTACATGAATATAACCCCAACCAACTGCCTAAGGAGTCGGAGTAAAACAATAATATAGCAATCAAACAACAGCACAAAATCTTCAAAATAAAAATTTTTACGAGCAAATGGTATGAAAAGGTTTATGGATATAATTGTTCACAAAGTAGATATGTAGTCTTAGGTCATCGCAATCAGCTCTCTCCCTCAGACCTTTTTCTCTTCATAATACTCTTTATTAAGACTCCTATGGAAGTTTCATCATATAGTGCATGCTTCTACTTTATGTAGTTCAAAAAGCACTAAGAATGTTCAAGAAATTCCTTATATTACCCTTCAAGTCCAACATTATTTATGCTTTTATTTTGTTATTACTTTTAGGAGCTAACTTCTATCAAATAAACTATGTAATCAAAAGGAAAATCAAATACAATCAATACAGCAAAACCCATGTCCACAAGTAAATATAAGTTGTAGATCAATGAAAATAAAAAATTAAATAAGAAATGCATACTCTGTGAAGCCTTCATACACAGTCCCAAACGACCCACTTCCCAAAAGCTCACCCTTTTGCCAAGACATAATTCTTTTTCTGAATTTCCCATTGGGAGAAACATTATAAACTGGCTCCATAATCATGCTAACTGCATGATTATTAACATCAAAATCATCATCATTTTCATCATGATCTGAAATGGCCGGACCGGAATCTACGGCAATATTAGTTTCTCCTATGCTCACTTCGTTTTCTTCATGTTCATCCAAAGAATTAACAAACTCTACTTGAACCGGAGAATGCAAACAATCTTCATCGTTAGACTCTGGAGCAAAAGATTTCATTAAATCCCAAGTTGAGCTATTGTCATCCACCAAGTACGGCTGAAAGTTCATCGGCGGCGGCGGCGCCAAAGCCGGCGGCCTCTCGCCGTTAATTCCGGTACTGGGTCCCGCCCCATTCGCAGTTCCAGCTAAGCCAGAACCTTTCTTCGAAACAAAAAACCCGTTTTCTACTTCATCATGCTTACTCTTTCCTTCAAATTCGGGCTCTTCGGCTAAACCCAATCGCCTATCCAACTGGGATTGTAATCTTATGGAAGCATCGGAAGAAGAACGAGCCTTATGAGCCTCCCAAGCGGCGGTCGGAATTTCGAAATCTTCGCGCCCAGAAAGGCCCAAGATGCCACAAATGACATCAAATTCGCCCTCGATTCCTTTGATTCGGAAGCTAGTTTTATGATCGATCAAAGGGGAGAAGTTCAACGAGCGAGTTCGGAAGGCGCCGCCGGACGACTGGTCGTCAGAGGAAGGAGAGCTGGGCGAGGACGACGCGTCGTATTCAATGTTCTTTAAGGCGTTTCGGCGGTCGAGTTTAGGTCTTGGGCGAGCCTTTACCTTCGCATCCATGAAGGCATCTGTTCTGCTCCGCCGTTTTCAGATGATTCTGAAACTTGACCGACAGCCAAGTTGAAGAGTCATTAACTGTCAAGCAGTTCCTTGTCCTAAGACTGCTGCTCTCGCAATTATTACCGATGTTCGGGATGAGATAAAATATGGGCTAATAACTGTTTGGTCCCTAACCTTCTTGAAATACCATATTAGGACATTTGTATCAGATTAATTTATTTAGTTAAACCCTATTGTTTATTTAGGGATTTTTATCAGATTGTTTTCATGTTTATTTAGTTAAAATCGAATCAAATAGATTCAATTCCACACATTTTTTAATTGGATATCATTATATTTTTTAGAAATTGAACCATTTAATTTGATTTTTAGTTGCCTGAAAATCGAATTGAATCGCAAAATCTCAACTTTAATTGAAAGCATGTTGGAATTAAATTATTAAATTAAAAATAAATTAATTATTAAAATGAAATTTTAACACATACTTTAAGATTTTAATATTTAGATAGAAGATTTGAGTAAAACACATTTACCTTCCTTGAACCGTTAGTTGACCATCTATTTTTACTTAAATGACTATAATACTCTTATTTACTTTAAAATAAAATTTAAGAAATTTATTTTTAATTTGTTTAATATTTAAAAAATTAAAATAATTAAAATTTTAATTAATAATAATTTTAATTTATATTTATTTAATATTATAAATTTAATTAATGATATTTAAAATTAGTAATTTACCTATATTGATATTTTTCTAAATTTTTATTGTTAATTAGTTTTATTAAAGTTTTTGTGTAAACTCGAAAGCCTAAATTTACTTTACGAGTTATATGATTGATGTTGAAGCGTGAATTTAGTGTGAATATATATGGTAGAAATCTTATATTAAAGAGTTTTTGTAAAAATGGTTAGGTTAATAAAGTTATGAAGTTATTTGGTAAAAAAATTAAAATAAATATGATTAATACCAGAAGATTTGCGAAAAAAGAGAACAAAAAAGGTAATCACTTTGCATATTAGAGTTTGAGATTTGAATAAATATAACACATGAATAAAATTAGTTAAATTATTATTAATTAAATTCTTAATTTGAATAAATATTAAATAAGTATAAATTAAAATTATCAACTTAAATTATTATCAATTAAATTCTTAATTTCAATAAATATTAAATAAATATAAAATAAAATTATCAAATTAAATTATCATTAATTAATTTTTTAATTTTAAATAAATATAAATTAAAATTCTTGTTAATTAAATTTTTAGTTATTTTAATAATTTTAAACATTAAATGGATTAAAATTCAATTTCTTAAATTTTAACTTTAAATTAATTAAGGATATTATAGTTGTTTAAATAAAAATAAATAGTTAATTAACAAATTAAAAGAGGTAAGTGTATCTTTCTTCAAATTTTTTATTTAAGTGTTAAAATCTCGAACTTCAGAGAAGATATAGGTTAAAATCTCTTATTAAAATTAAAAGTATCGTAAATCAGTGTATTTGTTTTAACATTTAGGGTTGCAAATGTTATTATACTGATGTTGCATTGCTTTCCATGAAATGTCCGTACAGTAAATTTTCGGTAAGTAAAATTAACTAGTGAATAAATAACATATGACCCTATGATTTGTGAAATGTAACAGTTAAGTCCTATTTGTGATGTACTTAATGAGTGGAATTGCACATATCCTGCCATTATGTGATTCATTATTTTCTAAATGTTGTGTCATCGATTTCATAATGTAATAAATTATCTTAAAAATTATAAAATTTATCACTTATTTAATAAAGGCAAAATATTAATTTTATTTTTAATATTATTTTAATATTATCACTTCTATTTTACTGTTTTTAAATTACACTTTTAATCTCTGTCGTCATAACACTAACCTTAAAAATTTAATTTTTGAGTAAAAATTATCTTATTGTCCTTATATTGATAATGATAATGTCACCTAATTTTTAAAAATAAAATAAAATAAATATCAATTCTAAAAAAATTCAAACAAACATTAAGAGTAAAATTATTTAATAAAAATTAATTTTAAATTAAAAAATTACTAAAACTAAAAAAATTAAATTCATAATGTAATAAATTTATTTATTTTTATTTTTAAAATTTTTACAATAAAATCAAATAAAAATAAAAATAAAAATAAAAACAATAAAATTTTAATAAAAATAAAAATAATAAAATCTAAAAACTTATTTCTTTTTATTTTTTAAAATAAATTAAATAAAAATAAAATAATAAAATTTAAATAAGTTTATTTCTTTTGAATTTTTTAATTTTACAATAAAATTAACTAAAAATAATATAATAAAATCTAAATTTCTTGTAAAAAATCGTTTATGTATAAGATATTTTATAAAGCCTAATTATGAATATTTTTTTATGAATTTTTATAATCAAAAAAATATTATTCAATAATTATTTGTTAAAATAAAAAAATTAAAAATGAAAGCAATTAGTGTTTTAATAAAAAGAAATTTATTTTTTATATTTTTTTTGTATTAGTTTAAACTCAATACAAATTTAATTTAATTAAGGATAAATATGTCAAATAATAAAATATACTAACATTTAACAGTCATAGTATAACGGTAGAGACTAAAGGTGTAATTTTGAAACAATAGACATATAAGTGATAATATCAAAATATATTAGAGGTGAAATTGATATTTTTTCCTTTAATAAATAATAAATTATTTATGTATTATTTACATAAAAGTTTTTTACATAACTTTTAATGTATAATTTAATTTAGTAGAAAGATGTTTCAAATTATACATAAAAGAAAATGACATGACAAAATGGATTCTATTCATCTTTTACACTTACCGAAAAAATGATCAGTTTTGTATTTTGGATCGATTTTTAAATTGCACAACCTCAAAATAGATTGTTGAATTCGATAACTAAATTATAGCGTTTAAATTATGAGATAATTTTATTTCATTCACATTCCGTAAATTGTTCTTTTATTTTTTTTAGCTAAAAAAATAAATTTAAATAGTTAAAATTTCAAAGTAATTTATAAATTAAGGGGGTAAAATGGTTACTTTTAAAAATGGGAGGGTTAAAGTATATGAATAAAAAAATTTGTCTAGTTAGAAATTTAGAACGAAAATGTTGGCAAGTGTGTTTCATTTGATTACTATAACAAAGTAGAAATGTACAAATGTACGGATAGAGCTTTTTTGTAGAGACTTCAAAATTCTTAAAAATTTGGACTTTGGATGTCACTTAGACTAATTGAAAAAAAAAATTAAAAAAATGGACTTAAAAGCCTAAGGTAGCATTTTGTTTTTTACTGAAGATTTAGAAACTCTGAAATTTGAATAGATTGAATTTATGAATCCAAGTGCTATATTTGCTTTTTTATTTAAAAATTTTAAATATAAATATTAAATTATCTATTTTTTAATTAAAACTATATGAAAATCAATATTTTACATAGCATTGTAAATTTAAAATATTAAATAAATAATAAAATATCTTTAAATTATTTTAACTCATATACATATATATATTAAAATATTTATTATTTTATTTTTATTTGATTTTTAAAATTACAACTTTTATATTAATTAAAACTTCCTTTATATTTAAAAAAATATTAGTTAAAATTATTTTATTCTTAATAGTTATTATATATGTATTTGAAAAGGATCGTATAGTGGTGATTGTATAAATTATTAATAAAATTAAAGTGATGTAATTATTAAGATATGCGTAATTTTTACATAGTTTTTAGTTCAATTCTCACTAAGAATTTATATTTTTACAATTTTTGAAAAAACCAATTCTTATTCAAACCATTAGTTTGATTCGGTTAATACTTAAATTATTTATTTAAATTAAAGGGAAAAATAAAAAAAATATAAATATTAAGAAATAAATAGTAATTTTAAAATAGTAAGAATGTAACTCGTAAAATACTAATAAATTAGGAAAAAATTAATATTTTTTCATATCAAAATTATGTTAATGTGCATTTTGTTATAATAGTTTATTGTGTTATATAAAAATAAATATATCTATTTTTTAATTTATACGATATCATTAATAATTCTAAATTTAGATTAAAAGTAAAAGAAATTTATTACACAAATATAACATGTTATTGAAAATTTTGATGGAGGAATATGAAGGAAAGAGGGTGATATAATGATGTGAATAAATTAATTGGATAAAGCATTTTATAAGAGGACATTTAATTTACTTATTCAGAATTTGTAAGTTCACCCAAAAACTCAAAAAAATTATTTTTTCATTTAAACAAAAAATATCTTAAAATTGATATTAAAGGCTTCTTTATTTTTTATATGAAATATGAATAGATTTGAAATCTGAATAAATGCGAGTGTATAAATTTTAATGTTCAAGTTAAAAATCTAATTATTTTATTTAAACATAATTACAAAGTTTTAGTGTTAAGTTGAAAAATTTATAAATTAAAATTTCAAATTTTATGTTAAGTTTCAGCCAATAAAGTATTAAGTAAAAGAAAACAAGCAACACTTTAATAGCTTTTTACTAGCCTTGTAAATAGCATTTGATTGGATTCTCTTTTTGGATCATTTGCATCATTTTACAAGTTTCTTCTTTTCTTCGTAGTTGTAAAAGTTCTCTCTTTCAATTTAATTTTTTTTAAAGATTAATTTTCACTTGCTCTCTTCATTATTATAACCTTCATACATACCAAATTTTTTATAAGTGATCATTGTACAATTGACCAAGGTTGGTCAAGAAAAATATTTTATTGCCCTTAATGAAAAGTGTACAAGACAAAAGTATCTTAAGAATTTATAACATAAATATCTTAATAAATTTAAAATAATTATATATTTTTTCCTTTCTCTCTTTTTTTCTTTATGTGGCTTCTTTTCTCTCTTTTCATTTTTTGCTAGATTTGTTGCAAGGACACTTGGGTCAATAGATATATTTTCTAGTAATGATAGTTGGTCAAATGGCAATTGTATGATTCAAATTAGTTAGATTTGCAATTGTTTTTTAATTTTTTATAAGTGAAATTCTTGTTTTACACGAATTGTAATTGTTGTGGCAGTGATGGTCAATTATGTTTTTGTAGTCTCATGTGTTTAGGTATTTGACATTCATGAGAATGAAAATGAATGGAAGGGAAAATTAAAGAAGAGAGGAAGAGAGAAATTTTTTCCATTGTGACGGGTTTTAGGGATAACGGATCTCTACCATCTAATCAGCATTATTTATTTTTTTCATCTTAATCTCTTCATTTCATTTTGATCAATCCTTTATATTTTGTATGATTTACTTGCCTTTGCGATTATATTCATTTTGTTATTCTTCAAATGTAATCATGAGTCCTTCTATTTTGCCAAGTATACATTAATATGGCCAATTCTCATTGTTTTTTATCCACTTCATAGAAATGCAACTCTCTTTTCATATCATGTTTCAAGTTTACCTTTTCATTTAATATTCACTCATGCCCTTGTACTCTTTTATATTTGCTTATAAGCTAATAGTCCACAACACTTTATTAGCACAACCCTCAATATATGAAATACTTTATTTCTTTATCATCTATTTTTATCCTATAAGAATTTATACGAGTATGCTCTTAGCTGCCATTGATTTGGATCCTCCTCTATATTTTTTAGGACTATCACTGATACCTAAAGATCTACTAATGATCTCCAATTTGACCAAGCACGAGTTTCTTGCTCTAGATCCTTTCAGTAAAAAATACATCTCTTGGATTCTTGATGCTAAAATCTATCTTCAAGTCAAAGGCTTGTTAAGTACAACAAAATAAAGAATAGTTTGAGAGTATATCATGACAAGTTTTAGTATAGTTTAAATAGTTATCTTTAAAAATTTATGTACCAAAAGATCGATTTGTGTCCTCAAAATCCTATATTTTCTCAAGTCAATTTCTGGAAGCCAACTGTGAACAAACATTAAGAGTCCAAAAAATTTAAAAAACCTCTTCCTATGTTTTCACGTAAGGGAAATAAAACAACTGCATAATTATGATGACAAGGCAAATAATGTCCATTTTCTAGTGCTATCTAGCGAGTATATCTTTTGTATCTACTTATTGTTTTGAAATGAAATGAAAAATGAAGTAAAACATGACAATTAAATTTTAGAGAAAGGAAAAGTTATACATGCCAAAGATGTATGTAAAGTATCTTAATCCTTTCAATAAGCCCTTGATTGTTATAGTCATCTTGGCTAATATCCACCCAGAAAAACTTTCTCCTTAGGTTGCTGCTTGTGAAACTTGTATCACAATATCAAGAACAAAAAAAAAAAAAGGAAATCTAAAAGCTGATAACTAGAACATGATTATTATGAAAATACCTTTTTTTAGATTTTTTGTGATTATGCATTGTTAACTTAATACGACAAAACCTATGGCAAGAACATATTATGTTTTTATTTCTTTTCAAAGTTTTGGGTTTGATATACTGAATACATTGTTTGTTAAACATAATGCATTCTCTTGGAAAGTACATGGATGTGTTAGGACAAATCAATCATGGAATTTTTTATATACATTCTTTGCAAAGTGATATAAAGTAGATAAAAGGATGTAGTAATTGTGGATATGTTGTTTATTTTGACATCCTCATAGAATGATACTAATGCTTGGATTAATTTTCACTTGTAATGTAGAGAACCATAGCAAGTGTAAACCTTATTCGTCATAAAGCAAATTTTATGGGCCTGAAGT
Organism: Melia azedarach; assembly: GCA_028052125.1. Taxonomy (NCBI): domain Eukaryota; kingdom Viridiplantae; phylum Streptophyta; class Magnoliopsida; order Sapindales; family Meliaceae; genus Melia; species Melia azedarach. Next base: position 7,428,251 of record CM051399.1, read on the forward strand.
TTGATCTAGGGTGGCATGATCAAGATTGATGCAGCAGGGGTGTGGTTATCTATATTATCACCAATCTAGCACTAAAAAGAAATATGGAACTTGAGAAGGAATACACGCTACAAGTGATTCGCCCATGGGACAACAAGAAATTTGTTATGGTTGATGACACAAATTTGATGGATATTTGGAGAAAGCATATTGAGTTAGGATATACAAAATAAAGCTTGAATGTGAAGTGCTCCCCTTTGCTATTAGAATCCCTAGTAAATAGGACTTTGTTTGCAACTCCTTCTCAGTTACACTCTCTAGCTTAGTCTACAACAAATTAACCCAACCATACCTATTAAGTCCATGATGCAGATACTAACTCAAGCAATGATGAAGATGATGACTCAGATGATATGGTGCGTAGGGATTGCCTAGAACAATTGTTGAAAATGCCAACAAATAGTCAGCTAGACATTCCTTCAATTAATGCAGCTCCAGCAAAACCCCTTAACCATAATATACCTTGTTCCCAAACAAAAACTCATAGCAAAATAAACACACCTACCACAACTTATAGACCTACCAATAGTCCAACACCTACCATAAAATTGACATCACTTATTGTTACCCAAACACATAACCTACCTTCCCAAACACAAGATAACCCAGGCATACAAAACCCTCAATCATAAGTGTTCCAGGGTAGTGAAGTCAATGATATATCCTTCACATATTATGAAGCTGAAAAATAGTCAAAATAAAGATGTGGCATAAAAGGCTCGAAGAGTCATCTAGTGAGGGTGAAGAAAAACCCGATGTTGGTAATCCTAAGCATTCTACTACATACTTTAGAATAAAATCGACAAGCGAAGATGAAGATGAAGATGATGATGCCTTATTGTCTATTTATGAGTCAAATGACAATGAATACGGCCTGTGTTTTGACTATAATGTTGCAAAGCCATAAAACATGATGAGAGAAGATGTGAGAAGAATGATGTATAAACAAGAACATAACCTAGATTAAATGAAGGTGGAAATTTTTTCTGAAAGCTTGCAACAAATGAAGATGACTTTGAAAGACTTCGCCATTAAATGTGTTTTCAGAATGAAAAAGGGTTAAGTTTGAAAGAGAGAGTTTTCATAATTTGCTATGGAGAAAATTGCAAATAGAGGTTTTATGCACTACAAGCTAGAATTGAGGGATTGTATTAGATACAGAGTTTGACAGAAAAATATGTATGTCAGAAGATTTTGGATAATCCAGAATGCACATTTGCTTGGCTTGCTACAAAATATATGGAAACTATATTCAGTAATTCAAAAATTAATGTACGTGTTTTATAAGCTACAACGAGGCAACAATATGGTGTTCATGTGTCTACGCAGAAGCTATACAAGACTAAAAAGAAGGTATTGGCAGTAGTTGGTGTTGATCATAAAGATAGCTATCGAGGTGTTAGAGACTATACTTAGGTGATACTTGACAATATGCCTAGAGCCCTTACACTAGTGAAGGTTAATAGAATTAGTACCTCAAATACAGAAACCATCTTTGATAGATTCATGCTTGGCTTCCCTGTTGTAAGAGATGAGCTTAATAATGGATGTGGGCCTTTTATTGGCATCAATGGGTGTCATTTAAAAGACCTCTACAAAAGAGTACTATGGTCAACTGTTGCTCTTGATGGAAATACGGGAGTTTATCCATTGGCTATATGTGTTTGTGATGTTGAGAACATTAGCACTCGGGCTTGATTTTTGGAAACTTGAAGATATTTCTAGCTCCTCTAAGCAACTCACATTCATATGTGATCAACAAAAGGGAATTCAATTAGCTTTACCCCTTGAATTTTCAAATGCCCACATTTGATATTATAGGAGGCATGTACTTGCAAATATGAAAGCAAAGCATCCAAAGGCTAATTTTTGTAAAGCTTTTGGGCTGCTATAAGAACTACAAATATACAGTTATTTCAGTAAGCTATGGTGACAATAAAAAAAGTTGATGTTGTTGTATGGGATACATTGATAAAGATCAACCTAAAGCACTGGTCAGTTCATGCATTTAATAGATATTGTAAATCTGATCACACCATAAACAACATGTCCGAGTCTTTTAATGCTTGGCTTGGTGACACAAGAAAGCTTTCAATCATCCATATTTTAAGTAAATTCGAAAAAGGTTAATGAAGAGATTTAATAATAAAAGGAAAAAAGTTGCGGCATAGAATTCTAGCATCAAACAACGGATTTATAAAAAGTTCTAGAAGTAAATAACCCCAAGAAGAAATTATGCTATAATGCTTGCAAGTGAAACTCTTTGAAGTCAAGGACAAAGGTAAGAGCTATATAGTAAATCTAGACAACAAATTATGTGACTGCAGGGCTTGGAGTATTAGTGGAATTCCATGTAAACATGCCCTCCTATGTATATTGCATAATAACGGAGATATTTGTGATTATGTTGATGACTGCTTTAAGAAGAAAACATACTTTAGGACTTATGGAGGCAGTATTCACCCTCTGCTTGACAAGAGTATGTGGCATCCTATGTCAATTGATGAAATAATACCTCTATTGATGGGAAAGGTTGTTGAGAAGCCTAAGGTCAACAGAAGAAGAGAGTTAGATGAGATGTATGTGCATCAAAAGAGTTATACATTATAATGTAAGGTGTTAGGAAGGTTTGGCTAAAACAAGAGGGGCTGCCTAGTGAACCCCAAAAATGTTAATAAAATGACAAGGTGTTGTTGGGTAAGTGTTGTGTTAATTTTGAGCAAAAGCTTACTATTTTATGGCAATTTCTATTGGATATGGATTGTTGTAAATTTATTTGACAGTAAAAGCTTGTTGCTTGCTAATTTTTTAGTGGTATATGCATTGTTTTAGGTTTAAAATACAATGAAAAATTGTTGTTTGTTATTTTTCAATTGGATATACTTTGGTATAGGTTTAAAATTTCACCTTGAAAGACTTGTATTGGTAATTTTCTATTGTTATGCATTGGTATAGGTTTTGTAACATCCCTTGACCCAGCATATGCTACAGTGATGCCGAGTTAGGGTGTTAGGAAAAACTCTTCAAAAGTAATTAAGATTAAAACCTTACTTTAATGATTATTATAAAGTCATATTCTTTAAAGACCCTCAAATTCTAAAATTTCACTAAATACACCCAATTGAAATTCAACATCAATAAACCGTTTCCTTAGATATTTTAGCATATACAATCAACTTCGTTTTCGTTGCTACCCTAACACTATTTATGCAACATACTAAAACTATATAGTACACGTATAATTATACATAACAATCACACAATTATTTATATATATACGTAATCTCACAATTTCAAAAAGATAACAATTTCTTCTTGGAGCAGACTCAGTCTCCTATTTATTTCGACTTCAACAATACCAATAAAACCTGAAAAGGTAGGGGTGAGCTAATGTCCAGTAGATATTTACATACAAAAGCAGTTTATAGGAATATAAATAAATATTCACATAAAATTCCTTTTAATTCCAAATGACCAAATATCTTAAAGATATTATAAAATAATGTTCATAGAACAATCAGAACACTGCTCATAATTTATCATCATCAAAAATACTTTTTGATTCTCTGTCATAAATTTGATACAATATCAAATTACGTTAATATCCATAAAAACAACATAGACATATTTATTAAAACAATTTCCATTAATTCATTTCATGAATATTTTGTGGCAATATTCTTAATGATCATCATCCATTTCATCTTTACGGACTTCTACCATGGGACTGAAATTACATCCAATTCAATTTCACTTTTACGGACTTCCACCATGGGATTGAAATTATACCTAATTCAATTTCACCTTTACGGACTTTTACTGTGGGACTGAAATTAAGCCCAATTTACAAATGATGATCCATCACATCTTTATTCTTTAAATATTATTTCATATCAATAAAAATATTAATTCCTTAACAATTTATGAAAAATATAATATTTTCATAATAATCCATTTAAATAAATATAACACGCATTTCTCACTTTTCTCATAATATTTATAAAAATATTATTCATATGAATTAGTTATATAACTTAATTCAGAAAATAATTAATTTAATCATCACGTTATAATCTATAAATTATTCATAAATATTTAATTAATTATAAAATCAAACAATTTAATAAATTCCACAAATAATCAATTAACAATTCAAATAAACTATAATATCAATTTTCATATCAATTCACTTAATCATAAAATCAATTATAATATCAATTTTCATATCAATTCACAGAAAATTATTCAATTATAATAAAACACCCTATTTTTCAATTTAAAATCAAAATCAACTAAATGTACATCAACACCTACTTGAATATCGTATAATAATCTCTACTCCTCTATTATTTACTCCATTTTCTTTAGATCACAATCTAATAAATAATAATCATATAATAATTATACTATTCACGCAATAAATATAAAATAAAATAAATAAACATTCAAAAATTCTAACCCAATCTTCAAATTTTCAATTACTTTATTTCCTCGTCCTTCTGGTCTTCCTCCGTGTCTTCTCCTCCTCCTCCCAATTCTTCCTTTTCCTTTTCTTCTCTTTCTATTTTTGTTTTCTACTTGCTTTCAATTTGGAAAACCAAAGAAACGCCCAACACCTCACTAAAATATTCAAATATCTTAAGCTTTTATTTTATTTTAATATAATCATTCCACTTAGCCGACAGAGTCAATCTTCTTTCTTCTTTTCACCTTACACGTAACAACCCAAAACGAATTGGACTTCTTAATATCAATTTAATCATTCATTTATCTTTATTATACTTTTCACCCACAAAAATATTTATATTTTCAAATAATTTTATTCTTTTGAAAATATAACTTATTCATTATAATCAAGTAATTTCTCTAAAATCATAAATATTCATCTTATAAATTTATAAATTTATATCTTCACATATTATATTGAAGATATATTCATAAATAAATATTTCTATTAATACTAGAATCCGGAGTATTACAATCTCCCCACCTCAACAAATTTCGTCCTCGAAATTTAATCTATTTCGTGTACTAAACCATTATACCTTATATTCCCCTATAACTTAATTAATAACTTCAGTATGAACTATCTCTCAAATCTCAATTGTTCGAAAGTATAGCTTAACTTACATATCTTAATAATACTGAAACATCAATGCTTCACCAATCATCATTTATAGATATTTGTAATCATAAAGTCGAACATCAAAGATATTCCTTAAATACTCAAATTCACTATTGTCAAAATCATAAATATATCTTGGCGAACATGTATAATCTAATCACAATAAAAGTTTCGATGCCAAATACATCACGATCCTTGAATTAAATTTCTAAATGGTATGAATGCTTCAAACTATATCCTCATACATACTTTCTGAATTTTGTGAATCACAAAATTATAATAGAAACAACTTGATAAGCAAACTATTTTTTTTATCTTTTCAAAAGAAAATCACTTTTATCAAATAACATAATATGAATCATGAACATGCACACTGTACAAATAGTATAAACACATAACTTATTTTCTTCACTTAAAAATAACATGATTTTGCTTTTTGCAAAATTTATTTTCTTTCGGCAAACCATTCCTTAAGGATTTTTTTTCCCATAATTATGAGAAGTATAAACATTGAACTAGAGCATATAAATGAAAATATCATTATGACATATAGAAACATATCGATAAAAATCCAATCCACTTGAATAGAATTTTGAACTCCATAAGAAATATTAAGTAAACTTAACAAACCACTCAAGGCTTCTTATCATAAAACTTTCTCAATTTTCATGTACAAAACCTTGCATATCACTAATGTCAATATTCATAAATCAAAACATGTTCGTTAAAATACTTCGTATACTCATAAAATTACTAAGCAATATTATTCTTATCAATTATATTAAATAACTATATAAACTCATTACATAAACACAAATACATGAGAAAATATTTTTATAACAAAATACTCATATATTTCGCATTTTGTTTAAAACGAATTGGATTATCTTGAATAATCCTCAACATCAGTAATATAACAATATTTTTATAAAAGATTATGAATCTTTATAAATTATAACATCTCAAATTCTCAAATTTTCTTACAATAACAAATTTCGAATTTTGATCTCATAACATAAAATTAGTTTTAAAACAGAAAAGTCCTTCTTCTCTAATTTTCAGAGCTTTATAACATCAAATATTTAAAATTATTTATGTTTCAATAAACATAAAATCTGTAAAATAGTTTTCAGTATTGAGCTTACTAACTAAAAAATTTAATAACAAATCATTCTCAATTAAAATAATAATGAAAAATTTTAGAATCAAACTAGACATATGTTCAAAGCATAATACCCAATTTCATAATCTTTAGAGAAGTATAAATGCATAAATTAATTATGCAATCCATCTGATCTGAAATCGAAATTTTCAACATAACTAACTCCAGTTTGAAAATTAGTCAAAATTGTATTCCTTTTTCAATTTCAACAAAACAAAGTTTAAAATGTTCCCTTGGATGTCCAGTTTGTTATACCAAGAATCTAAATTCAAAATCGCAGTATATATTTCACAATAGATCTATCAGCACAAAATCCCATAAAATAATATTCGAACATACTTAAACTTGAACACTTCTATTCTACTATAACGCACTAAACAACAAATTTACCTCCTCGATCTCGAATTCCTCTTTAGATTCTTCTTCACTTTCCTCAAAATCTTATATCTTAAAGAGAAAAGTCAGTTATTTTATACCTCCTGTATTTATAACTTAGGCTTCTTTCTTGTCCAAGAAATCATAATCCTCACAAATAAGTAAGAGTCAATTTTTTTTTTAACTCGGAAATCAATAACCCTTCAACCTTAGTGATTGTAAATATAAACTCATATTGTTGGGTTTTGAATCTCAAATATACGAACTCATACAATAAATTTATACTAAAAACCACTTATTAAACACAATAATACGGCCTAGACAATTTCCTTCACCAAAATTATAAAGTTCATATTCAATATCAATAAATAATGCATATTGGAACAATATATTCTCTCTTCCTTTTAAGAATTCACATTGAAAATTCATTATCAATAATACCTCAATCAAAGCAAAATCTTCTACCTACGATTCTCAAGTAAATAATCATAATCAATCACGCTTTCGTTGTGCTACTCTGATAACTCATACAAAAAATAATTCCTTAAATCATCAACTAAATGATAAGTCATATCACAAATTTTCATATAAATCTTTATTCTCATTACTAATACTAAACAAAAAGTCTACAGAATCATAACCTATGCTTTGATACTAATTGTAACAACTAGGTCCTACTTGTTAGATATTGTCTGCTTTGGGAGAACCCTTGCCCCCTCACGGCTTTAAAATGCGTCTAACAAGTTAAAAAATCCTGCGGCTTTATACACCTAGCCCAAAACTTTCCTCAACGATGTGGGACTCTTACCATGGGTCATTACAATCCAACCTCCTTAAAGGACACACGTGTGCGGCTCCCCACCTATCATTATCGAGTTGGCTCTGATACCAATTGTAACATCCCTGACCCAGCATATTCTACAGTGATGCCGAGTTAGGGTGTTAGAAAAAACTCTTCAAAAGTAATTAAGATTAAAACCTTACTTTAATGATTATTATAAAGTCATATTCTTTAAAGACCCTCACATTCTAAAATTTCACTAAATACACCCAATTGAAATTCAACATCAATAAACCGTTTCCTTAGATATTTTAGCATATACAATCAACTTCGTTTTCGTTGCTACCCTAACACTATTTATGCAACATACTAAAACTATACAGTACACGTATAATTGTATATAACAATCACACAATTACTTATATATATACGTAATCTCACAATTTCAAAAAGATAACAATTTCTTTTTGGAGCAGACTCAGTCTCCTATTTATTCCGACTTCAACAATACCAATAAAACCTGAAAAGGTAGGGATGAGCTAATGCCCAGTAGATATTTACATACAAAAGCAGTTTATAGGAATATAAATAAATATTCACATAAAATTCCTTTTAATTCCAAATGACCAAATATCTTAAAGATATTCCACAATAATGTTCATAGAACAATCAGAACACTGATCATAATTTGTCATCATCAAAAATACTTTTTGATTCTCTGTCATAAATTTGATACAATATCAAATTACGTTAATATCCATAAAAATAACATAGACATATTTATTAAAACAATTTCCATTAATTCATTTCATGAATATTTTGTGGCAATATTCTTAATGATCATCATCCATTTCATCTTTACAGACTTCTACCATGGGACTGAAATTATATCCAATTCAATTTCACCTTTACGGACTTCCACCGTGGGACAGAAATTATGCCCAATTCAATTTCACCTTTACGGACTTTCACTGTGGGACTGAAATTAAGCCCAATTCACAAATGATGATCCATCATATCTTTATTCTTTAAATATTATTCCACATCAATAAAAATATTAATTCCTTAACGATTTATGAAAAATATAATATTTTCACAATAATCCATTTAAATAAATATAATACGCATTTCTCAATTTTCTCATAATATTTATAAAAATATTATTCATATGAATTAATTATATAACTTAATTTAGAAAATAATTAATTTAATCATCACGTTATAATCCATAAATTATTCATAAATATTTAATTAATTGTAAAATCAAACAATTATAAATTCCACAAATAATCAATTAACAATTCAAATCAACTATAATATCAATTTTCATATCATTTCACTTAATCATAAAATCAATTATAATATCAATTTTCATATCAATTCACAGAAAACCATTCAATTATAATAAAACACCCCACTTTTCAGTTTAAAATCAAAATCAACCAAATACACATAAACACCTACCTGAATATCGTATAATAATCTCTACTCCTATATTATTTGCTCCATTTTCTTTAGATCACAACCTAATAAATAATAATCATATAATAATTATACCATTCACACAATAAATATAAAATAAAATAAATAAAAATTCAGAAATTCTAACCCAATCTTCAAATTTTCAATTTTTTTATTTCCTTCTCCTTCTCTTCTTCCTCCCCGTCTACTCCTCCTCCTCCTAATTCTTCCTTTTCCTTTCCTTCTCTTTCTATTTTTGTTTTCTACTTGCTTTCAATTTGGAAAACCAAAGAAACGCCCAACGCCTCACTAAAGTATTCAAATATCATAAGCTTTTATTTTATTTTAAGATAATCATTCCACTTAGCTGACAAAGTCAATCTTCTTTCTTCTTTTCAACTTACACGTAACAACCCAAAAGGAATTAGACTTCTTAATATCAATTTAATCCTTCATTTATCTTTATTATACTTTTCACCCACAAAAATATTTATATTTTCAAATAATTTCATTCTTTTGAAAATATAACTTATTCATCATAATCAAGTAATTTCTCTAAAATCATAAATATTCATCTTATAAATTCATAAATTTATATCTTTACATATTATATTGAAGATATATTCATAAATAAATATTTCTATTAATACTAGAATTCGGGGTATTACAGGTTTAAACTTCACAAAGACTTCTTGCGTTGCTAATTTTTTATTGGATATGTATTGGTACAAGTTTAAATTTCACAAAGACTTTTTATGTTGTTAATTTTCTGTTGGATTGCATTAGTACGGGTTTAAAATTTCACCTTAAAAGACCTATGTTGGAAAGAATGGATTGGATATTCATTGATACAGGTTTAAACTTCAGCTTGAAAGACTTGTGTTGTTAATTTTCTATTCGATATGCATTGGTACAAGTTTAAATTTTACAAAGACTTCTTGTGTTGTTAAATTTCCTTTGGATATACATTGTTACAGGTTTAAAATACAACAAAATTTTGTTAGTTTGTTTTGTTAAGTTTTTATTGCATATGTTTTTTATAAGTGTAAAATACAGTGAAATGCTTGTTGTTTTATTATTTTCTACTCGGACATTCATTTTTAAAAGTTTAACTTGATATTGTTATATTGTTCAATAGAAGCATGTCAGGGATATGCATTCAGAGGCATCAATAGCAAATGATTGGGACAAAAATGTACAACCAGCCTCACTTAATCACCCATATCAACCAAATCAAGGTTTTGCGAACACAATAGGACTTGCAAGGAAGAGAGGACCATTCAATTATTGGGTATGAGTGCAAGGAAAAAAAAATTATGGTAGCTAGAGGAATAACAATTCTAGGTGTAAGTGAAATGCAATTTGATCAATGCTCATCAAGACAATATGCAAATGTAGGCAAGAAAAGGATACAAGTAATAGATAAAGAAAAAGTACCAATGCAACCTAACCAAACGGTAATGTATTTACATAGATAGCATTCTAACTTTGTGTTTTGTTAATTGTATGCTTTGCATGTTTATTCTCTTATATTTGTTTCCAAACCTATAGGGAAATGATCCATAAACCAAGCAGTTACAACACCAAGAAAAGCACCGTATATAAAGTGAATATAAGGCTTTTGTTCTATACCAACCATAGCTTCCATAATGCCACATATTTCCAATATAGTAAAAGTTATGTAATTTTTATGGTTATCTGGTTAGTTATGCATATGTTTTTATAGTATCTTCTGCAACTAAGATATTCACTACCAAATGGTTCATGCGCACTATGTAAGCTGCTTTTCTTTTGTATATTTTTTGTGTTAGATAATAGATGCTAACAGAATGTAAACATTGGAGGTGCTCTTGCTGCTAAATGATGCCTTTTTGTGTGTAATACATTCTTTTTAGGTATTATATAAAAGAAACGTCTCATGTATTTATGGCAACACTACAATAAGCTTTTGTATTTAGAATCATTTCATTATTACATGAGCTAGTAGTTTTGATACATTGCATTTTCATTTTTTACAACTTGTTTGCAACCTTGAATAGCATAATTATGCATATAATCAGTAGCATAATAATGATGTGGAGTTGCGTTTGAGTTGCTTGATGCATCTCTATCATTTTACTTGTTAATCGCTCCATGTCAATTTCTGGTTGCTTTTGCTGGCCAAGTTCTTCATTTCTAGCTTTAAGCTCATCAAACCTCCCCATAATAGCACTATATTCTTTTATTATAGGCTTCCATTATATGTAAAATGAATATCTCTTTTGGTTCTTAGAACAAAAATAGTATAATTTATATGGATTTTTGTAGATTTTGAAATTCTCATAGCAGCTCTAAACCCACAGTTGCATACTTTATTTTGGAACTTTAGTAAAACTCCATTGATTTCATGTTGTTGAGTGCTTGTATTCAAATTTCCTTCTTCTGTTTTACCTATGATATGCATGAAAACATGTTGTTGGGTAGTTCATAGGCTTATACATGCTTATAAGCTTTATATGCCAATGGTTAGAACTTTTTGATTTTCAAAATTCAAAATTTATATTAAATTATTCATATTTTAATGAATATTATATTCATTAAAAGTTTAAATTATAATAATAATAATAATATATTAGGGATAACATATTGCTCACATACAAACTATGTTGTCATTGCAGAGACAAGATAGTTAAAATAAGGGTAGAAGAGTAATTTTATATGAACCTATTAGATTTAAGGATTATTTTCAGTTAAGCGGGAGTGGACTAATGATTTTCACAAAAGTGTATTTATGTGTAATATAAATGTAAGGCATGTAAAAAAATAACCCAAAAAAATATTAAATATTTCAAATGTTAAAGACGACGATTGCAATAGTAATAATGTCAAAATTAAGTAGTTCATATTTTATATGAAAAATTTAATAATTCAAATATAAAAGGTGCGTAAGAAAATTTTCAATTTGGTAATGTTTTTTATGTTCTTGATCTTTCTTCGGTTCACTAAGCAAACTTGCATTTTATTCTTCAGCGATCTCTTTTCTTTCATTCTCTCTTTCATTAGTTGAAATAAATCCTTATAAGGTTCAAATTTTTTATCTTCTTAATCTTTTTTGACAGCTTCTTATGATATTATAAAACATCACCAAAGCAATTATTATTTTCACTTGCTTGGTGTGAGAAAAGTTAGGCATTTAACACAAAACTTTTCATCAAACCCCAAATGTACTCTCAATCGTGCATCTAAAAAAAAATGTTCTCAATGCACATGATTAAATATTTCTTTTCTCTCTCTTGACTAACTTCCATATGAAAATAAAAAAGATGACATTGCTTATCTTTAATAGGACCTAAATAGCCATCATGTGACGATATTTGACATCTATTAAATAATACTTGTAAAAAGAAAACTTAGGATTAAAAAGGAAAGTTGAAGGAAATATTTCTGTACAAAATTAATACTAATGATTAACTAGAATTATATGCTATGAGTAACTTATTGTAACATCCCTAATTCTAAGAAATTTCAGTAGTGTTCCCTTTGTAGTATAATGCACGTCTCATACGTACTTCTGTAAACTTAAAAAAATTCATTATAAACATTTTTACTGAAATTTAACATCAACTGCTATACTTCATTATTTAGCCACATATAACCAACTCTAGGGTTTCTAAAATTCAAATTTAAAGATAGAAAATACATCAAAGCTATATTTTTATGCACCCTTGCATCTATAATTACATGAAGTTCCAAAAGCAGCAAAATCCTTGTCGTGGAGTATCCTTTATCTTCTACTTACAAAACCTCCAGCATTACCTCTAAACACCTGAAAAGTAGGGGAGAGTTAATACCTAGTGGATATTTATATACAAAAACGGTTTTTAAGAAAATAAAAAAATTCTCATATGAAACACTTTTTGATTCCAAACAATTGTTTCAATATAATATCATAAAAGCATTGCAAACATATATTCATAAAAATAACGAAAAAATATTTATTCAATTATTAATTCCATTCATTCATTTCCTGCATATTTTTGATGCATTATTCCTAGGAATCGTCACCCATAACTGGCCATACATGCTTTTGGGGCATTATTTCTAGGGGCCGTATTCAGATTTCATCTTTGCGGGCTTTCATCGCAGGACTAAAATCACGTCCAAAGTAACTGGTGCTACCATCAACCATGGCCATCACATTCCGTTTACCAATTTATTTCATGTCCATATTTATTTTATCTCAATAATTTCCATAAAGATTCAAAAGATATTATTTAATAAAATCATTCGTTACACAGTATTTAATAAAAATCATTCATCTTTAAATAAAGCATCATGTGCTAGTATTCACATTGTATTTATTAAAATAACATTCATACTGAGAGTGTTATTAAACTAATTTTGAAAAGCCAATCGTTGAATTAACACGTAATTTTATTTTCACCTTTTAAACAAATAAATTCCTAACTATATAAATTTGCATTTAATTTTCAAATTCATAAAATAGTAAGTTCTATAAATATTAATTTAATCATAACAAACATAAAATACAAATTTTCATAAAAATTCACTATTTAACTATAATAAAATACCATATTTTTCAGTTTTAAAACTAAAATCCACCAAATGCATATAAATACCTACATGATACGCGTGTAATAATTCTATTCCTCCGAGAACTTTTCCTACTTCGAATCACCTCCTAATATCAATTTAACAATATTAATAAATAAATATTCCAAACTTAATTATCTATTTAAACATATATCTATGTATTAATAATTTAACTTTCTACAACTTAAATTATGTAATATAGTTTACTAAATTTTAAAACTAAAATTAATCGACTAAAATTTATAGATTCCAAACCAAACCTTCTTCCTCTTCTTTCTTTCTTTTCTTTTATTTTCCTTTTCTTCTTCTTTTCTTTCCTTTCTTCTATGGTTTTTGCCTCTCTTTTCTCCTTTTTTTTTAAGCTTGCTTTGATGCTTTAAGAATCAAAAGATAGGAACAAAAGCAATCCTATATATATACATAGTTCCTACCGATTCCACCTCTTCCTTTTTCTTTCTTTTGCCACATGCTTTTCCCTCATTCATTCAACAAAAAAGTAGTTTTTATTCATATGCCACATGTCTATTTCATTTGTTTCCATTTGGCCATGCATTCTCCAAGATTTTACACCTATACAATTGCATTAATCAACCGGCTTATAACATAAGTTTTGCCTCCCTTTCTTTGCATTGATTTTAGTAAGGGAGAGAATTACATTTGGTTTGTCAATATCACTAAGGTTCCTTTACTTTCCTTTTTATTCTCTTTACCCCTAATAAGATCATATTACCCCAAAATGCTATATATGCATGTTCATTAATAAAAAATTGAGTATTACACTTATAGTGGATGAGAAATATACACATTTTTTTTTTCTAAACAATGCCTTTAAAAAATTTTGTATATCATGGGCAGTGTCTTCCCATCTAGCCCATGCAATGTAAAGTAAATGTTAAAATCATAAAAAACCATCACAGTTGGATAGGAAATAAATTTTCTACTAATAATATATGGTATTTGTCTTCATGTGAGCACAATATCTTTTAACATATCTTTTCATGTGAGCACAATAAATTTTATATAATGCAAACAATTGTCTTTTAACGTATCTTATAATCTTACTCTTATGAGTCGACTATTTTTATCAGTTTTTAAACTTATAAAAAAACAGTTTTTAACAGTTCTTAAGACTTTTAAATAGTAATATAAGTTAGTTACTATTACAATTTTCAATTAAATAACAAATATTCAATTTGTTAAAATGACTAAAACTGTTTTCCATGCCATTTAGAAACTATTTTCACGTTCATATATATATATATATATATGCATGTGTGTGTGTGTGCACTTTACACAATAATTTCATTTAATAATATAAAAAAGCTCAAACTAATTTACTTATCAATTAATTTACAAATTTGATTTATTGGATAAAAAATAAAAAAAACCTACAACCAAATAAATAATCATAGTTCATTGCGTAAAACTAAAAATCCAAAACAAAAAAATATCCAAGAATATATAAGTATTTCAATTACAAATTTGATCTGACAAATTCAAGCAACCTTTCCTCTTCTCGTCAATATCTTCTTGCTTGTATGCATATTTTCCTTGAAACTACATATGATATTAAACATAATGAAATTAAATAATATAATTAACATTAAGAGTCATCTATGCATATATATATAGGTCCAGTCATTGTGAAGTTAATTGTAACCTTTTGTTGAATGGACATATTTGGATCTTCAATAAAATCTTACATATATTCATACATAATAACCATGCTCTGTATTTGTGGATTGTTTAGGACACTACCAAAAATGAATAAAAAACATAATAAGAAGATAATAAAATCAAATATTTTTGAATCACAAAACAACAAATTCAAGTAGTCAATAATTTTTTGTAAGGCATTTGCAAGTTCCAATGAGGGACTTTTGGCCTATTAAAAAGATTTTGTACAAACCCAAAACAAACTAGTGTCTTTCTTCCTATTCTTCCTGATTGAGAATTGAACATCCTTATAGCTCCTTGTTTTTTCTAAAAGAAAACGAAAAAAAATAAGAATAAAAAACACATAATAAATTATGTTGTACGAACATAAAAATTATAATGTTTTAGTACATAATGTATATAAATTTATATTATACTTACAAATTAACAATTGCTTGATATCAGAGCGAATTTCATATTAAAGTGGAACAAAAAAATATATAATGTCATTATATGAACAATAATGACAAACATCTAGTGACATCTATATTGATGGTTAAGTATATATATATATATATAGATATATAAATGCACTAGTTGAAATAAATCATACTCAACAATTAATAAATTAAGTATATAATCATAGAATATATAATGAAAATATATATTGATGATGATATAGGAAAAAAATATCTAGTCCATTTTACAAGTCATAATCATTCTACAAATAAATGTGCTTTATCCTCTTTGTTACCATCGGTTCAAGCAATCTGATGTGGATTTACAAATCCAATCATGTCAACCAAGTTTCTTTCTTTATTCTACTAATACAAGTGCCTAACATTAAAGTAAAACTTTTATTTTCATAACAAATAATAAATTGTGTGTGTATATATATGTGTATCTTTAACACTCAATGAAATAAGTTAAAATGATATCCATACATATGAAAACATTAAATTACCTTAGATGCACCATTACAAAAGTGACTGATATGAGGTTCATGCTAAAAAACTATTGTATCATATTGTGTATAATATGCTCAAAATATTCTTACCCATTTTTATATTTTAATGGTGTCATCCAAAAGCATAGCTTTATTGGCATATGTACCAATATATTTCATGGACAATATTATTGAAATAAACATTCAACTTTAAGCTTATGATAGCCTTAATTGATTTTGAGCTTTTACTGCTGCGTTTGGTTGATTCCTAAGAAAAATTATTACCAATAAAGAATTGGGAGAAAACAAACTAAAAGGTAAATTACCTCATTAATGACTTGCATAATAAGATCTCCAGACCATACAATGAATAATCCAATATCATCTCAGTTTCAAACTCATCATGAATTGGAGTCTATGAGAAGGCCGATCCATTTATTGTCACATCAATAGATACATATATATTTTTGTTTAATGGATTTTTGTCCATAATAGCAGTTGGATCATCTATTAGTCTATTTGTACTACAAGCAACCATATTATCTTTGTTACCAATAACAAGCTTACATAATTTTCTCTTTCAAATGTCACATTCATTTCATTAAAAATATTATATAACTATATATATATATATATATATACATATACATATACATATACATACATACATACATACATACATACATACATATATATATATATACATATATATATATATATATATATATATATATTGTCGATGCCGAATTTTGAAAAGTCAACTTCAAACAACAAATCCTTTGTCGTGTCGTAGATAGACTTGCAAAAGGGAAACATAATCAGAGGATAGTCGGTTTCTTGGCAAGAACCCTCCGATGCTTAAGTCAGAGATTTTTTTTAGAAGAAAATTATTGAGACAGGAACTTGACAAAGTTTGGATAAGAGTTAGGGGATTCAACCTACCTATCTTTTTGATTTATCACATTTTATATGTTTAGTTTGAGTCCACTCACATAAAATTCGGATAATAAGCTAAACTGGTGAGATTTTCATGGAAAATGGGATTTTGGACGACCATTGTGTAGGATTTCGGCATTTTATTGCAATTGGGTCTTTTATGAAAAATCTCCCGAACTGGGATTTTGTCTTTGCCTCCCGAGCCCATAACTTCTGCCGATTATAGACCAAGGCCTCCTTCGGGATGTTCAAGTGTTGGTTGATTGCAATGAAAGTTTTCAAAAAAATTGTCCATGTTCCCCATGACCTCCCAAGTTTCTCGTTGGCAGTTATTCTCGCTTATGACTGAGGCAGAAGCCATTCTTCTCATTCCAAACCAACATCTAAAACCTGGTTAGTCCAACCAGCTATTGTCAACAAAGATTTGCCTTGGGATACTACATATTGCATTGGTTGCCTTGAGGTGAACCATATCACTTGGCCTTTTTAGGTTGACTGAGATAACCCCAGTATTCCTGGCATTGGGCTTTACTGACCTCAGGATATTCCTCCCCAAAATATATATATATATAAAACATATTATCTTCATAGTTGTATCACTATTAGCTTGATATTGTACCATCGTACCCATCTCACAGTTAGTCTGATACTATAACTTTATGCTTGGCATGATTTGAGGGTGAAGTTTCTAAGTTTCAGTGCTTCTAGTTTTCTTTGTAGTGACTTTAGTTTTTCTTGCATTTGTTTATTTTCCTTCCGAATCATCTTATTTTGTTCAATGAATAAACGTTGTTGCACTTGCATCATTTTCCGTTGCTCTTGAAAACGAGGATTATATTTAGGCATTGATAAGTGCATAAAACACGTGCTAATCATTTATTTTTAACCATAAATTTTTTGTTTAATCTTCAAGTTTCATTTGTATTTGATGTGTTTTGATTGTATTGTGCAGAAAATGAAAGAATTGGTCATTCAAAACCAATTTGGTTCGAAAAGAATGAATTCAACTTAAAAGAAAGATATTTGGGGACCGAAGTGCAAGAGATTCAAGGGCCAAAATGTAAGAAATTCGACGAGCAAAGTGCAAGAATCTTGGGGACCAAAATGCAAGCAAATGATGATTAAAATGCAACAATATCAATATAGAGACCTGAATTTATAATAATCAAAAGTAAGAGATCCAACTGAAATTTTTCACACAAATGGCCTTTGTAGAAAGAATAAATGGCATGGTCGCGCCACCCTTGTTGTCTTTTGGCACCCTTTCACCAACTGGACGTGGTTAGGACATTTTTGAAGCTTAATCTGAGCCTTAATATCATGGTTTGATGTGGCTAAAACATAGGTTACTTATCAGGAAGAGGAAAAAAAGAAGAAAGGCACTTTTGGAAAGGGTTTGGCTTGGAAGAAAAGAAAAAGAGAGAAAGCTTAGAAGAAGAGAGTGGGATTTTGAAAAATATTACAGGATCAAGTTCAATTTTGGGAAGATTAAAGCTCTCATAATCTAGCTTTATCTATTTCAATTGTCTTTAAACCTTTGTCTTGAATTGAACAAGTGTGGAATTATTATTTTTATGTTGTTGATTGTTAAATTCTTGATTGTAGGTTTTAAACTCAAACAAATTTGTAGCTAAACTTATTTTCTAGGGCAATGATTTAATCTATTTGAAGTATCCAACTTCTAAAATTGTATTATTCGTTTGATTTGATATTTAGCGTTGAGTGTTCATCATAATGATTAATGCTTTTGAATATTTGGCGAGTATTTGAATGATTTATGAATTAATATAAACTAAGAGGTGATTATTATATCTAGACCAGGTGATAAATGTCGTAAATTGCATGTTAGATAGAAATATACTAATATAGTTTACGTAGTTTAATTAAAAATTATCACTAAGCGTATTGCATTTTTATTTAATTTAATTCACATAAAAATACAGTGAGTTATTTAGATGTGAAATAGATACGGCTGATCTCGAGAGAGACTGTTGAATGAATTGGGTTAATTAACTAGCAACATGAGTATAAATCAGAATAACGTCAATTAGAGAATTGGATGCAAACAAATATGATGAAATCATTAATTCTAGATATTTTCATTAGTTGTATTTTCAATTAATTTGCTTAGTAGTTCAATTTAGTTTATTTTTAATTTTTTCAAACACATTAACTTGATCTCTTCAGATAAATTCATTGCTTAATTATCTTCGATAATTAATAGATTAACTTTGCTCGTGAGACAGACACTCTCTCATCAACATATTACTTGCTTACGACACGTGCACTTCGTTCGTAATTTATGCCACAAGTTTTTGGCGCCGTTGCATAGGAACGTTAAATTCTTTTAATATCAATTTGGGTTAAGTTGGAAATAATTTCAAGTTTTATTTTGTTTTTCTTGCAAGTGTTTCCTCTGGTGTATTAAAAAAGCCGGAAGGGGTGTTTTATTGCCTCTCGATTATGAGATTGAAAGAACTTGTAGAAGGAATAGAAAGGAAAAGAGACAAGCGTCGGGGGAGCCCCAAACTCACATCATGGAACCAAACATTGGAGAAAATGCTGGGGCGCAAGATCAAAGAGCTCTAAAAGAATATGTGATTCCAATAGTTATCAAAGCTACGACTAGCATTAAGAGATCGGCTATTCAAGCTAATAACTTCAAAATCAAGCCAGCCATCATTTAAATGATTCAGACATCAGTTCAATTTAATGGGTTAGCACATAAAGATCCGATCATATACATAGCCAATTTCTTGAAAATTTGTGACACTTTCAGACATAATGGATTGTTGGATGATGTAGTGCTAAGGTTATTTTTGTTTTCGCTAAGGGACAAAGTGAAGAATTGGTTGGGTTCACTTCTGCCGGGCACTATTACTACTTGAGATGACTTGACACAAAAGTTCTTAGCAAAGTTTTTCCCTCCAGCGAAGACGACAAAGCTAAGGAATGATATAACTACCTTTACTCAATATGATGTGAAATCATTATACGAAGCTTGGGATAGGTACAAGGATATGATGAGAAGATGCCTACACCATGGCTTGCCTAAATGGCTTCAAGTTCAGACTTTTTATAATGGTTTGGTTGGTTCAACACAGACATTGGTTGGTGCAGCAGTTAGAGGTGCTTTAATGGGGAAAACGATTAATGAAGCTTATGACTTGTTAGAGGAAGTGGCTGCTAATACTCATCAATGGCCCACTGAACGTTTGACATCAAAGAAAGCTTTAGGAGTTTATGAAGTAAACAATATTTCTACACTTACTGCTCAACTCACTACCTTAACCAAACAACTTGGAGCCCTGACATCAAATTTTATTAATATTCTGCAATTGGCTTGTGAGTTATATGGCAACAATTACCCAAGCACAAATTGTTATGTTGGTAATCCATTTGCTCTGTCATCTTTCAAGCAAGTTTTATATGTTGGAAACTGCAATCAGCAGAACAATCTATATTCCAACACATATAATCAAGGATGACAGAATCACCCTAATCTTTCTTAGAGGGATCACCCTAATCTTTCTTGGAGGGGAAATCAAAATGTTGCAAGACCATTACCTGGATTTCAACCTCAAGAGAAGAAAATTAACTTAGAAGAAGCACTTGCTCAACTCACCATGAGCACTTCTAAGTTTATGACAAAAACTGAGATAACTTTGCAAAATCAAACAACTTCCATTCGAAATCTTGAGGTGCAAGTGGGACAACTTGCAAGCATGATGACAGAAAGGCAGTAAGTATCATTGCCAAGTAATACCGAAACCAACCTAAGGGAGCACGTGAATGCCATACATATAGAAGTGGGAAGCAACTTGAAGAACCAAAAAGCAAGCTGAAAGAGCAAATGAGGGAACAACATGAATCCTCATCATCAAACCAAGCAAAAATAGAGGAAGAGAATAATGAGGAGAAAATGCAAG
>CM051399.1:7449353-7501722 GCA_028052125.1 Melia azedarach
GTGTATGTTACTTTAATAGTGTATATTTGAAATAAGTAAAAATTTAAAATAAATTAATTAAGATAAATAAAAAATTAACATAGATCTATTTATAAAGTGTGTCAAACCTCAATACAACTTCATATTTTTTCTTTGAGTTCCTAGCACCTTGAACCATATGCAATAAGTGATTGGAACCACTATACGTGCCAATACACCAGTTAAGGATAGCAATTTTTTTATATTTTATCTATTGATTGACCTTTTTAATTAAATACAATAAATAGGCTTATGACTATCATGTTTTTCTTTCGCAAGCTTTGGCAAAGTTGTTCGACCTCTACTATTTTTCGTTTTTTGAAAAATTATCTCGAGATGTTTCTGCAATATCTTAGTTGGCTCCATTGAAATACTCTCTATGATATTGGTGCCTAGCTCATCATTGTCATATTCATTACATTCCTTTTAAGGGGGTGCTTGAACAATTGACCATCTCTCATCAAGTGGATCTTCAACACAAAATATATGTTTTGGTTGTGATGCCAAAAAAAATTGGTCATCTTTATGCCCAATCTTATTAAGGTTAACTAATATGAAGCCTAACTTATTTACTTTTGTTATCGACCTAATTGCACTTGAAATCTGGAATTTGATATCACGTGAAATTTTACTGTTAATTTAATTGATACATTTTCGTCTTGTTTTTCAATAGGAAAATATGGTGAAGGTAATGAAAAGACTAAGGATTAAGGAAGCAAATAACTTTCATGCACACCCAGTTATCTATCTCACTTATAGGCAATTGATTGGATTTGACAGAAGTTAACAAGACGGCAGACTAAGTTGTTCATACTAACATTCTTAAGCCATTTCTTGGACATATAGGTGATTATGTTTTCCTGTAATCTTACCTATTATAAGCTAGTATGTAAGGTGCATATAGTGGATGCCGAGCATAAGTTTTGGTTTTGATGCAATCTTACCCATTACATTAGGCGATCATTTTCTCCAGTAATGACTTTAGACTGATCATTAGTCTGAGGTTCAAAACGTTTCTAGTAAAGGTCAATGGGAGTGACCTTTTGTGCTGTGTTTATTTTGATAGAGCATTGGCGATTGCATTAGGATATAGACATATTACCAGTGAGATTTCACCACTATGGATGACCTAGACATTGTTCGACTTTCATTATTTTTTCGAATGGAGTGATTCTTGTTTGGGCGAGACTATAATAACCATGCTTATCCATGGTTGTTGTAAATATTAGATGACTTTAATGAGTTCAACAATTACTTTTGGGGCTCAACTATTTGGTGCTATTCCTTCCAATTATTGAAGTGAATTCTAACTGTACAATATAAGAAGTATAAGGAGAAGGTGGCAACTAGTAAAAAGTGGGAAGAGCCGTTTACAACCCTTAAGGGTTATCCCATTGCCTTTTTAGGTAATTAAATATTTAACTTTACGATTAATTAATCGTCCTTTAATATGTTAATATTATTTATTAACATTTACGCTGACTATTTGTGCAGGTGTAGATTATGAGGAAATCTCTACAATTGGGGCAAAGTTTGAGGCCGAAAGTGAATAACAATGTCTTTCAGACCTTAAGGTGAAAATCGAAAAAAGAAAAACATTGCCAAGGGCAAAATCCTCACCCAATAATTTTGACAAGGAAGTGGTATGAGAAAGTTTTAAAATATATGATTTTATATATTAATATAATACAAATCTAACACAATATGTATTGCTCAACCATCCATTATTATTGGGTCATTGAAGCCATCTAATGCGAAGTCAGCTATTGCCATTAGTGAGCATGAAGCTTGAAAACTCAACTCTAAGGTCATCCTTTAATCCCTAAGGCAAGATTCCATTGACGACACCAACGTTTAGATTTAGACTGCACAATGATCACATGTTACATGAGCTCTAGCCCTCAAGGATGACTTCATATGGGAGATTTGCAATCTCAAGGAAGACTTATGCATGATATTTATGCATTGAGTACTAACTACTTGTAATTCACGCGTGAAGTTTGGGGATGCATGCATGCACATTGTCTGACATAATATGTCGATGACTTCTACTAGAGTACCGCTACTCCTTGTCAGGTAAAAAGATCTAATTAAACTTTGCATGGTCCTTATTTGAATATATGTGATTGTTTGATATACGTGTTTTGTATATTATGATTGGTTAATTGATTGATAGTGCCTAATGATCCTATTATGGTTATAAGGAGATTGTAATGTACAGATACATTGTATTTATGCAGGTTTTTATTTAATCATTTGAATATTCCAAAATACAACGGAAACTCTATCCTTTTTTATAACACTGTCACTTATAATGTTTTGGGTTGATTATTGCGTTGCATAGAGATGATACTTGCAATCACGGCGATGGTCGTGCCTTATAGCCTGAGGAATGTACCTAGCTGGATAATGCCCATAAACGATAGCAAATGTTTTAGGCAAAGATGTATATTGGGCCCCTTCTCATAAAGTCCTTAGATGAATCTATGTAAATGACAGTACACGGAGCCACGGCTGTGCTAACTTCGTCTATAATATATTGTATCTTATGTCATTGACCCTTTAGCCTTTTGCTCTAAGTATACTTATGCAGACTATATATAGTCGTGCATGCATTAAAGTAAGGTCTATTATGATGACCCTATGGTGGCTTTAAGGTGTTTTACATCTTGAGGCACAATTGAAGGACTTTGTAAGTAACTCTTTACTATAGTTGTAATATGATAACTTATTTGCATCTATATTCCAAGGTTTAACATGATTTTGCATTTTTAACTATAGTATATTGATGAGTACATGACCTAGTGACTCACCTATAATTGTTGCTTTTATGTATTATCTTACATCATTAGATTGTCTCGTCCATCCATCACTACATCATCATTTTTTGCACATTTTATAATTTGTATCTTTAATTTTGTTTGTTTTTATATTCTACTCCATGCTTCAAGGTTACATTTTACCCTAACTTAGATGTTGAGTAGTGCATTATGGATAATATAGAGGGCCTATGTCAAGCTTTGACTATTGTCAATATCATATAAATTTTAGCCAAAGTATATAGTTACCATTAGCTAGTATAGTCTACGGATTTTGATAGGTATTACATTACTGTATATGATTTATTACCATTAGCAGAGGATATGATGGCAAACGCGATGCAACCATTGTGCACACTATTGCCTCATCTTATGCGACATGGTGGGGTTTATGATAAGTGTGTAGAATACACACTTATTGAGTATTTCGAGACTTAAATTGTTTTGTAAATCCTCAAGTTTAGTTAATATTTGATGAATTTTAATGTTTTGCATAAAAAAAATAGCAAACGGGCATTGAAGATGAAATCGGCTCAAGAAAGCAACGTCGGAAAAGTCGCAAAAGAAGCAGAGACTAAAACGCAAAGCTGAAGGGACCAAATTGCAAAGAATCAAAGCTGGAGGGCATGGCACGCTAGCACCATACCCACGCTCCAATCTTATTTTGGCTGCAAGGATGGCGCGACCGTGCCACCTATTCTGTCCCATGGCGCCCCAGCGCGGATTTTGGGCACTCCAGCGCCCCCTAGACATGTTTGGATGATTTTTTACCATAAGATCATCACTCAATGGCCTGATTTGGGTATCTTTTAGGTTTATATGATTTTAGGATGATAGCCACCAAGAGGAGGCAACCTAGAATAGAAATTGAGAGGTTTGAGTGAGAAAAAGGAAGAACAAGTGAAGATCCTAGAGGGAGAAGTGAAGTGATTCAAGTTGGAGCCCTGGAAGAGGATTTGAAGGAGGATCATTGAAGCTTGGATTTCTAGTCTAGTTTTCCTAAACTCTTTAACTGTCAATTTGTATTTCATTTGAGCTTTAATTGTTGAACTTTATGATTATGGAATACATGTTCATTGTTATGTTGTTATTTGTGATGGTTGGTTAGTTTTCTTAATCTAGGGTCTTAATGGATCTTCTCTAAACAATGTTTTAATTAATTGGCATGTTATTAATGTTGTTATGGTTTGATTCACTTGTGTTTATCTTGCTTAATGTTCTAATTTGTTAATTAATTAATGAATTGGTTAACTTGGAGATGGATGAATTAAGTCTTGGGAAAGATTAATTTGTTCGCCAGACTAAATAAACACAATCTAGATAGTTGTGAGACTGGGAGGTAATCGACATTTAAATAATCAAGCTAACGATTAGGATTTTAATAAACTGGGAGGTGAATTGGGTTCTAAACGTTAAATAACAAGTAATGCATAATGAGCGTATAATTATTCGAGTTAGATAGGAATATCAACTTGAATCATTGTGCGTAATGCCTTAACTTATGCTCGGGAGAGGTGTTAAAGTTGACTTAAATATTGTGATTAGTGAATTAGACCAAAACGCATTAATAATGGCCAATTAGGAGAAACACATGATTGATAAATAAAATCAAGACCCTAGGTAATTCATCCTTGCATCTTTCATCTTTTATAATTTTCAAACTCAATTTCTATTCCACATTTATTAATATTTGTGTTTTAGTTTATTTTTCATTACAATTAATCGATTTAGTTTGCTTAGATAAAATTGGTCTTGCAAACTATAGTACTCAGTAGTTAATTTGAATATCAATCCTTGTGAGATGATATCTTTTCTTATCACTTTATTACTTGATACAACCTGTGTACTTGCGGTTAGCATAGTCGCGATCAGTTTACAATACATATACAGATTTGAACATCTCTTCATTCATTCACACGCAACAATTGGATGGTATGCTTCACTAGGAGCTCGAGAGCGATGACTATGGGATATGTATGATTAATTTTATAGAGTATTGATTACATGTTTGTGTATGACTTCGTGTATATATACACATAGTTGTACATATATATGTAATTGTCTTCATTTTACTTTGCATGGTTGATTCGTGATTTATAGTTTCAATTTGCACCAATAAATCGAGGAATTATTTTATTCATCATTGTTAGGTGTATAAGTAATCAAATGGACTAATTGCGTATATGATTAAATGCACCAGTTGTGTAAGTAATCAAACGAGGAAATAACTATGGCTAAGTTTAAAAGTCTAGTTTAAAATTGTACCAAGAAAATTTTATATTTTGCCACCAACTGTCATCCCTTTGGAATATCATAGATCTGAAATTAAATTTTTGAATGTTGAAACTTCAACTTCAAATCTACAATGATCTTATTGAGTAAAATGTTCAACATGAATTTTAATGATATCCACAATTACCTAAACATAAGACATTCAACAATGGTCAATGGTTGTTAGTGTTGGTTAGCGATGGGTGAGTATTGGCAATTCACCCGACTATAAGTTACCCAATAAAAGAATGATACGTGTTATTGTGAGATGTACTTATATTATAACCATGTTAAATTACTTAATTTTCCTAATAAAGTAACAATTTTGCTAACATTAGAGGGTATTAGGGTATTAGCTAAACAACATGGGATCATAAGGCATTATGTCAAACAATTGGGAGAAAATGGGAATTCTCCCACCAATCAACTCTTCAATACAGACCATAAAACACAGTGACGCATGTGAGCACAAAAATGGCCAAATTTTCAATAATAGATACATTAAATAACAAAATTACTACAATCAATGTTACACTCAAAATATCACCTCGCAAAAAAGGTAAACAAACAATTGACATAATTCATAATATCATTGCAGGGTTTAGCTAAAACAATGTTCCTATATGTTGCATTATTGTGGCCAACTTGTTTGTACCTTGAACACATTTGTTTTACCACATCTTACCTCACGAATAGAATTCTCTATCTCTTTCATTAACCAACTAGAACATTCGATCTCTTAGTGCTTAATATTGACATCTCGTACTCAAATAAAACGACTTAATCACATTGATCAACAATGGGATGAATAGATTCAATATATGCCAACTAAAGTGTCTCGTTTGTGTAATAGTGGTAGCATGAGGGATTATATTATCCACAAATCAATTTAGTTGTCACAAGTGCGTGTGCACAAGGCAATCGTTATAGATCAAATTGCCTATAACTACAACTTTTGGCATGCTAATCTATGACTGCGTATTGTCCCATACCTTCGAACTTGAATAAAATGCCCAAGTTATATATTTGTCAAACTTTGTGTAAAAATATCTCTGCTAGGTTCAATTAGTCAATATAATATTTTGGGATGCATGGATGGTTAAACAAATGTGATTTTGCATCCTAAAGGGTCAAAAACCTTTAAAAGAGTCAAATTAAGCTTAAAATAGAAATCGAATTGAAAAAATAAGTTAAGGAAAATTGAAATTCAGTGTGGCCAAGTATATTATTTTCTAGTGTGAGCACGTTGATATATTCGTTAACTGCATACTTATTAACAACTATACGCACTTACTGCGAAACCATATATATAGAATCACTAACCACTAACAGTTGACTTTGAACAGGCTCATGCAGGAACAACTACACGCGATGATTGACTTTACAAATTGACTAGACTATGCTTAGTGGGTATATTGAGCATAATATAGAGTCGATGATGAACTTAAATTAAGATTTGCACCTTTTACTATGGGTCGACACAATCCTCACATTGACCTAGTCAAATCTAAACTATTGATGCTCAAGATTGGACGACTAATATCTCGGCAAATCATCTTGTTGACTTTTGACTTTTGAATTTTCTTGATTTTGATGACTAGAAATGCACCATGAGGCTAAAATTTTGACTATCGATTCTAAATGATCCAATGGTCCAAATTTAGTGATCTTAGTATATATTTGAAGCTTTTCTTAAACCTTAACCATTTGATTCACTGTACTCATATGTTGACAATTAATTTTTAGGCTTTGGATAGAATTAATTTTGGGTGTATTTGAGTTTGTATTGTCAGATATAAACACTTTAGGTTGTTATTTGAGTGGATTTTTAGTTTCTTTGCTTTAATTTATCTTCAAAAATCACTTAAATGTGATTTTCTTGTGATTATAATTGTTGAATCTAGGCCGATTACTCCTACATCATATATTAATTATTTTTTATCTCATTAGGAGATTAACATGTGATTCACATTGAGGAAAGTACGTGAGGACTGTGAGAGTTGATGCATTGGTTTATATGAGAGGTACTAGCACAAGGCTTTATAAGTGTTCTAAATCTATTGTAAACATGTATATTTTCATGGTATTATTTTATCTACACGTGAACTCGATCACGTGTTGAGGTTTTTATCCTAGATCGTGATGATCAAAAGTTCTCTCATATAAATATTGTGTTATAGATGTTAATTTAATTTTCGCATTTATATTTCTATAATTAGAACATTTATCCTTGATTTAATTTTTCGAATTTCAATTATTTATTGTGAAGTAATTGTTGAGAAATTGAAATTAGAAATATTGGAAGAGTTATTTATTGTGGAGTAGTTGTTGAGAAATTGAAATTGAAAATATTAGAAGTGTTTTTATACTATTGAATTGTTGAAATTAGTTTTTTATTATGTGATTAAAATTCTATCTCTTATGTTGGAAATTGCATTGGAAATTTTTTTTTGATTTAGACTATTTTGAGAATGTTGCATGCATTCATATTTTATTTTTGTATTGTTTTTCTGCATTCTTTCGCATTCCCACATATATAGGAGGAATTTCCTCTAGGCACAAGATAAATAAATAACGAAAGGGACAAAGTTCTTGTCCGTTAACTTTTTCTCTAAGTCCTATTAACTAGGTTATATGGTTCCTCCTTCAAGGCTTCCTCTCTCCTTCTATAAAACAACTCTTGTAGCATAGATTGTATCCATTTTGCCAATGCAACAATTAGGAGGGCACGTGTACCTCTGAGTAGTGCACTTATACTCTTCATTATGTTGTTGTCAACAAGTCATACTAGTGAATAAGAAAATACAATCTAGCTCACTTATGGAACTCTACATCATTCTCAAAATATTTTGTTGCCTTAGGGTGTATGGACCTCAAATCTACAATGTGTGCATTAAACTTAGGAAATTCATATGCCTTTGTAGCAAAAATATACCCAGCTTGAAATGTGTCTATCTTGCGTTATCCCATCTTATATTTTGCCTTCATGTTTTCTAAGACATCATAAATGCAAAAGCTATGTTATGCTTTAGGAAAAACAACACTTTCACCCTTCTTAATCAAATTATATATATCAAATACAATCAACAAATCAAATACTAGGCCTATTGCATCCTGCAGTTTCATTTGAAACCATTCCCATGAAGCATCATTTTTGAAGCTCCAATCCTAAATGCAATGGGTTATATTTGGTTGTTTCTATCAACACTAGTTGCCATAAACATAGTACCTCAATATATTCCTTTTAGGAAAGTCTTGTCTAATGTAATCGTTGGGCGGTTAGATGAATGAAATCATGAATGGAAGCGCCAAGTGCCATGAAAAGGTACAAGAATTGGTCTTTGTCATCCATCTCTATATGTGTTTTGGTTCCTATATTTTTGTCTTCTATGAACAAATTACAATAAAACTTTTTCGAATCTCCGTTTGCTAATCGACATCTTTCTTTCTTAGCTAGCCACGCTTTTCAGTATAAAAACATCACATGTTATCTGTGTATGTCACTTCAAACGTTTTTTGGGTTGTAGATTCTATTAGGGTCCAGAAATTTGTCCATGACAAACTCACCAATCAATCGACTGTATGCCTAGCGATGCCCGTCTTAGAGTGCCTCGCTTTGACAAGTGTGCTCCGCTTCTTTGCGTGTAATATAAAAGCACCCATTGGGTCCATCATTGTTAATTGCTCGATTCGGATAGTTGTCAATCGCATAATGATGAATTGAAAATGTTTCCTTAATGCCCAAATCATGACGTAACTCTTTCTTAGTTCTAAAATTCTGCCAATTGGTACTTCCTGAGAGGTCAAACAAGACAATGGATCAGGCATTACCATAATATTGATAGTGGAATTAAGGAAAACACCAAATAGGATTTATGGCTTTAACAAGCTATCTTTACATGCAATTGATGTAGTGGTTCTATAGCTTGGTCTGGTGCCAACATCATCTCTAGTGGTGGTCATTTCATCATAATAATTCCTTGGACATTGTTCTTCACGAAATTCAATTCTTTGCATGGCTAGATAACTGTCAAAGTAGTTGTGCATTGGGTCTTCATTGTAGGCGAAGGTGAGCATTGATCGTAATTAACTCTATCTTCATTATGAGGAAGTGGAGAGTACAATTGGTCATGAATGCACTCTTCATTATGTGGAGGTGAAGAGTATTGGCCAACATCTCTCAGTGTTATATGCATATTGGTGCTAACATAATTACTACCCTTAGAAAAGACAAATAGTTATGTATAAGCTTTTGGAATGTTTGGCTGAAAGCATTGTAGGTTGCTCGAGTTCCCCCCCTAACAACGCAATCAAAAGTAATATATAATAGGGTCAAACTGCCTAACTATTAGTATACAACATAACTATTCAAGCGCACAAGAGCTATATACATCACTATCATTGAGAATATTTGCCAAAATAGGTGCCTACAATAATTCACTAGATTCTCTAAACTTCGTTTCGATTATAGTAATAAATTTTACAGGATTCATCGAGAGGATTGCATAAATGTACTACAATCACTGTTGACAAACAACATTCATTTATACAGGTAACAATGGCACCCTTTCACCAGCGTGATTCTTAACACTAGCTGATAACGTAACCAAAGATTCCTTGTAGTGAACAAAAAATATAGCAATATCATCCATAACAATACATGAGTAAAGTAAATTGCATTAATATTTGATTCCACTAAAACATAAATTGAAATCCAAGTTTAAAAGTCTTGTATTTTTCCCCTACATACAAAATCTAACTTTAAAAATCTTGCATTTTGCCCCAACAACATATATTTGTCTTACTTAAAAATGAATTCAAGTGAAGGCTCGAAAATGAATTCAAGTGAGGTAAATCTTCACTAGAATTTATTTCATGTAAAGCAAAGCCCACTAAAAATAATTTTGAGCAAGGCAAACATTTTCGCTTTGTTCAAAAATTATTTTTGAGTACAACTTGTGTGCTCGAAAATGAACTCAATTTGTCTTCAATTTCAATCCCAATCACTTTCACTTGAAAAATCATGCATAATATATTTTAAATATCAAGTATAACATCTCAATCAAACACTATATTCTCTTAAAATGATAAATACTTTAAAAAACTTTAAATTGCATAATAAATGTGATTTTTTCAATATTTAAATATATTCCTAATTTTATATGTGAATGTAATAATAATGTCAGACACCCCCTTTTTATCTACAATCAATATTGTTGGAAATGTGGTGATTTGATAGAATTTGGCATGCACTTATAATTGACAGATTGAATTGATTTATAAGTTTTTGAAGAATAATTGAAGAATGAAAGAGGTTTGAATACAAAACAAATAGGGAGAATTGAATAATTTGTATACAATGGCCAGTGAATTTTATCCCCAAAAAAAAAGAATCTTGGATTAGTTTTGGATTAGTAAGAAATTTTTCTATTACTTTTAATAATCTATTTTATAATATTATTATAAAATTGAAATTGATAGTTAGTTTTCATATATATCAAATGAATTGATAAAAAGGAGAATTCAACCCTAATTATCCTTTCTTATACAATTTCAAAAAATTATTGACAAACCAACAAATTTTAGTACAACCAAAAATAATAATTTTAGAAGATAAAAGACACGTATCCTGGTATACTAGGGTCAAAAAAACCCACAAAAGCTCACCTATCAATTTAACCCATAAATTTAAGCAAAAACAAAAGTAATCTAATATATATAACTATTAAAATGATTGTGATTAAAAGAACAAATTAAGTAGATAATAAAAAAATAAATCATTTAAAATTTAAAACAATTTTTAACAAACAGAATAATGTGAATATTTTTAAAATAAGTGGATTAAAAAATTTTTTTACTAAATATTAATAAAGACTTACATAAACTTTTCATGTATTAAAATTCAAGCATGAAAACAAATTATATCCTATATAAACTTCAAAGAGTAAGAATTCTATAAAAGAAGTTATTTCACACGTATATAAATACTAAGATGTGGGACTCCATGTGAAGCTAAAAATGTGTTTAATAAATTTAATAATTTTTTTTAATTTTTTTATAACGAATGTCGAGTCAACTGTTTTGGAGTTTTTTATATTATTTTTCGGTTTCCCAATCTTCTAGGGTCGATTGGTTATCGATTGCCTCAAAATATTTTAAATTCAATCATTATGAAACAAGATTAGGGCCAATCTCAGCATTTATTATCGACAAATTAAAAAATTTCATAGCTGAAAATGAGGAAACTAATCATTTATTAGCTAGGGCTTCACTTTATGATCATTCATTGGAATTGAGTAAAAATATAATACTTTAAAATTTTATTTTCTCAAAAGGAATTTATATTTTTTTATTACAAAATTTTGATATTTATACAAAATATTTTTTAATTCTAAAAATTTGGTCAAATACTTTTATTTTAATAATTTAAAAAATAATTTAAAAAATATTTAAAAAATATGAAATTATTTTAAAATAACAATTATATATTTATACAATAATAATTATTTAACAAAAATATAATGATTTAAAATTTTAAAATTTAATAAAATACAGTATATTTATTTAAAATATATTAATAAAATAAATAATATTATTATTTTATAATATATTGATAATATAATATTATAAATTTGTTTATTTATATTTATATATTATTATTATTATTATTATTATTTTATAAATTTAATTATTATTTTAATATATTTTAATGAGGTATATATTATTTATGAATTATTGACCTTGAAATTCTAGAAGATCGGAAATCCCCTTATTTTAAACAAAAATATAAAATAATGTTTCAAAGCTTTAATGTGGGTTCAATTCAACATTTGTCTATTGTCTTCATACAAGAAACTAGTTTTTTATTAACTAATAAATTAACATTAATTTAATTTGAAATTAATGACCTTTAGGATTTCAATTTCAAAATCTAATAAATTACTATCAAGTTTACCTCTATTATTTTTTTATTAATTAAGCATAAAAAAGCTTAGACGAAAATTTTATTACTTAAAAGGAGAAATTATTTAAAATATATATAAAAGTTAATCATTATAATCTAATGCTAATTTATTTTTAACTTGTATACATTTCAGCTCTTTTTAATATTTTTTTAAGAAAATTTATTGAATGTTAAGTATTATCGTAAATAAATTTATTGAATGATATTATATCTAATGATATTTATATCACAATTGTTTATTGTATTTTTCTTATATGTAACTTCTTTTAGTAAGAAATGCCACAATTATGTTTTTTACCTAGACGCCTAGATGGCTACTATAAGATGAGATTGAATAAATACAAATGAATTTTTAATTAATTTTACTGATTAAATTCTTAATCATTCTTTAAAAAAAAAACGCTTGCATTAAACTGATTTTCTTACAGTACATTTCAAATAAAATCAGAAATTTAATTCCTTGTCCTCGCTAGCCTCCTGCGTTAAAAAGAATCGTCATCCGATGTCCAAGGTCAATTGATCACCAATGAATCAGCAAATAGTCATCGTCAATGTGGTTATGAGGTTCAAAGCAGATTCGAACTGCCTCTCTTTTTGTAAAAAAATATCGGTATTAAACTTGAAATTCCCAGCGAGCCAGTAAACCAAAAAAATGAAAGAATCGGTTATATTTTTTATATGATCTCTTTTTTTAGACAGACTAAAAAAAGAACTGAGTTCTTTTTTTTTTATCACTTCACCTTTTTTTTCTATTTAATTTTTTTAATATTTATTTAATTGATTTATTTTTTTTTAGTAATTTAGTTCTTTTTTTTTTATCACTTCACCTTTTTTTTCTATTTAATTTTTTTAATATTTATTTAATTGATTTATTTTTTTTTAGTAATTTACCTACACTAAGCTGGACTCGAAAATGGAAGGGCAAAAATGAGACTTACACAAATTTTGTGAATGTGATCATATGGGGTAGTTTTGTCCATAAAATTAAAATGTAGTCATTTTTTAATAAAAATTTTAAGGGGGTCAAAATTGATTTTGGGGAATTAAATGTGATCAAAATCAGTTAAATCCCTATTTTCTTTTCTTCTTTCTCTCCCATTAAGAACATGCTAGAACTCACCATTAAATCATCAACTTTCTTTCACCAGGAAGGGTAGAACCAACCCTCTTACTTGTGAAAATTGCTCTTTGTCTTTATATTTTAAGTTAAAAGATTTTCATCTGAATCTAAATTTATAATGATCTTTTTTCATCCAATCTAGATTTATCATAGCATTTGTTTGCTTTTTGGTTATTTGTATTATATTTTTATATTGTTTTAGATTATTATTTAGATATAAAGTTTTTATGAAGCATATCTGGAATTCAAAATTGTGATATAGAAGAGCATTTTTATCTTCAGAGTAAAGGCTCCATAAATTCAATCTCTACACTCATATTCTTATTGTATCATTCAGATACAATAAAATAGAGATAAAGTGCAAGATAAAAAGAGTGAACTTCAGTTGAGCTCAAATTCATATTTCGCAATGTTCATTATAAAGGAGTATGATGTATACACTTTTCTTTCTTTGTTCTTTAATATGTTACCAAGAGTATTAATCGAATGTTTGCACTAGAAATTTGTATATAATCTAATTTGAATATTGTAGTTGAAATATATTTGCGATTTGATCTGGTATTAATAGAATGAATATTTCTTTTAGAAAAAAACATATATTGGGGATTAAAATAATAACTTAAGAAAATTATATAAATATTTGTTAGTATATTAACGCTTAGGGACACAAATGTTATTATCCTGTGTCAAGCAGGATTACTAATTTTGAGTTGAGTTGATAAGGCTTACTATTATTACTGATCCCAAAGTGCAGACAAGACAAACAGTTCAACTTCAATCGGTCTGGAAATCGACAATCAATTATCAAATCAAGGTTAAATTCATTTTTATCTTGTAATTTTTGGATAAGTCTTTGGCTTAATTGACAATTGTCTCCATTATTTTTATTTATTTGTATTATATGTATATATATATATATAATATTATTGGTCAGAGAAGAACAGCTAACTCCACAAATATATATAATATGTGTATTAATAACTGTTGATGCTTATTAATTTATTTTTGTATATATATATATATATATATTGTAACGTGAAATCCGGGAGAATTAATTATGGGATCATGCATGCATGCTGTCTTCAATTGAAAAAGAAAGAAGAAATTAAAGTGAGAATTGGAAGTTAAGAAATTAAAGTGATGCGGCGTTGAAAGAGTTCCATTGAAAGAGTTCTCCATTATTAGGCATAAGTCAATATATAATACTAAAAATAATTTAATATCTTAAATTAATTATGATCTCATTTCATTATTAGAAAATTGGACTTCCATTGAAAGAGTTCTCGACAAATTTGAGTTTTGTCATAAATTTTTCGTATCTACACCTTTTATCTATAATGTCTTTTCGACAGTTAAATATATGACTTTCTATGCTTAACTAATTCTCGATAGAAGGCTAAAATTTAATTAAGAACATCCAGTTTTCTAAAATAAATAAGAGTCAAATCATGCATCTTAGTATACTTTCGTAGTGGAGCAAGTAAAATTTCAGGTACTTATACATTATCGAAATAATAAATTATGACATAATTTAATAATTTTAACAAATTAGTTCCTAAATTTAGTTATCTTTGTTAGTTTTATATTTCTCCTCCTAGTAGGGATGCCCGACCCCACGGGGCCCTAACCATTCATACCCGTCCCCGACTGCTCCATTTCAATTCCAAACTTGTATGGTTAATTATGTAAATATTCATTTTATTTAATAAATCATTATAAAAGTTCTATAGTTTTTATTTTATCCAAATAAGTCTTTTAAAAAGTTTTATTTAGTAAATTAAGTTTTTTATAATTATTTACAAGGAATTTAATCGAAAATGACCATATTTGACTCCCTGAAAATAATTTTGGCCATATGAAAAATTTTGACCACATTTATATGTTATCGACAAAACTAACCTTGACCACTTAATAAACAAAAAGCCCAAAATTCTCTTCTCCTCTTTTTCAACTTTTATTCAAAGCACTCTTGAGTTTGCAAACTTTATTTTTCTTCTCCTCTTCGAGTCTGAACATATTTGAGGAGGGACGTTGAAGGAAGAGATTTGAAAAACTTGATTTTGACAGTGGTTGGTGGCTAGGAAGACGGCTCCGCTTGAGAGTATGGGAAGCCATACTTTTGAGCTGCATAACTCGAAAGTATGGTTTCCAATACTCTCGAGCAGGAAATTATGTGGAGGATTTGGTTCGTCTTGCTCGAGAGTATGGTTTCTTATACTTTCAAGCACTAATACTCGGAAGAACGGGTTTTCCATACTCTCGAGCAAGGCAAAATATGGAGATATATACATATATAGTTGCCACAAAAAATCAAAACTCACCTTTTTAATCAATCTCCAATTCCTTGTAATTGTAATTTGTTATAATGTGTAAGAATAAATTATAATGATAAGATGAATGGAGGTTTTCAGTTGAGTATTAAAGTTTTTGGTGCAAAGTTTTTTTGTTGGAATTGGGAGAAGAAAAAAAAAGAAAAAAACAAAATAGAAATGGGAGAGTTTGTAAAGTGTTGACCGGGTAATTTGGTTTGAAAAAAGTAAGAGCGGTCAATTTTGAATGATTATTTATAAGGTGGTCAAATTGAATGCAAGCAGAGAATAGTGGCCAAAATTGTTTAAATCCTTATTTACACATTTTCAATTTAATCAATTTAAAATTTTCTTAATTTTTTTCTTAATAAATAATTTGTTTAAATAATTAAAAACTAAAAAATTAAATCATTTTTAATAACTAAATTTAGAACAATAAATTTTGATAAAATAAAATACAAGTCAAACAAAATAATTAATTTGTAATTAATGAATTAATATGTTGTCATGTAGTAATATAAGATTAACAAAACAAATAAATTTTTAAAGATTTTTTTCTCTTCAAATTTCATTTTTTTTATAAGATTGATTTAATACACTTCTCTAACTTTATCAATTCAATTAAAAATTATATCATAATTTGATATTACAATTATTTTTTTCCTATTTATACAGGTTAATAAAAATATTATAATAAATATATTTTGTTCTAACAAAATTTTTATTAATTATAATATTTAATATAAATTATTTCAATCAAATTGATGATAGCTATAGTTATCTTACTTTTAACAATTAATTTATAAAAAAATTAAATATTTAATTTTATTATATTATTTTGATTATATGTAAAATAGTGATTCCACATATAAATGATTAATTTATTTATTATTAAAAAGATATAAAAATATAATTTGTATTATGATACTTGATAAAAGATTAAAAATTAATTATATATTTTTAATAACAAATTAAAAATTTATAATTACAGGAAATAATTTTTGTTAAATACTTTAAATATATAATCAAGTCAATAAGTTTAATACTTTAAATATGCTTTTGTGATACTTAGAATTTTTATCAATATACTCTTTATTTTTGAAAATTTTATATTATATATATATGTAAAATAATATTTTAATTTAAAACGATTCATATTTAATATTTAATCCGTATATATTTTAAATTATTGATTTAATCTTAAATAATAATAATTATGCATAAAAATTAAATACATTCATTAGATGTTGGAAATTAAAGCATGCAGAAGATTAAGTAAACAACTAATTAATTGGCTTTTCATGAAGGCATTGAGGAAAAAAAATTAAGATATGAAAAAAGCTGGTTGAGAAAGCTGTGTCTTCACAAATGCTTGGATGCCAATATCACAATTAGACAAACTTACGTAATAATAGATTTTAGTTGGAAACTTTCTTGAAAAAACAAGAGTGGTTTAGTGGCTAAGTGTTACAATGATTCTCGTTTAAGTTTGTGATTTGATATTTGAAAATTATAAAAAAAAATTCTTTAAATTTTTATCAAATCGGGGTCTAAATTAGGTCAGAAGTTCGTGAGAATCTCGGTCCAAATCGAGGATATCTCCAACCTATTTTTAAATTAAAAAAAATCAAAGATTAATCAGAAATTGGGATGATCCTGCTCAATCAGGGTCAAAATTGGAAATGAGGATCTCCAACCCGAACTCGACTTATTGTTATCCCTACCTCCTAAGAATGAAGATATTAGAATTAAGTGAACTATGTCTTAATTTGTTGTTTCGATAAATTTAGAGATAAAAATATTTAAAAAGTAAAAATAATAAGTATATAATATGTGACTTGCAAAGAAAGGAAAATGAATTATAATTAATAAAGTAATAGCATGTGAGGTACGTTAAATTATTCGAGTCTTCCAAGTAAACACGAGGCTTGTTAGGGACCATAATAATAATAATAATAATATTTTAATTAACTGTGGATTAGGGAGCTTCTCGTTGACAATTTTAAGATCTGATCCCAAGCTTCTCTCTCTTTTCTCTTATTAGGGATTTCGTACGGGCTTCATATTCCATAGAAGTAGATGATGTCACTAATATTATATATTTTATTTATTAATTTTTCGAGTCATGTTATAATATATAATTATAATAAAGACAAAATTACAATACAACAAATTATTTTGTAGGTATTATATAGTAAAGTGACCATTTTGTTTTTAACTTTTATGAAGTAATATATTGGATTAA
Source organism: Melia azedarach (assembly GCA_028052125.1). Taxonomy (NCBI): domain Eukaryota; kingdom Viridiplantae; phylum Streptophyta; class Magnoliopsida; order Sapindales; family Meliaceae; genus Melia; species Melia azedarach. The sequence goes on from CM051399.1 coordinate 7,467,100, forward strand.
ATTTGATAGACTGTAAATTCTTGTTATATTATACAACTATATTGTAAGACGACTCTTGTAATAAATATAAGAAAATAAAAATTAAATTTGTTTTACAAAGGGTGAAACTCTGATTATCATAAACTATAAAGTATAGAAATAAAATTTAGTCTTAATTATTTAATTTTTGAAGGTGTTTGCTACAATAAGATTGCTCTATGATGCTCTTTGGGAGCAATGCTAAAACTCTTTTTGTTAGAATATGTAATTTTTTTTTTATCATATTTATCAAATTTGTTTAAATGTAATATTTACCTAAATAATATGAATGTCATTAACAAATAACGTTAATGAAAAAAATGAAAATTTTGAAATTATATATAAATATTATTAATCAATTTAGTACATATTTCTTTATATTATTCGATAAACATTCAATGAATAATTTATATGTACAAAATTAGGATATAAAATTTATATTTCGAAGATATATATATCACCGATCAAATTAAAGCATGTTATATATCAACTACTTATTGATTTTATTATTAGTATAATAATTTTGTAATATCTATAAATGTTACACTTCAAATATAATATAGTTATTAATTAATACAAAATTGGACTTCAATTTAGTGAGAATAACATTATTATTAATATATATTAATTATACAACCATGAAAGTATATATGTTACGTATGTTTTAGGTAAAGTTAGAGATAAACTAATACATTTGTTGTACTATATAATAATCGTACTTGGACCATTAAATTAATTTAATGGCTCCATAAGTTCCCAATCGATTTATTGTAGTTACAACTAAAGACAGTGATATTAAATCTAACTAACGAACTTGTAAAAGTAAGAGAAAATTCTCTGTTCATTATAATTAAAACTAAAGATAATCTCGTGTATTATCATATAGATGTAAACATGCATACATATATACATGGAAATTAAGTAACAACTATGTAAAAGTGATGCATTATTATCATTGTAATTATACAGCCTGTTTAATTAGGCTTAATTAAATCAGTCTCAATCATACAGTTGGAAAGTGTACTAAGAGAAGAATAATATTGATTATTGTTTAAAATAAAAGCCCTAATATCACACTTGTGGATTCCCACCTCTTACTCGAGGAAAAGGTTAAAAAGACAATGTAGTCCATCGTGTTATCTGAAGGAACAACGACTTTATTAGGGTTAAGATCGTCATTTCACACTCCAGAAAGTACCCAAATCAATAATGGGAAAAAGTATTTATATAGATGCGGAAAGCAAGCAATCTATGTTTATTTAAATGCTATTTAAATGCTATTTGATTCTTGTAGTCATTATTAAATTAAGGGATTTAATTAATTAGTTGATGGTAATAACATTGTGCCCCCAGTGCTTTAGTGAAACAACAAATTATGTTATAGGTTTGTTAATTGTAACATTTTAGTCCCTAGTGGTAGTCGTACGTTTGTTAAAATGGAACTAAGTGCTTGTTGGTTTGACATTTGTTTTAGTTAAAAGATTTTTTTAATATTAAAAATTCTTTAGGGTATCATTTAGTTGACATTAAAAATTATTTATTAAGAATTAAAAAATCTATTTTTACTAAAAGAAATCTAAAATTTAAATTTTTGACAATATATTTTCTTAATTTTAAAATAATTAAATCATCTAAAATACTTTTATTTTATTTTAAAAATTTTATATTATTGTCCTATATTATAATCTTAAAATCTTATGAATAAAAATAATAACATTTTTTAAAAATTATTTTTGACAACTAAATAATTAACTATTTTTTTAAAATTAATTATAAAAGATCTATCTCAAAAAATTGTACCTAGAAACTTAAACTAAATTAATTCTTAAAAACAAAAGTAGAGACTAAATTGTTACAATTGGCACAACCATGTTCTCGATTTTATTGCACTAAATTCTAGGGACAAAAGTGTTTTTATCCCATTAATTAATTAGATAATTAAAAATGTAATTAAAGTCAAAGCTTAGATGCGTCCTAGTGTGTGTAATACTACGTCTTTGAGATTAGGGAATTGACTTTGGTGCCTCAAAAGCAGTAAACAATACATTAGATACAGAAATTAAGAGAGATTCTTCATCTTGTTTTCTCGATGGATCAGAGAAATAGAAACAATCGTCGTGAAGAGATTAGTGGAATGGACACTGATCTCTCCCTCAAAATTGATTCCAAAGAACAACAAGAACAGAAAGCAGATGAACAAGCTGCAACCATAGTTACAACAGAAGAAGAAGAAGATGAAGACTTGCAAGAAAACTGCAGCAAGAAGACAGAAGAGGTAATTAGTATATTAATTACAGCTGCTGCTGCTCTCCTCTCATGATCTCTTTAAATTAATTAACAAAGATTTGGGTTATCAGTTATGTTCTTTGCAAAAGGAGATGAATCGAATGAAAGAAGAAAACAAATTGTTGAGGAAGGTAGTAGAGCAAGCAATGAAAATTACTATGATCTTCAAATGAAATTGTCTGTAATCCAACAAAACAGCCCGCAGAAGGTACATATTTTCTATTGATTTTAGTAGTTTTAATTTGTTTGTATAATTCATGAAAAATTATTTGTTCATTAGGATACACAAATTTTTCTCTCGCTCCATGGAAGTGAAAGAGCTGATCATCTTCAAGAACCAAAGATAATGGATCCCAATTTCAGAGATTTGATAAATCAAAGCTCCTCATCTAAAGAGAATGAATTAGGGTTATCATTGAAGTTACAAACAGAACGAGAGGAAGATAAAGGAGAAATCAATAAGGAGGATGTTACTACTGCAAGCTTTACTCGATATTTATCACAAAACAAGCAGCAGCAGCAGCAGCTTCAACCAAGTGAACTCTCTGCAATTGCAAGCCAAGTTTCCTTTCCACCCAACAGAAAAGCTAGGGTTTCAGTTAGAGCAAGATGTCAAGCAGCAACTGTGAGTTATATATACATATATCATCACTTTGGCTTACATTAATTCTCTGGATTTATGCTAATTTTTCTATATATAAATTACAGTTGAATGATGGATGTCAGTGGAGAAAATATGGGCAAAAAATAGCTAAAGGAAACCCTTGCCCTAGAGCTTATTATCGATGTACAGTAGCTCCAGGTTGCCCAGTAAGGAAACAGGTATATATAATCAACTGATTTCAATATAGTTTTCCAATTTTCCTTTTGGTTTTTTGCTTTCTTAATTTGAATCTCCTTGCTATGTAATTCCATATGTTAGGTTCAAAGATGCCTAGAGGACATGTCAATTCTGATAACAACATATGAAGGAACGCATAACCATCCTCTTCCTGTGGGTTGCAACTGCAATGGCTTCCACAGCAGCATCAACAGCAGCAGCAGCTTCATTCATGTTGCTGGATTCAAGCTATAACTCTAATGATTTCATCAAAGGATCATCGTCATCTGATCACCTCCATTACCAAAATGCTCAAGTAAACTCCTTTTCTCATTCTTCAAGCCTTCGTAACATAAACCCAAATAATGATCCTTCAAAAGGGAATATTGTTCTTGATCTCACAACAACTTCCCTTGATCATCAGCAGTTGTTATTCCCAGTACCTGCAGCTGCCTCCTCTTCTCATTCATCTGCTCAACCTGGTTTCACTTGAATGTTAATTATCACTATGGTAATTATACCTTTCTCATATACATATATAACTCTACAGAAGAGATCATAGAAGGATCAGATATGAATTGATTCAACTGACAAAATCTCTTGAGCACGCTGGTATCTAAACAGAAAAGAGATGCGGTTGATATTTGTGTAATATTTTGAAAAGAAAATAAACTAAAAGACTATTGGAAAGTTGGCTGAAAATGTGTGACCACAGTTGCTTTGGATCCTAAATTTAGGGCTGTTAGCTGTTGCGGCTGCTATCACTTCTCTTATTAATAAAGAAAACAAAGGCATTTATTGGTACTATTTCCTAGGGATCCATGGGGAGACTGGTAGCTGTAATCTGAATATATATTATTAATTATATATACATATATATATTTTCTCTGATTTGATCCTCATCTTCAATGGAATTTATAGCTCTTCCACGTCTTATTACCTTTACTGGGATTCTTCTGTATCTTAGAACTTTATTTCACTTCTATTGACTGCCGTATATGATGTGTCAACTTTATAATATATGTGTCAACTTTTATATTAAATGTTTTTAAATTATACGTTATAAGAAATAAATATAATAATATGTTGGAGTGTATTATAGCCAGGTTCGATTTCCCATTTAGCAAAATATATATGCATATGATGTGTAATAATTTTAACAATAACATCTCTTAAGTTCTTAAAAAATTGTATGAGCAATATTAAGCTTCTCAAATTGTACCCTAAATTTCGGTCCAATTGATTATGTGACTTTTATAAACTGGTCAATTTAAAAAGTGTAAAATTATCGTTCAATTGATAAAAGTCACATCATCACATGAGATATAATTTATATAATCATATATCGAGGATAATTGATGTTACTCAAAGTTTATACCGTGAACAACTAACCCTTCTAATATTATTTAGTGGTCTTGAGTTCAAGATCTTGCAAAAGCTTTACAATTTTTTATTAGAAAAAAAACTAATGTCATCTCTTCGAATTTCTCTTAAAACTCCACTTTCTTTATTTATAATTTTAATCTTAATTAAAATTAAATAAAATAATAAATCTAATTAAATTTATTTTTAACTTATGTTAAACACTCTTTACACCTCTTTATAATTTATTAGTACTTCTACTCACTTTTAATTTTTATTTACTATGAACTTCTTTGCTTCAAATTCTAAATCAAATAAATAATTTTTTTTTAATTTTTCAACAAATACATTAGAATTTTAAATTGATTAAAAACAATTATGGAGAGAGAATTGTTTGTGATGAAAAAACTCTCAATTACAATAAAAAATTAGATGGAAATTTGCTTGTTACAAATTTATTGAGCGTATTTTTTTAAAAAATAGTTAATTATTTGCAGTCAAAAAAATTGATAATACTAGAGTTTTCAAAGAAATTAGACAATAAGGGTTATTTTTTGAATTAATAAGGTGTTATTAGAATTTTTATTATTTTAATATATTTTAATGGAACAAATAAATAAATGGGGTTTTATAAGGATTTTGAACAGGTGACAATAATATCACTATTTTTACTATTATACAACAAATTATTTTGTACTATTGAAATTAAACTCTTTTTTCAAAAAGGTTCACATGTTTCAAAATATGAGATTATATTAACTAACTTAAAAATTGGGTTATATGATTTAGCTAAAATTCTATAAAATTAGTTATCAGAAAACTATTAACATAATGTTTATGTTTGTCATAATTAATTCTTTTAAAGAATATTAAGAAGAATTGATGCCACTGTATTGTTGCCACATATAATTTATTATTTATTTATATATATTTATTTTTTAGAATAGAAAATATAATATGAAATAAGCAGATACAACAGTTTGTGTGTGTAACTTATTTTGTGACATATAAGTTATTTTTTTTTAAAAAAAGGGCAAAAATATTGTCAATTGATGATGGTAATTTATTTTGTGGCTACAATTAATTGTGCCAAATCAACAACTACCACATCAATGATTCCTTAAAATGTAAGCGAATAGTTATGATAGTTATTGATGCCAAAATTTTAATCGGTGGGACTAATTTACAAGTTCAAGTGGCTAGCATGGTGATCTTCTATCTTAATATCAAAAAGAACATTACATGAAAGTTTGGTGCATTTTCGGACAACTGCAATGATAACCCTAAAACTCAAGTTTGTAAAACTTTAAAAAATATATATAAAATAACTTAGAAAAATATTAAGAGAAAATATTTTTCTTTAAGAGAGGACCTTAGAAATAAAGAGTTTAGAGTTGAAGAGGGAGCTCATTCTTTTGTCTCCCCTTCCCTTATGATATTTACTCTTTATTTATAGGCTTACCTATTTGTACTTTGTAAGAATTTTTCTTGTTTGAAGAATTTTAATTGTAATAGAGAGCTCCTACCTTTAGTTACTCAATATTTTTTTATTTTAGTTGTAATTAAATTCAAATGCTTGGATAATAGAATACAAGAGCTTCTAATGTTGTTCTTCCAAAATCAACAACGATGACATAACCGTGAAGGTTGCTTCTTTAAGTTAAAAGTCCTTGATAATCATTGAGCCAAGGATAATAACCTTCTCAAGATCATAAGGTCTCAACCTAGTAAGCTGGCCAAGATGACAAGATGATAACTACTAAGTTAGCCAAGATGATAAAATAAAAACTTTATAACTTCGCTATAGATAGTACAATAGCAACCCCATCATGGTGGCTACCTTGACATGGAGATAACTTGGTCATGGTGAGAAAGCAGCCATAATGAATACCGAGTAAACCTAATGAACCAGACATGGTGAATACTTAGTCATAAAAACAACGACACGGTGAATTCTTGGTCATAATTGTAGCCCCTAACATAATGAATATCTAGTCATAGTGACAACCTGATCATAATAACTTAAATATGGTAACAACCTAGCTTCAATAAAATATTGAAGAAATTTATATGCCTGATCAATTTCTCAATATGTATGGCATAACTTAAGCTCCATAATTTTTAAGTTACCTAGGTGTAATTGAGGTACACTACTACAAAAGGTCTTTCTTATACTATTACCTTTTCTCCAATCGTTATTTTCCTTATATGTATCACATTCTTAAAAGTACGATCCCTTATAAATAGGTCATAATGATTATACCTTATCAACCTCTATCATTAGCCTTCCAATCTTCAAAAAACATTCTATACTTATGATACTTAGAACAAAAAATGATGCCATAGATGTGTGTAATAACAATCTCATTTAACCGCTCTTATAGTGGGCCTCTTAGATCCTTTATGAAGACTTACTAAGTGTTAAAATACTTAGAACAAATGATATCTTAAAATACGGTCATATAAGTTATGTTGACCTTAATGTCACACAACTCTAATTTTGATAAACATATAACATGTTATCCAATAAATAAAGCAAAAGAACTATTCAAACTCAATTCATGAAGACAAGACATAAGCGTTAGAAGATGATATTCTTAATGTAGTTTATTTGTGTAGGCTTGTGTTTTTGTAAGTATGTCATGCATTGATATAAAGCTCAAGTTATTTTAGGCATATCATATGTTTTTTGAAAAATTGGACTTAAATTCAAAGTTTTGAAATTCGAATTTGGACTAAATTGCAAGGTCTTCAAAGTTGAAATAGAAGGGTTGCAAAATTAGGTTGTATGGTTGGTCAACCAAACTTGCCACTCGATCGACTAAATATGGCATTAAATTGACCAAAATCTGGGTTTACAAAACTGTATCTTTGATTTTCAGGATCTAGTCAACCTATTATATCATCTAGTCGATCGAATCGCATGAAAATTTAATATTTTTGTCCTATAACGACTAGTTTTTAGGAAAGTATAAAATAAGGCTTTAATTTCTTTCTAAAAAGTTTTTAAGCTTATTTTTTAAAAATCCTGAAGTTTACAAAACATTGAACTTACATTCTTGAGCTTAAAGTTGTGCAACACACACTAAGATCTCAAAATGCATTCAACTTATTATTTATACTTGTGGAGATCAATCTTTTAAATTGTTCTATATTATTTTTATTCGATTTTGTTGTAAGTGAAAGAGGTAGATCTTTTACTTGGTTGAGTGAGATTGTATATGTTTAGGGTGGGCCAAACATTGTAAAGGTTGTAGGATACTATAAATCCTAGATTATGGAGTATTTGGGGGAAAACAAACACTTATAAAGGTTTGAACGGTACTATAATCCCTTGGCTATATTTTGAAATCTTGTGGAATAAAGACCTGGTATTATTAAAATTTTCAAATGGAGTTTAAGGGAATGGATGTAGGCCGAGTGTTTGTTTAACCATTATAAATTCGATGTACAATCTCTTAACTTTATCTCCTTTTACATTATTGTAGATATTGTATTTTTTATTTTGGATTATAATTCAATTAGACCTTATCAACCTCTGTTATCAGCCCTTTAATCTTAGAAAAAACTTTGTACATATAGGATACTTAAAGTACAAAAATGGTGCCTTAGATGTGCGTTATGATAGTCTCGTCTGGCCACACTTATAATTGGCCCTTTAAGTTCTTTGTGAAGACTTGCTAACTGTAAAATACTTAGAAAGAGCGACATCTTATAATTGGGTCATATCGGTTGCACCTAACTAACAAACATTATGAACCCTATAGGCCTTTTATGAAGACTTCTTAAGTGCAAGATACTTTAGAGAGTGTAATACCTTAAAAGTAGGCCATGACACTACGGTTGCAGCTAACTAACCAATGTCATGAGCCACTTAGGCCTTTTTTAAAATTTTTTAAGTATAAGATACTTTAGGAAATGTGATGTCTCATAAGTGGATTATGACAATTGCACGTAGCTAACCATTATTATAAGGTCATCAAGCCTTTTATGACAACTCTTAAAAAGTGCAATGCCTTAAAATGAGTCATGATAGTCACATTTAGTCAACCATCATCATGAGACCATAGGCCTTTTGTCACACCCCGACTTGCAAAAGTCAAAGAGTGATCTATCAAACACATAACATATCAAGAAATACATTTCACTATCTAAGAAACCTTATTAATATTTATTAATACAAAAAATCTATTCAAATAGTCTTCACTGTCTAGTCTCCAAGATATAATGTTTATTAAACTAAGAATAAAGTACAAGCCAATATCCTAAACTTAGGGAACCAAGGGACAGCAGAAGCTTCGCCAAATCGACTACGCACACGATCATTTATCTGAGAATCACAATAAACTATAATCAGAATAAACTCAGTAACCATACTAGTTTTTTTATAGACAAAAATACATACATATATATAAAATAAATATATAATGCATGAGATGAATATGTAACATGATAATAACCATGTTCATTCCAAAATACACGATACAAAATCACATCAAACTTGTACATGTCACTAACTCACTTTTAAACTTTCATTCACATTTAGCTAGGAATATCTTCATTCAATTACTACTTAGTAGGACTTCACATATAATGTATCACATATTGAGCCTGAGTCACCCGTCGATGACTTTTCGTATATGGGGTAATAGCAAGTGGGGCACAAAATTTCACACATAATAAACACTCATGCCCGAAGGTAAGAGCCACACCCTCACCCTGATCATCGACGAGTCCTCCCACATGCACAAATCCGTCGACACACAATTGCGAAGACTCACAAATCCTAAGGGTACCCAAAGGTCTCTCTCATGTCATACGAAACACATAAAATATATCAAATATACCAAACCCGAAGGAATGGCCACATATATCAAAAGGCTCCAAACACTTATAATTGCCCTACTAAGAAAGTATTGAATTCGGATACCCTTAAAAATACGAAGTCTTAACTTTCACAAATATTTTTCTTACAAGATCACTTTCTCATTTCTCAAAATCATTTCTACATGTGTACATGCCAATGTTAATGCTTAATGACTCACGCACAAAACATAAACACAAAGTTGTAAACAAATATTTTGGCATATAATCATAAGCAAATTGATGCTTGCATATTAATACATAATTACAAAACTTTTGTAACATAGTCACACATAAATATATATATTCATTGTGATCTCATTTAAAAAGTCTAGTACACTTACCTCTTGATGTTCCCACCAAGATCACGCAATCACATAAATCCTAAATCAAAATTAATCTCATAAGCTATATTACACAAAATCAAACAAATAACATTTCATCAAACAAACATCCTAATTCTGTCTTTAAGCCCATCAACGATTTTTCTTATATCATAAATGATATCATTTCCTCATGAAATCATAATATAGTCATAATGAAACATTATATAAGCTCATATAAAAATATAGATCCTTAATTCAATTTGAAACTATTTGTTTTGTCACTTATAACACTTAACTACTAGGCCCCAAAAAATAGAGCACCATTGAGTATATCTAACTATCTAATTTTTAATAAATCGAAACACTTATCCAATGGCTATGAAACTTTCCAAAAATCATGTAGACACATATTTAGTAGCATGATAAAATGTGAAAACATAATTCATCTCCAACCAATTTAAAGAAGTTTTATTTTGCACTCTGCTGATTCTGTAAACTGAACATTCTCAGTGATATAAATTACTTCGAAAATTCATAACATATTATATACATAGAATTGGGACATAAAATTTTTATATATTATAGTAAACATAATTAGAAATATATTTGTAAAATTTCGTAATTTTTGGAGATCATTTGGTAACCCAGAAAATTGTGCAATTCATATAATCTGCATAAATCAACATATTTCAGCATCTCAGAGTTAGATCGGAAAATTCATATAAAATCGAATATTCCATATTTTCAAATGAAATAAAATTTATCATGACCCTTTTGATGCCTAATATTTTCAGTTAAATCAGTTTTCCAAAATAATTCATATAAAAATTTATAAAATTTTCGGATCAAGCTACTGTCCAAGATCTAAGTTCTGCAAAAGCTTCTTTTGACAACAATAATCATCTTCTACCAATTCCTTCATCAATTCCACCACAAAATCATATTCATAACCACAAATGATTCAAATCAATATATTCTCAACATATTGATGTAATCTTTATACAAAATATACTTCCATAACACAATCCAACCATATACAACATAATAAATCTTAAAGAGAAGAGAAAATTACCTTAAATCTTCTTAATTTCTCCTTGAAAACTAAATTTTCTCTTCAAAGTCTTCTATCTCTCTCTCTCTCTCTCTCTCTCTTAAAATCTACAAAATAGTGTTTCTCTTTCTAAAACAAGAAATAGGATGTATTTATACTTAGAATTAGAATGGTAATTTGGGCCTTACTAAGTGCACCAACACTTAGTACTAAATACACCCATGTATTAATACTCTAATTTTATATTTGAACCTTTCTTAAGTAAACTCTTATTTAATACTAAATACACCCATATAATATATCAAAAGAAATACCCTAAGTGTACTAAGCTACTTACGTACAAACCAATAGAAAATTACGTATGTGTATACAAAATACGTACTACTTGGGGGGTGTTACACCTTTTGTAAGAACTTTTTAAATGTAGGAGACTTAAAAATATAATGCTTTAGAAGTAGGTCATGATAGTCATTTAGCCAACCCACTATCTTGGGACAAAGCTCTTATTTCCTCGTGAACAATTTTCCTTCATTTTTTTACTTTTCAGTGCTTCATGTATTAAATTAGGAATAATTACACTAGAAAGATTAGTGGTGAAAGCTTTAAAAAAAAGATTAAATTGATTATAAGAGAAAATTTTTCATGATAGGGTACTGGTTACAAAACTTTACTTTTTTTTATGAGTAATAAAAATATTTAAATCAAATAAAGGTTCATGAAAAAGTTTAAAATTTTGAGATTCACTTATTCGCTCATGTTTATCAAGTTTACTTTGTTGGTTGAAAGGATTGACATTATACAGTAGAATTTTTAGCTTCTTATTCCTTCTTGATAGACTTCGAGCTCCATTTGTTTTTCTAGTTTGATTTTCTCTTCTTTTTCTCTCTCTCTTACTTGTTCCTCGTCATTTAGGTTTCTAAAAGCTTATTTAGGAGTGTTTTCAAAACCTAGCATAGGTTATAAGCAGTTGAAATAAATAGTACAAATTTCAAGACCTAAGTAAAGTGTATACTCTGCTGAAAGAGTAATTGAAAAACTAGTAGAATTTTCAGGAATATTGACTGACAAACTTTGCTAAAATCTTTCTTCTTGTTATTTTCCTTTTAAAGAAAATGTTTGTGAAAATAAAATTTGTTTTCAAATAATATTAACACTTCTTGGTGCAAAATATTTTGAAAATTTTTTCATGGAAACACTTGTAGCCTTTTTGCATTGGTGTAACCAACAAAGATATATACTTAGTGGCTTTGGAAACTTGTTTGCTTTTGGTATGACTATGGTTATAGAGAAAAGAACTGCAATCAAAGATTTTAGGTGTGAGTGACATGAAAATATGATTAGAAAAAAGAAAGATTTTCTTATATACATTTTAGGTGTTTCTTAAACAAGAACACAAGATGGCATTCTATTAATAAGGTACGATGTTGTTAGAATAGCCTCACCCAATATTGTATAGCAATCCTTATTTGGAATATTACGGCTCTAGTAATTTTAAAAATGATTATACACATTTATGTTGAACATCTTTTAAAGAAAACCTTTGATGCAACCACTTGAACCTTCCACAAAATCACATAAGCCCAAATAAACCGATTATATGAGAACCACACACATCGTTATGCAAAGAAAAAATTAGCTTGATAGAGTTTGAACAATTTCACACCTTTATACTGAAAATCAATGACATTTTTATTTTTAAATAAACTATGAAACAACTTTTTTATGTAGGAAAATTTTAGATGACCTAGTCTAGAATGCCACAATATAATTTCATTCTCTTTGGAAAGTAAAACTTTCACATTGTAATGCCTTTGAAGTCTTCTCTGCCTCATCTTTCATAATGCACAAGTCATCTATCTCTCTAGCATTGCCAATCCTCTTTCTTATACATAGTTCCTAAAATATACAACTAATTAAAGGTCTTTTTGGTTTTAGCTTTTCAAGTATAGCTTTTAGAAGTAAAGCTGTTACAAATAGAATTTTTCCAAATAGAGCTTTTGAGAAGAAAAAAAAAAATGTTAATTGTTTGGTTCCCAATTAAAAGTTTTTTAACAGCAGTTAATCATTTAGTTCTATAATTTTAAAAGTGTTTTTATATAATTAAATTACCGAAAAAGATATATCACAAAATATATTTAAGAATAATAAATACATATAAATTGAGTACAATATTTTAAAATTGTTTACGAATTTTTTCATAATCTAAATACGTATACATTACTCAATGCTTGAAACGATTGGATCAACTTTTTCATACATGATTTGCTTAACATATTACTAATTTCTTCATGTCAGGAATTTTAAAATATTTTGTTTTCTCATTTAAATAAATTGACATGGTAGAATTATCAACCAAATTAATAGCAACTAGATAAATTAGTGGACAAAAGTAAATTTTTCATTGTAGTTTCCATTCTAAACATACATGTATACATACCTACATGCATATACATATACATATACATATATATTTATATATATTAAACAAAAAATTAAAAATTAAAAATTAAAAATATACTAATTGTGCAATATACAAAGAAAACAAACTAGTTTAACATAATGCATCGAGTACCAAATTAAAGAAAAAAAATTAAAAAATCAGTTCTGAAGAGGAGTATAAGTTTTTGACCCTATACATTTTAAAAATAATTATTTAAGATAGTTGTATTAATATCAACAATTTATTCTTTTTTTTTGTTTTGTACTAATGAACTAAAATTGTAAAATTTTAATATAATATTTGATAATATTATTTATTTAAAGTATAGTTTTAATAATATTATAATTTTATTTTTTTGGTCAATAAGGCAGGAAGAATAAAATGCGAGAAGAAAAAAACATGCAGGAAAAGGAAAAAAGCACAACAAGAGAAAATTCGTTCATGTATATACCTTCATATGTATATATTACATATTGATAAAACTAAAAGCGAAATCATAAATCAATTTTTCAAAAATAATTATGGATACACAAAACTAATTTATGGTAATAATAAAATAATTTAATTAATATTCTTTATGAATAATTTTACTTTCATCAATCATTCTTATTGAAATCAACATACTATAAAATAGATTTCAATAGACAAAAATAATAAAGATAAAATAATTATTTTTGAACTCATATATAAGGATGAACTAACCTTGTAGAGTTTATTGTAGAGATAGTGGTTAATGATGATTGTAACTACTATAATGTAAAAAACAGTTAAATAAAGCTTTTATTATTATTATTATGGGTATAGTGAAATTATAATATTGGGGGTATTCTTGACATTATATAAATTTTAAAAAACCTCAAAAAAATTTATAAAATGAAGGCCAAATTTTAGGCTACTTTTGGTAAGCTTTTTCATCTTTTTTTAATCCATCAAAACTCATTTTTCATGACAATCAAGCAATACAAAAAAAAATTGAAAATAACTTTTAATATTAAAATAGCTTTTTTGGCTAATAAAAAAGTCAAATTAAACAAGAAGAAATAAAATTCAGCAATACAATTTGGGTACATATAGGACAAAATTTAGGATAAGATCTTTAGAAATAACAATGAATCCTTTTCCAACAATTAGAAAAAGAGATTCATTTACTATTTTTAACCTTTTATGGCCCAAATACGGAATATAAGAAGAGAAAAGATTAAACAAACCTGTCATATGATCTAAGCTCCTAAAATTATGATCCATGGAATAGATTTTTCTTATGTGTAAGGCAAAAAGAAAGTACCTCTATTTTGGCTATATTTCTAGTAGATACGGATGTTGAAAAGTGTCGGTTCATAAGCTTTTGAGATACTCAATGTATTCCTTACTGAAAATTGAAAACTTAGAAGTTTATGGTTGTCCAACACTTTGAGGCATCAGTTGATCAACAACTTAAGATACTTTGTTAGTATTGTTGGTTGGCTTACCTTCTTTTTCTAAACCTTAAGGCTTCTTATAAAGTTCTCGACACTTGTCTTTATATAGCATAATGTCTTATAATGATCACACCATAATTTGTCATTATCGTTGTTCTTTCTAATAAAATTTTGTTTGCCACTAATAGTTTTAGTTCTTTGTGCCGATTCGTTTTTTGTTGAGTATTCTTTGGTCGTTATAAACCATCAACTTACCTTTTTCCTTTCTTATTGCCAAACAAATTTACTTTACAGTTAGAAAAGGATTTGACTTCAAAAATATTCCTCAATTTAATCAACCTCTACATTCAAACCAACAAAGAAATCAAAACACTCTCTCTTTCTCAAGTGTCTTCTTACACAGTGTGTTATCTTCCATACACTTCTATTTAAAATTTTGATAAAGGTCCATTTTTTTGCCAAAGTTAATTCATAGCATTAAAGTATATCCTCATTGTCTAGTCTCATTACTTATATCTTATCCTTATAGTTCATAGTATATAGTATATTAGAGTTCAAATATGAAAATGCAACATCCCATTTTTCATTGGCAGTGGAGAAGAAAATGCATACTTGACTAATATTATGCTCTATGGAATTAACTAACCATACATTATCACCATGGCATTTTGGGCATCCTAAATAAATATCCAAGATTAGCAGAATCTGGAGCTTTTTTCTAACCATCTAACTAACTCATCTTTCCCCAGTTTTTAATGACAAACTTCATAGATTATGCCTAATATAAAAAATTTTGTCCGTTAAGCTTGTGAGTTATGATTCTAATGGTAAAACTCTTTATAATACTAGTAATTTTTCTTTTAAATACTTCTTTCCACTTAGATGTGATTTCATGAGTTATTGTCTTCTAAAGCCACTAGCAATAAAAGTTTGTTAATTGAGAAAAAATATAAACACCAAGAATTGGCTCTGATAGCATCTTAAAAGTATTCAATAATTTCTTTCATTAATGTATTTTACATTTTACATAATTAAATACATGCAAAAATAATATCCACAATTTAGGATATAAAATAAAAAGATTAATTGAATAATAATTCTATAGATACTATATAGCTAGGTAGCAATCTAAATATGAAAAGAAATCAATCTATTGAAAACTTTGAATAAAATGAATACTTAATCACGTTGACAACTGAAATATGGTCAATACCTAGTCATAGTGACAATTGAGATACTGTAAATACCTAGTCGTGGTGATAACCCAAACAACTTATATATAATAACTACTTTATCATGGTGACAACCCAAACACAAGAAATACATAGTATCGATGACAAACTAATCACATCGACAATCTAACTTCAATAAAACATTGAAGATACTCATATGTTTGATCATTTTATAAATATTTATGATAGTAATTTATAATAATTATTATCAAAAGATAGCAAAGGAAATACACAAGAAACATTGGCACTATTTTGTTATTAAAATTGTATAAAATATTCAAATCAACCATTCATTCAAAATAATACTAACAAAACAAGCAAAAAACAATTATGTCATTTATTCAAATAATTTATCTAATTTTCAAATTTAATTTAATTTTTCATTTAAATGCATCTAATCTAATTGGTGAGTGTTCATTTTGACAATAAAAAGATTAAAAAGACAACTATTAAGAGATAAATCAATGCAATAAAAGATCATTGAGAAATTTAAGTAATAAGAACCAAAATTAAAACTTAAATAAAATATATGATTAAAATTTTATGAAATATATATTAGGAAGTATAAGAAATTTATTTTTTAATTTACCTTAATTAGTTTAGACAACAATTAGATACAAGATAAGAACTAGCGTATATCTATAAAAAAAATGATGGATATCTATTTTTTCTCAAAATTTCAAGATTCATATAACATACGACATAATCACTACAAATTTTTGTCCTAATAAATTAAATCTTATTATGATATTTTTCATCATAAAGTTGCTTCTAATTGTACAATATATAATGTTTGTGTGGTATAAGTTTTCAATTAGAGATTTTAAGTTAATATGTTATAATAGTACATTTATAGGACAAGTTTTAACAAAGATTAATTGATTTTTTTTGTCATAACACTACTATAAAAACGATTTTCCTTAACCAATGAGTTTTTGACAAAAATTACTACCATCAATAATATGATATAATTTTACAACAAAGTTTCTGATAAAGTTGGATTATGTTTTATGGAATATTTTGACAAAAGAATGTCAAACATTAATGTCATATCACTCTTAACATAAAGACCAAAAACAGTTATCATTAAAATGGTAGGATATTATCATATTCCTCTCTGAGGTTTAAGATTGTATTAGATAGATAGAAAGTATGGAGAATGTATAACTAACTTCCCTTGCCGTTATTTTTTACCGTTAGTTAACTGTGTGTGTAAGGCAAATGCATAAAACATTATTATTTCTTAATTTCTTTCTTTTAGTTTTACTTGAAGAAGAAAATATCAGTTTTTCAAAGTTTTTATCTAGCGAAAATGAAAGTCGGAAAAAAAAATTATTTTCACTTGATTTTAAAACTTCATAAATAGATTTTGATGAAACAAAATTCTTAGTGAAAACAAAAATTGTTACTACCTTCTTTGGTTTTGATGTCCTCGTTTATTTTTTCCTTTGAATATATTTTGTATTTGTTTTTGTCAATTTTATTAATATATATCTCTAAGTGCTTCACTTGGAGAATATTTATTGAAAAAATATTTTATATTTTAAATCAACTTTTTATTTTTCTTATATTTTTTCTAGGGTCATTTTATTTATTTTGTGTACTTGAATTAGTTAACACGCATAAAAAAACAAAAATAAGTATTTCAAAAATAAAAAAATAAGAGAATCGTGTTTTAATAGAAAATAAGTAATTAAAGGTATTTGAGTAAATTTATCATTTAGAGTTAGTTGACTAACAACTTATGTGATTTAAGTGATATTGTTAATACTTGTTATTTAGGTAATATAATCTCAAATCTCAAGATAGAGGAATGTGATAATATCCCTTAAAACGATGTCATTTAATGAAATTAAATATGCATAATTTATTGAAAATAAATAAAATGTTGTGTTTAACTATTTAATTTACAACATAATGGCTAAAAACTCATTTAACTACTTCATTTCATTAGGTATGAACAAAATTGCATAGTTTGTGTCCTCTCATGCAAAATAAAGAATTCAATATAAAAATTTTCTAAGTGTCCAAAACATCATAAATAAGAAATTCCCTCTCATTCCATTGACCTGAAGTTTGCTCAAAATCTTTAATATTCAACTTTATCGCTGAATCTTCGTGTTTAATTCGTTTATTGACTTGCTTTGACTTTATAATTGACTACGTTGAATTGAAATTGAAAGATTTAACATTTACATGCAAAGTTTGTTACCTTAACTTTTTTTTTGGGTAAATTTTTTTAAGCATTTAATTAATTTCACAAATTTTTCTTATTTATAAATCTTGTTAAATTCATTATACAATTTTATTATTCGTGTTATAAGCCATTGGTGACAATTGTAGTTCCATATTAAAGAAAAGAGGATTTGATACTTGTGTACAAGAACCATCTATTATTATTTTAACTTAAATTAGACATGTGCCTATTATTCTTATGTTATTTTCTTGTTATTTGATTATGTTTCTCTCATCCTAATAAACATTAGTTCTTATTATATTATATAAAAAACATGAAAAAAGATCTAAAGTATGAAATTAAAATTGTTAAGGGCTCTATGAAATATAATGTAGAGAAGACGTTCTGGATTTTAAAGAATGAAACAACATTTTTCCAGCCAAATAGCCCTGATGATGACCCGACTAATTGGTCAAATATTTATTTGACACTGTTCATGTTCAAGTATATGTACAATAATATTTTTATTTTATTTATTTATAATTTATTTAGACTTATCTAATTAATTTTTACATAATCAAAATATATTAAGAGTTTTGAGATAAAAGTATAACTACCTAACATGGGTGACTAATATAGGTAACCACCACATCATGTCTATTTACCTTTCTAATGTATTTCATTTTCACGTTTCATAATATATATTTTTTTTCTCTAAATTTGTATTGGTGGACCATATATTGATGATGAAACAACACGATTTACAAAATCAGAGGCAAAACCAATATTAGAATTCAAAGATAAAAAAATAAAAATATTATTACACCTAATATTTTGTAAATCTAATTTTTAAAAAATCTAACTTTCTTTTATTTTGTATAGAAAAAGAAATAGAATTACACATAATTCCAAAAAAAGACTTTGAAGCAATAAAGAATTGGTCCAAATGCATTTATAAAATAGTAGCTAGTGACAAAGTGATGCAAGTGAGGAGGTTTTAGCTACAGAAGGTTGAAAGTTTTTTAAAAAATCCAAAAAAAATACAAAATCTTGGGTATCATATAAGTGTGTACCTTATTAAAAAACTTATCAGTGTTTGAAAATTTTCTTTAAAGATCTAGTAGAGAGAGAGCAGCCAAAAAGACCCAAGCAATCAAGTGTTGATTCGGTAGAATGGCAATGCCTCAGTACTCTAGCTTTATGTAGTGTAACTGGTAATGCTTTAATCACTTGTTAAACTTGATAGGTCCTTTTGAATATTTGACCCCAAAGGCATGAACACAACTTTTGATAATGAGAGCTAACTAATGTCTAATAATCTCCTCTGTACTTGATGTAGCATTTCGAATCTCCACATGAGCACTATCCGAATCTAGATGTTAGTCCATGACTTCATTGTCATTTTGTTGGAGAAAAGCAAAAAATATTCCAACTTTAACACTATGAAATTTTCTTCAAACTCTTGTGTGCATGCTGCTGCTGCTGATGATGATGATGATGTATATAGATGTCTAATTAATATGTGATCATGTTTAGTGCTTCAAATAATTTCAAAATTTTAGGTGTTTCAATAAAGACAAAATTTGAGATAAGGTTTTCAATTATAAATTATTTCTCTATGTACAAGACAAATAATTGACATGCCAATATATATGGAAATTTACCCACTTTGTTCCTGTAAATTAAATTAACTAAAGCATTTAATTATATATGTCAAATTATATGATGAAAATTTGATGCTTTCATATTTAACATGTCATACACATACATATATGTATAAGTTTTTAGAATGCAACAACATTTTACTTCAATTAATTGATAATTGGAAGTTTTAAAATTAAACAACAGATTATTATTAATTAATTTTTCAAATAATGAAGGTTAATAGTCAATAATTCAATGCCAATAAATATTAACATTAAAATTAAAGATTATAAAGATTATAATAACTTAAATTTTTTTTTAAAAAAACTTATACTGGATTAAGTATTACTAATACTAAATTAGTCAACTTGCCGATGATGTATATATATATATTATATATATATATATATATATATATATATATATATATATATATCAAATGAGTGAGATGGTGTCTAAATCAATAATACCCTATATGTCCTAATGTAAAGTATGTGAAATCAATTTCTCAAAAATAAATAAATGAAAAAATTTAACTGCAAAAGTAGTTGATGTTAATCATATATTCAATTAAATTTAACACCTTTGATGGACCAAATACTAAAATCATTTAAGATTTCGTGCTTGGATTGGAACATTGAATGTCAACTTACCTAGAGCCATCCATAAATAACTACAGCATCTCCTCACATATTTTATTTGTTTATATTTGATTGTTATATTGTATTAAGTGTTATTAAAAAGATTTAGATGATTGTTTGCAAGTTTTTAAAGTTACAATATTTAGAGTATAAGTGTTTGGTAGTTGGAATATTTAGAGTGTTATGATGTTACTATGATACCCCGACTCTGGCATTACGAAAGTGGCACCGACAAAAATTTTTGAACTTCCAAAACAAAACCTTTCCTCTAAGAAAATTCATGCTCCGATACCCAGTTTGAAACATCCTTAATTTTATGAAACTTTAATATATATAATCAATACTAGAGTTTCCAATATTCGAACACTAAATATAGGAAATATATCAAAACTATACAACACAAACTCTTGCATCTATAATTATATTAAACTCTAATTATAACAAAGCCCTCATCCTGGAGTATCCTTGGTCTTCTATTCATCTTGATTCCAACAATTACCTAGAACATGAAAAGTATAGTAAGTTAATGCCCAGTAGATATTTATATACAGGGGTATGATCAATGACCCTTTTCTTTTACACAAAATCTTACATCAAAACATAGGCCGTTGGATTTAGGCACATCCAACGGCTGAGATTGCATCTGATAGTACATTAATTATGCATTAAATACATGGTCAGATGTAATCTCAGCCATTGGATATGCGTAAATCCAACGACTTATATTTTATGTAAGATTTTGTGTAAAAAAAAATGGGTCATTGAACCTACCCCTATATACAAAAGCAGTTTTAAGAATTTGCAATAAACAAATTTGCAAATATCAAATACTTTCTTATTTCAAATAGTAAGCTTAATAACAAATCAAAACAACATTTCAATTTATGATTCACAACAGTAACAGAAATGCATTTATTTCATCATAAAAATAATTGTTATTCATTTTGTTCTTGGATGCTTTACGGGTATTATTCTGAAATACTGTCGCCCCAAAATCTATCCATACATATTTTAGGGGCATTATTCCCAAGGATCGTCACCCCCATCAAAAACGATCTTAAAACATAATATTTCTAGAGATTGTCGCCTTAACAAAAACTTACTTTACGGGCATTATTCCTAAGGATCGTCGTCCCAAACAATTATGTCACATCACAATAACCATATTATTGTTCATTTACCGTATTATTTCACAATATTTTCATACAAATCATTCATTTACAAAATTACAACACGTTGTTGATACAATTTTCTTATTGTATTTATAAATATAATATTCATATAAAAATTATTATTAAAATTCAATTCGAAAAATAATTAATTAGATCAACACGTAATAATTCAAAAATCTCATAATATTTATCGAAATATTAAATATATAAACACCTTACTTTTCAATTTTAAAACCAAAATCCATCAAATGCATATAAATATCTTCCTTTATATCGCACAATAATTTCTACACCTCTGCTAGCTTTTTCTTTCCTCTGAATCTCTCCCTAATATTAATTTAACAATATAACAAATAATAAACCAAACTTAATTATCTAACAAAATATATTATTTACACATATAAATATTCGAACCCAAAAAATTCTAAATCTAAATTATATAATATAATTTACTAAAATTTAAAACTATAATCTACCCGAATTTCCTCTTCCTTTTCTTTTCCTCCCCTATTTTCTCTCCGTCATCTTCTCCTTCTCATTCTCTCTTCTTCTTTTTTTTTTCCTTTCTCTTTCTGTTTTGGATTTTTGCCTCTTGCTTTGAATTGTAGAAACAAAAACTACATGTGTGTATGTGTATATATATATATATATATAAATGTGTCCACTACCTCTTTAAAAGAATATGCACCCTCTTTTTCCTTTTTTTTTTTAATCCAATCCTTCCATTTGGCCACTTGATAATTAAAGAACGCAAAATCATCATTTTTTTTTTATACCTTACACGTAGCGACCAAAACAAAAGTCAAATTGAGTTTGACTTTTTAATATGAATTTAATTCCTTAACTTTTATTCTTTTTACTTTTTACTTATAATAAAATTCATATTTTCTAATAATTCTATTCGTTTAAAAGAATCTCAACATTTGCAACCATAATCAAATAACCTTTCCAAAAATAGATATATTAATCTTATAAATTCCCAAATTCTATATCTTCACATACTATATTGAAGGTATATCCATATATACATATTCCCATTAACTCCAAAATCTAGGGTATTACAATTACTTTTAATATTTAAAGCTTTTATTGATTCCATGAGAATTGACTATTATAGAAATAGCATGTATTAGTATTTAGATACTTTGAAATGTGTTATATCTTATGTGAGATATTTCAAAATACAAGTATCCCACTTTGGCTAGTTATAAAACTCTTAAATTATTTATATATGGAAACAATTATAGAGTGGGATAACAAGCTAGTATAAGGGCCTCCTTCGCGCACAAGACAAGCCGGCCCAAGCCCAATTGTGGGGGTTCGGTCCAGAAAGCATTTAATGCGCGTCGTCGTGCGCAGGGGGACACCTCCCCCCCCACCCCCACGGGTGTGCGCGCGAGTTAGGCTTTGTTTTAGACTTTATTTTTTGGGCTTATTTAATTTAAATTTTCAATTTAAATTTTTGGTAGTTTTATGGGGGGCAGTTGGAGTCGAAAAGAGGATTCCTCACTTCTTTCTCTCATTCAAAAACCGTGCATGAGACTTTCATCTCGCACGACTCCTAAGTGATAAAAGTAAAGAAGAACTCATCTTCTTTCTTTTTTGATTACCTTCCTCACGTATGTATAAGATCGAATCCATTCGATTTCAAAAAGGGATTTCTAATCCTTAACTTTTCGAGGAATCCTTCATCAGTGGTTGTGAATGACTGATTTTTCTCAATCTTTTCGACCTTGGTTCCGTAGAAACACGTTTGGGCATGAAACGACTTGTGTCGTTTGAGACATAAAACAGTTTTAACTGTTTTTGTGTTAACAGGTGTTAAGGCTGCAGTTGTAGTTAGGTGGCTGTCCGAATAGTCACCACTTACCTATAAATACATGCCTTAACCGAGCATTACTGACTCAACATTTTTATTCTTCTCTGCTCTACAAAAATCCTGTCACTTGCCATTGCTTAGCCCTTTTCTAGTTGTTCTACACACTCATTGTACTTGGGTTGCAGCCTTACAAATGAGTATCGTCATTGTATCTTGGGACTATACTGCCATTCAACCTTCCTGCAATAGGAGACCATCCTAAAGGGACAGAAATAGTTTTCAGAACAGTGCCCTTTGCACGCCTTAACGCACATATATTAATAGTATATTTCCTGAAGTCACCAACAATCTAAAAATTATCATGTCGACAACGTCAAACCCTGCACTCCTGACTTCAGATGCTGCTTTGCTTGCTGCTGTCAAGTCTATTCCTGACATTGCCAAGATTGACACATTCAGGGGAACCAACTACAAGCGCTGGAAAGATCGAATTTACGATACATTGGATGTGCTCAACCTTGCTGGCTATTTAACACAACCACAACCAGATGCTGCTTCAGAAAATTATCAAGCATGGGTTAGAGCCAATAAGGTATGTCATAATGCCATTTTGAATACAATTTCTAATGAGTTATATGATGTTTATTCTCTCTGCGACCAAGCACAAGAAATTTGGGCATCTTTGGAGAAGAAATATATAATTGAAGATGTTGGTGCCCAAAAATATGTCATTGCCAACTTCTTGGATTTCAAGATGGCAGAAGACAAGTCTGTCACCACTCAAATTCATGATTACCACTTGCTGGTTAATGATTTGAAGAATGAGTAGATTACACTTCCTGAATCATTCCTTGCTGGATGCTTGATTGAGAAGTTACCAGATTCTTGGAAAGATTACAATAAGAGTATCAAACACAAGAAAAAGCAAATGACATTAGAGAATGTTATTGTGCACATTCGAATTGAAGAAAAGAATAGACTAAGGGAGCAAGAAGAGAAGGCCAAGGAAATTCGTTCCAAGGCTAATGTTGTTCAAGATGCTACACCTCCTGCCAAAAAGCAAAAATTGAACAATAAAAAATTCATGAACAACATGAAACCAACATTCAAGAAAAAAGGAAACTGCTTTGTGTGTGGTAAGCCTGGTCATTATGCTATTGAATGTAGGTTCAGGAAGGGCGATAAACATTCTTCTGAGGCCAACGTGGTTGAAAGAAAAGATGTGATTGCTGCAGTTGTAGTTTCTCAAGCAAATATGGTTGCAAGTGAGAAACAAAATTGGATTATTGATTCTGGTGCTACCAAGCACATATATGGGAATCGAAACTCATTTTTTGAGTACACTAAATTGAGTGAGGGAGAAGAACAAGTTTTCCTTGGTGATTCTCACGCTACTCCGGTTGTGGGAAAATGGAAAAGTTCTTCTCAAGTTAACTTCTGGAAAGATTCTTTCCTTAAGTAATGTGCTTCATGTTCCAAATATAAGATACAATTTAGTGTCTGTGTTTATTCTTGGAAAAGCAAATGTAAAAGTCTCTTTTGAGGGAGACAAGATTGTAATGTCCAAGAATGGGGTGTTCATTGGAAAAGGGTATTGTTCCAATGATTTGTTTAAGCTTAATGTACTTGACATAATTATGAATAAAAATGCTTCTACTTCTGCTTATATTGTTGCCTCTTTTGATTTATGGCATGGTAGATTAAGCCATGTGAATTTTTCTTATTTAAAGAAAATGAAAAGAAATGGTCTAAGAAATATTGATGTTTCAAACATCAATAAATGTGATACTTGTGTAGAATCAAAATTCATCAAGAAGACTAATAAATCAATTATGAATAGAGAAATTGAATTACTCAGTTTAATTCATAGTGATCTTGGTGATTTGAAACAAACAATAACTAGAGGAGGCAAAAGGTTTTATATAACCTTTATTGATGATTTCTCAAGATACACAAAATTGTATTTATTGAGAAATAAAGATGAAGCATTTGAAAGTTCTTAATTTATAAGAATGAAGTTGAAAATCAACTTGGAAGTAAAATTAAAAGATTGAGATCTGACAAAGGTGGTGAATATGAATCTAATATGTTTAATGATTTTTGTGAAAATCATGGCATAATACATGAAATTACACCTCCTTACTCTCCAAAGTCAAATGGAGTAGCAAAAAGGAAAAATAGAACTTTGAAAGAGATGATGAATTCTCTATTAATAAGTTCTAGAGCACCGTGGAATTTGTGGGGGGAGGCAATCTTAACTGCCTGCCACCTACAAAATAGGATACCCTATAAGCGAACGGGAAAAACACCTTATGAGTTATGGAAGGGTTATAAACCTAATTTAACATATCTCAAAGTGTGGGGGTGTTTTGCAAAGGTTCTTATTCCAGATCCTAAAAGGAGTAGAATAGGAACTAAAACTATTGATTGCATGTTTATAGGGTATGCACAAAATAGTGCTGCATACAGATTCTTGATTCTTGAAGATAAGAAAAGATATTTGATACAAACACTATTATAAAATCAAAAGCTGCAGAATTTTTTGAGAATATTTTTCCTAAGAAAAAGCTGTCGATTCTCAAGATAATAATATAATCCAAAACGATTTTCAAGAAGATTCTCCTGAGAGTTCAAATATCGAACTAAGGAGAAGTAAGAGAATGAGAAAAGCTACTAGTTTTGGTAGTGATTTCTATGTCTTTATGGTTGAAAATGACCCTCAAACATATGAAGAAGCTATGACTTCTCTTGATGCTCCATTTTGGAAAGAAGCGGTAAATAATGAGTTAGACTCAATCATGAGTAATCATGTTTGGGAAATTGTTGATTTACCTCTTGGTACAAAACCGATTGGTTGCAAATGGATTTTCAAGAGGAAATTAAAAGCTGATGGGTCCATTGATAAGTATAAGGCAAGATTAGTTGTCACGGGTTTTACTCAAAAGAAAGACATAGATTATTTTGATACTTATGCTCCTGTAACTAGAATAGCTTCCATTCGAGTTTTGATTGCATTAGCATCGGTGTATAATTTGTTTATACATCAAATGGATGTTAAAACTGCATTCTTAAATGGTGATTTGGAAGAAGAAATATACATGACACAATCAGAAGGTTGTATTGTTCCAGGTTCTGAGCATAAGGTTTGTAAACTTGTGAAATCATTATATGGATTAAAACAAGCACCAAAACAGTGGCATGAAAAATTTGATCAAATTCTAGTATCAAATGGATATCTGATTAATGATTCAGATAAATGTGTTTACTTTAAATCATTTGATACTAACAATTTTGTGATAATTGTCTGTATGTTGATGACATGCTTATTTTTAGTCTAAGCATGGAAGTGATAAATATGACTAAAACCTTTCTTGCTTCTAACTTTGATATGAAAGATATGGGAGAAGCAAGTGTTATTCTTGGAATCAAAGTAATAAAGAAAAGTAATAGTCTTATGTTATCACAAGAACACTATATAGAGAAATTTTTGAAGAAATTTGGATACTTTGAGTGTAAGTCAGTGTCTACTCCTTACGATGCAAGTATCCAACTAAAGAAAAATTATAAGCATAGTGTTAGTCAAACAAGATATGCCCAAATAATTGGCAGTCTTATGTACTTAATGAATAGTACTAGACCTGATATTGCTTTTGTAGTTGGGAGACTAAGCAGATATACTCAAAATCCTAACAAGGATCATTGGGCTGCTTTAGATAGACTTGCGAGGTACTTAAAAGGTACATTAGACTTTGGGCTTTCGTTTGCAAGAGATCCACCAGTGTTAGAAGGTTTTAGTGATGCAAATTGGATATCTGAATCCAATGAAATTAAATCCACTAGTGGATATATTTTTACACTTGGTAGAGGAGCAATTTCTTGGAAATCTTCCAAGCAAACTTGCATAGCTCGTTCAACTATGGAGTCCGAGCTAATTACCTTAGAAAAGGCATGTACAGAAGCTGAGTGGTTAAGAAACTTCTTAGCTGATCTTCCCATTGGTGATCATCCCTCCTATATCAATCTCAATACATTGTGATTGTCAAGCAGCTATAGCTAAGGCTAAAAGTAAGATATACAATGGGAAAAGTAGACATATACGTTTAAGACATAGTATCATTAAGCAGCTGCTAGAATCTGGTGTTGTAAACCTAGATTTTGTAAGGTTAGAGTTGAATTTGGCCGATCCTCTAACTAAACCACTAAATAGGGGGTTAGTGGAACGAACGTCGAGGGGGATGGGACTTTTGCCTAGAAACATAAGGCAAAAGTAATAGGAACCCCATCTATGTGATTGGAGATCCCATGAAGTAGGTTCATAGGGGTAATAACAAATTACTGGTTGTCTTAAGTTACTATCGTTTGTAAATAAATTGAGTTCTCCTTATGACTAGATAGTAAATACTACAGTGAAAAAGGATGAGTTCTTATACTCTTAATGAACTCCATAACCCAATTTGTATGGTGGCATGTTTTAACTGTAGGACATGCTTGATGGAGGGTTCACCTACGTGAGTGTGAAAATTGGGTCGATTTCTATAAGAGTTAGACAGACATCTCTAAAGCACTCATGATTACCAAGAATGCGCAGGGCCATAAAGCGCCAAACCGCAGAACAACAAAAGGAATGAAATAAAACTTAATGTGAGCAGTTAGTTCACTGATTCACAATAAAAGAGCTATGGTTCATAGAAACTAATTATGTTTCACCTAGTCTTGTGAGACACAATTAATTTGCTCAATAACTGGTTCATAGCCTGATAAGCACCAGTTCATTTGCATTAAGTTTGTTATCGAATAGTGATGAATAAAAGTCTAACATTTAGTATTTTGAAATATGTGGAGAATTGTTATATCTTATGTGAGATATTTCAAAATACAAGTATCCCACATTGGCTAGTTATAAAACTCTTAAATTGTTTATATATGGAAACAATTATAGAGTGGGATAACAAGCTAGTATGAGGGCCTCCCTCGCGCACAAGACAAGCCGGCCCAAGCCCAATTGTGGGGGTTCGGTCCGGAAAGCGTTTAATGCGCGTCGTCGTGCGCAGGGGGGACCCCCCCCCCCCCCAACGGGTGTGCGCGCGACTTGGGCTTGTTTTAGACTTTATTTTTTGGGCTTATTTAATTTAAATTTTGAAAGACTTGTGTCGTTTGAAGACATAAAACAGTTTTAACTGTTTTGTGTTAACAGGTGTTAAGGCTGCAGTTATAGGCAGTTGTAGTTAGGTGGCTGTCCGAATAGTCACCACTTACTTATAAATACATGCCTTAACCGAGCATTACTGACTCAACATTTTTATTCTTCTCTGCTCTACAAAAATCCTGTCATTGCCATTGCTTAGCCCTTTTCTAGTTGTTCTACACACTCGTTGTACTTGGGTTTGCAGCCTTACAAACGAGTATCGTTATTGTATCTTAGGGCTATACTGCCATTCAACCTTCCTGCAATAGGATACCATCCTAAAGGGGTAGAAATAGTTTTCAGGACAGTGCCCTTTGCACGCCTTGACGCACATATATCAATAGTATATTTCCTAAAGTCACCAACAGAATGTTGATGTTTGAGAGTTATTTTGTGGATTAGTTATGGTCCTTGTTTTGGTGTGTCACATATGATATGTTGCTAATTATTTTGGGTTGCCAATGGCATATAAATAATAGTGTTTATGATAAAATAGGCCTTATTATTCATTAGTTTTAATGAATTAAGCAACTCATTCAATAATATTTTGTTTAGTTAATCTTATGTAGGTTATTTATCATTCCCTTCGTGGGTGATTTACCTCTCTTTGAAAGCTTTATTTTTGAATACTCAAGACGTACTCTAAAATAACATTTAGTATCGCTTCCGTACTACGTAAAGTAGTATCAGAGCGTACCTCTATACCAGGTGAGTCGTGTCGATCCTGTGTCCCAGATCTATCACCTGCAATCATTCAAATATTGTAATCCATAATTCATCACTCATAACCATCCGTCAACCATAGTTATAACCTTAACCATACCTGTAAACCCATAATCAAAAAGAGCCAATAACTATGCCCTATAAAAATCTGACTAACACCAAGTCTTTCACACCACCTTTGCCAAAATCTTTCCAAAACGAAGAAGCTAGCTAGACAAATCCAACTATGGAGGGATTTACAACAAAAGAATCAATTGATGCAATTGATAGAGGGATACAAATTTAGAGATAA
Organism: Melia azedarach; assembly: GCA_028052125.1. NCBI lineage: Eukaryota > Viridiplantae > Streptophyta > Magnoliopsida > Sapindales > Meliaceae > Melia > Melia azedarach. The sequence goes on from CM051399.1 coordinate 7,496,568, forward strand.
TGCTTATGAATTTAACTCAACATTTTCTTGGTGGACAGAGCCGTAATCTCCAACCACAGAAGTGAGTCAAAGTTAAAGTCGGACAAGTTATTTTCAAAGATAATATGATTTTTTCTAATAATAAGAAAGATATTGTATGAAAAGATTCTAAGACACAACATAACTTTATTGTGGAAGAAAAACTTATTTCTATCACCAAGGAAAATATTGTACAAAAAGATTCCCAAGAAATTGAAGATGTTTTGCCCATTGAAGTTGAAGCTGAACAAGTTATTTTCGAAGATAAGATGATTGACATGATTTTACCAATTGAGGTACAGGAAGACAAGGTTATTCTTGAAGATAACCAAGTTGAAAAGATGAAAACAATTGAAAATCAAATTGAGTAGAATCTGAAGACTAACCAAAGAAAGTTTACGACGATTCTTTCATGCAAAAATCAAATTTCTTGTAGATCTTCAAATAAAAGCACGAAAGAAAAAAAGTTTGGTTGTTTTCGAGTTACAAGTAAGATAAAAGATTACAAACAAACTACAAGACAATTTGATTATAACAAATATTCCAAGTTTTATGCATTAATTCAAGAGTCCTTTTACTACAAGTTTTATACTATAAATAATCTTTTGGCTGCTGCAAAACTCAAGGACGAGTTTATTTCTAAGGGAAGGAGAATTGATGTTGGAGAAAAAGTAAGGGCAAAATAAATTAGAAAGTTTAGTTTTAATATTATTACAATTTGTCATTTTAATTAGGATTCTTATTTAATTTTATTGTTTAAGTAGAAATTTAGTTTATTATTTTAGTCTTATTTAAATTCTTTATTCACAAGGAATCCTTTTTCTTTTAGGCTTAGGATATATGCTAGTATAAATAGATCTTATTATTCCTTGATTAAAAGAGCACATTTAATAATATTTTCTTTAGTTAGTCCTGTATAAGTTATTTATCATTCCCTTCATGGGTGATTTACCTCTCTTTGAGAGCTTTATTCTTGAATATTCAAGACATATGCTAGAATGACATCTAGTATTGCTTCTTGCACTGCGTCAATCCTTGTAAATTAGATAAATTACAGGATAATGTTGTTAACACATTGGGGTTATTTGAGAAATATTTTCCAAAAACTATGTTTGACATTATGCTACATTTATTTATCTATTTTATCAAATAAATTAAGATATGTGGACCATTATACTTAAGGTAGTGTACCCCTTTAAGGGGTACATGAAAGTTCTTAAGGGTTATATGCGTAATCATAACTAGCTTAAAGATTGCATTGTCAAGTGTTACATCATTAAAGAAGCAATGGAGTTCTATGTGGATCTTTTATGGACAAGCAAAAAAAGTTGACCATCAGCTACTAAAGCAAGCTCGTTACTACATATTGCTAAACAATGATGCAAATGCGGCGCAACCATACATTGAGGTGAATAATCTTTTTACCAGATAGAAGCTTCATGGGCCAACTATTTGGGGCAGCGTAAAGTAAAGTCTTGGTGGTGGTGCTGGACTACATTTTGTTAATACATGTAGTGTTTTGGTACTAAAATTTATTAAATAATATATGTTCTAAATTTATGAATGGTTGTATTTTAATATAAAACACTTACATTGGTTGAAAACACAATATTCGTTGTAAATCCATGCAAATAATATGGACTTGTTAATGGGTAATTCACCCACCTACCAATAATATTTTTCCTTAACCAAATGATGATGATATTGCAAATTATTGTGAAGGTATCTGGGTTAATGGTAAGCACAAAAGATGAGTCTGATCATAGTTAGAAACGACAGATTTTACTTACTGCATTGTTACTTGTGTTGACAAAAAATGTGATAAATATATTGTTACTTATTGCTTTGCTACTTACTACTTTGTTCATTACTACGTTGTTACCTGCTGTTTTTTTACCTTACTACCACTCATATTTTTTTCTCTGTTATCTGACAAAATATTGTATTTTTTATGCTAGGATTGATAAATAGTGACTACAATGACAGCCATAATGATCGTGGTATCAATGACTAACGCAAACAGCCAACACGGAATATAACCAAGAAATCAGGCCTGATTAGAAGAAATGGTTCTAATAGTTGACAATGATTAGAGAAAGATTTCTCAATTTCTAAATAAATTTTTTGTAGGATTATGTGCTAGTGAGATAGATGCTTACTTAATTGATTTATCATCCATGCTTGTTCATATCAACATTATCATTTGTTTTATTTTATTATAGTTTATGAAATGGTTCAATTTTTGGGTTAGTAATTTCGTTATATAACCGATGTAGGAAAGCTCATTAACATTCAACTAGTACGTTAAATGAATCACGAATTGATTTGCTTATGATGTTGGTTTACATATTTATTTAGGTTGATGTATAAGGCAACCTAGATTAGTGAGCTTCTTAAATTAACTTGCTACCCTATTTGTTTCCTTATTTTGTATAACTTACTGGGATTGTATAAAGCAACTTCAGGTTGATAATGCTCTCAGTGTCACATCGACTTCCACCGCACACATAGGTGAGCAGTGCTTTGATGCCAACTTTTAACCTATATGGATAAGATTAAAGATTTCTTGACATTTCAATTATTTCTTCGAAGATTTCGTCCACGTTACAAATTGAGCTTAAAGTTCGTGAGATCTCATGCCAACTAAGATGTTTTTTTTCATGAGAGTAATTGAGTTAACTCAAGCTTCAATAGAACTTATATAGGCAAAATGGGCATTTCATTTTTTTTCAAATAGGTTTTTCTTTAAAAAAAATCTTTCCTATGCAATTTCATTTTGCCCTAGATATCATTATGTTTAACAGTAATCTATTATTAATAATAGCACTTAAGATGCTTTTTCAATATTTTATACTATTATGAATATTGTCAATATATTTGAGAGTAAAACTAAAAATAACACTTAAATTTTTATTTCAAGAGAACAGGGATGAGCGACGAGAATGAGGTTATATATGTCCCCAACTAATTTTTAAAATATAGATGAAAAATCATCCCCATACCCAACCCAATCACCTTTTTTTTTCATTCCAAATTTTGTCCTAAGGCCTGCGAGAATTTTTGCCATCTCTACGCCTTGCAACCCAATTTGTAGATTGACTTTTATAAATTGGATCTTTGACTATGGGTTAAATTTGTTAGTTTAAATTTATATGATTATGAATTTATTGAAATGACAATTTTTTATTTGTTTTTGTTAATTGAAATGAGGAAATCCTAATTTGATTATCTAGTTGCTAAAATTGAATTTTAATTTGATTTTGGTTTACTAAAATAAGACACCCTAATTTGATTTGAGTAATTAAAAATCCTAATTAATTTGGATAATTGGAAACCTTAATTTGATTGTAGTTAATTGGGAATCTTAGTTTGATTTAGAATAATTGAAAACCCCAATTTGATTTTAAAAAACCCTCGTTTGATTTTTTTAGTACTTGAATTTATAAATAAATATTAAATGAATTATATATTTTATTATATATTATATACTATACTATATATTAAGTTTGAATCCATATGTTAAACTAATATTTCACATGGTTGAAACATTTTTTTTAAAATAAATATTCAAACTATATAATTTTTTTACCTTTAATATAGTTAAAGATACGATGATTTATTGTTAATATAAGCAATACCAATGACGTTTTAATATTTTAAGTTATTTTAAAATATTAATAAATTTAGAGTAAAATTAAAATAATCCAAAGCATGTAATTAATTTATTTTTCTCTTATTTCAACTAAAGGGATATTATCACATACATCCCCTGAGGTATTAGAAACTATCACATAGATAGAAAGTATTAGTTTGGTATCACATACCTCCCATTTACTTGCCATTTGACTAACACCCATGTATGCAGTTACCAAATTACCCTCAACTCTATTATTTTTTATTTCAAGAGTATTATACACAATTTTTTATGCTGCAAAAATTATGGATTACATATCTTGTCAATATAGTGTGTTTGTATTCTCTACTGCCAAACACTACATTTTTTATTTAACAATTGTGAAGTGGCTACTTCTAGGTGATCGTTGGAACCTAATGGCTAGATTTTCATATATTTATAAATATAAAAGGTTCATGCAGACAAGCATATGTTATGGCTTTATACATGGTAGAAAAATCAACTCTGTATTTTACTTCTTTTTTTCACAATAATCTGTTCATCCCATACCTCAACACAACCTATTCTCAATCCATCTCAGTCAAGTGCCAACAAACAAGTTCAAGGGATCCATCTACTTTCAATTCTGCCAATCTCATTCTAAGGGAAATCAGTCTTGCAATATTACAACAAACATTCAATAATCTGATCATTCTCAATAGTGCACCAAACATCAAACCTGAAATAATACCACAATAAAATGAAATTAACAAACATGTTGATTAACAAACCTGAAATAATATGTTGAGTTTTGCCACAATCACAATAAAATATAATTATTCATCTTTTCTTAAGAACAAAACATTAGCTCCTATTCACTTAAAGATAAACCCAATATACTCTTAATAGATAAGTTAGAGATAAACTAACTTCATGCTTCTGCTTTGCTTGGATCTATGAAAAAATAATAGATAATGTCAATTTTAGTTAAATTTCAATAAAATTTTAATTCAACTCAAATAGAAATAAGAGGAATATCCTTAAAATTCTTAAAATAAAATAATATGATACATTCTTGATTCTACATTAATATGAGTTAAAAAGTTTAAGTTGCTAGTAAATCTACTTTAATTAAAACAAGTATATTGTTATATTAAGTAATTAGTTGACTTAAAAGCTTAATATGTTATTTTTCTATTTAACATGATTTGCTCAAATTGTATGCAATAGAGGCTTGGTCTATTTTACCTAAATACAAGCCATCTATATTTACCTAAATACAAGCCTGGATTGTTGGGTTAGTAAATTTCTTCTATGATTTTTCATGTCTATTTTTGCCATAGAAAACTTGAGATAGTAAGTGTAAATATAGAAGACAAATTTAATCATGTGCTTCTTCGACCTTAGGAACTAGATAGTAGCTTCAGTTTATTTATATAATAAAATTTATATAAACTTTTATATAATTGCTAAATTTAATCATGCGCTTCTTAGGCCTTAGGAACTGATAGTAGCTTCAATTAT
>CM051399.1:7501822-7537726 GCA_028052125.1 Melia azedarach
CAGGTTATCACAAGAAGAATCAAATGCCCAATTGCAAAAGTTTTTGGAGATTTACGACAATTTTAGACATAATGGTGTGTTAGAGGATGCATAAAGCTAAGATTATTTTTTTTCACTGAGGAATAAGGCGAAAAGCTGATTGGGTTTACTTCACTAGGTACTATCACCACTTAAGAGAACTTGGCATAAAACGCTTGGCAAAATTCTTCTCTCCAATGAACACAGCAAAGCTACAAAATGATATCACACCATTTTTTATGCAAATGAGATGGATTTACTATATGAAGCTTGGGGAGTACAAGATAATAAGAAGATGCCCACACCATGGCTTACCTAAATGGCTTCAAGTTCATACTTTCTATAATGGTTTAGGGGTTCAACACGAACACTTGTTGATGCAGCAGCGGGAGGTGCTTTAATGGAGAAAACTATTGATGAGGCTTATGACTTGTTAGAGGGGATGACTTTTCAATGCTTATCAATGGCCCATAGAATGCTTAACATCGAAGAAAGTCTTGGGAGTTCATGAAATGACAATATTTCTGCACTTATTGCTCAACTGACTACATTAATCAAGCAACTGGAATATAATTATATTATATTACAATATATAAATATTATATTATAAATATTATATTTATAGATTAGTGTTTATTTCGATTTTATTTTATAATATCTATTAATATTTGGCCTTGTTCCTTTTCTCCTCCCCTCCCTCCATTTCTATTTTTCTCCTCTTTGCTTCCTCTTTCGTTTCTCCCTGTGTTATCCCTCCTCTCTCTTCTTCTCTTCTCTTCTTTTTTTGTTCGGCGTTGCCCCTCTTTTTTTCGCTCCTCTGTCTTCTCTCGGCTCCTCCTTGTTCTTCTTTTCTCCCTTCCCCTTTTTTCCGGGTCTTTCTAAAACTATCAAGATTCAAGTTAATAGTCTAAATTGTAGGGACTCACATGTTACTACGATAACACTATTAACTAATAGGTGGGGGATCTAAGAAATTTTCAAAATAACTAAGAGATCATGGGGTATTATGTCAAACAACAAGGGAGAATCGAGGATTCTCCCTTATAAATTCAAAATAGATCATTCATAAATTTTTTGTAATAGATTATTTAACAATAATTATGATAAAACTTTTACATATAACATTTTTAAAACTACAATAAAATTGTGCAAAGAAGATAAAATCTAAATAATGAAATGAATGTTATCCACTAATAGTCTCCATTTCAATAAATTTATGATATAATTTAATTAACTTTGTATATATAATTTATAATTTTAAAAAATAATGTAAATTAAGCTATTATAGCATAATTTAAATATCTCACTTGAATAGTATGTAATTTTTTAAAACTTTTAAATTGAATTACTAATATTTATTTAATTTTCTAACTAAATTGTGTCAACATAAATAGTTAAAGTATATTACTCTCTATATATAATTTTAATAATTTATGTGATACTCAACTTGTTAATACATAATTGTTACGTTAATAATAGTATAAAAATTAAATTATTTATATGTTACAAAAATTAAATCTATCATCTTTTGACTTTAAAAACTATCGTTAATTGATAGTTAAATAAGAATGTTCCATTAGTTAATTTAAAATAAATTTTTTATTTTGTATTAGTTGTAACTAGATTTAACAACTTTCTTTTAGATGAGCTTTGTTAGTGATCTAAATATCTAATAAAATAAACAATTAAAATCTTTAAAAGAATAAAAATTCAGTTTATTTATGTATTTAAATTTAAATATAATAGAAATATTATTTAATTAACATAAAAATATAATGGACAAAAATAAAATTATTCTAATAAATGTGTTAGGTCAACCCGGTAATCCATTTATAACATATATATCATAATTTTTTTTTTAAATTAGGAGTTTGACTATTTGAGTTGTTAGAGTTTTAACGTTCTTATAACTCTGCATTCTTTCACAGTTTCACTTCTTTTACTATTAGATCAAGTACATACCTTTCATCTCATCTTTGGCGAGTGGATTCTCACCTTCACACCATCAAACTCAGAAGATCGTAGTTTATCGTTTTTAGTTGTATTTTGAGCTGCTCAACCACGCAACCACTCCAGTTTCTTTACATTTTACGTTGCACGTTCAATGCCAGTTAAGGAGTTGTTAAGGTAATTATCGTATCTACTTTGTTTGATATTAGAACAAAGTGTGGTAGACCATGCATGAACAAGTATTTACTTTAATAATTTATGTTGATACCAGATTTTGTCACCTGATATCAATTAGTAAATTTTTTTATAGGTTATGAGAAAAATTCTTTCTCTTTCTTTTTTCTTATATATTGTTATTTCCCTAATGTCATTGAGATTTATATTTAATAAGATTCTAATGGATCATAATTTTAAGGAGCTTTTGAATACCGATTTAAACTCTGGGATCTAATTGATTCTTTTTGGAAGGGACTTTCTTAGGTCATCATTTTATTGGCCTGGCTTATTGATTGAGGAATATATGGACCCATCGTATTTTGGTGGGTTTGTTGGCAAGGTTTAGTGTAAATCCCTAGTGGTACGTATTTTGTATATATACACGTTAGTTTCTATTGGTTTGTACGTAAGTAGCTTAATACACTTAAGGTATTTCTTTTGAAATATTTTATGAGTGTATTTAGTATTAGATAAGAGTTTACTTAGAAAGGCCCAAATTAAAATTAGAGTATCAATACATGGGTGTATTTAGTAGTAAGTGTTGGTGTACTTAGTAAGGCCCAAATTATCATTTTAACCCTAAGTATAAATACATCATGTTTCTTGTTTTAGAAAGAGAACACCATTTTGCAGATTTTAAGAGAGAGAGAGAGAGAGAGAGAGAGAGAGAGAGAGAGAGAGAGAGAGAGAAGAATTTGAAGAGAAAATTTAGTTTTCAAGGAGAAATTAAGAAGATTTAAGGTAATTTTCTCTCCTCTTTAAGATTTATTGTGTTATATATGATTAGATTGTGTTTTGGAAGTATATTTTGTTTGAAGATTACATGAATATGCTGAGTATATATTGATTTGAATTATTTGTGGTTATGAATATGATTTGGTGGTGGAATTGGTGAAGAAGTTGGTAGAATGATTGTTGTTGTCAAAGGCTTTTGCAGAACTTAGACCTTGAACAGTAGCTTGATCCGAAAATTTTATAAAATTTTATATGTCTTATTTTGGAAAACTGATTTAACTAGAAATATTAGGCATAAAAGGGTCATGATAAATTTTATTTCATTTGAAAATGTTGAATATTCGATTTTATATGAATTTTCCGATCTGACCTTGAGAAGCTGAAAAATGTTGATTTCTGCAGATTATATGAATTGTATAATTTTCTGGGTTAACCAAACGGTATCCAAAAATTACGAAATTTTACAAACCTATTTCTACTTATGTTTATTATATCATATTAAAATTTCATGCCCTGATTCTATGTATATAATATTTATGAATTTTCAAAGTAGTTTCTATCACTGAGAATGTGCAGTTTAAATTGGTTTGGACATGAATTATGTCTTCTAAATTTTATCATGCTACTAAATATGTGTCTATATGATTTCTGGAACGTTTCATGGTCATTGGATAAGTGTTCAATTTATTAAAAATCAGATACTTAGATATACTCAGTGATGCTCTGTTTTTGGGGCCTAGTTGCTAAGTGTTATAAATGACAAAACAAATAGTTTCAAATTGAATTAAGGATCTATATTTTATATGAGGTTATATAATGTTTCATTATGACTATATTCTGATTTCATGAGGAAATGATATCATTTAGGATATAAGAAAAATCGTTGACGGGCCTAAGGACAAAATTAGTATGTTTGTTTGATAAAATGTTATATGTTGGATTTTGTGTAATATGGCTTATGAGATCAATTTTGATTTTAGGATTTATGTGATTGTGTGATCTTGGTGGGAACATCAAGAGGTAAGTATACTAGACTTTTCAAATGGGATCACAATGAATATATACATTTATGTGTGACTATGTTACAAAGTTTGGAATTGTGTATTAATATGCAAGCATCAATTTGCTTATGATTATATGCTAAAAATATTTGTTTATAAATTTGTGTTTATGTGCTGTGCATGAGTCATTAAGCATTGACATTGCCATGCACACATGCATAAATGATTTTGAGAAATGAGAAAGTGGTTTTGTAAGAAAAATATTTGTGAAAGTTAAGACTCCGTATTTTTTTTAGGGTATCCGAATTCATTACTTTCTTAGTAGGCAATTATAAGTTTTTGGAGCCTTTTGATATGTGGGCCATTCCTTCGGGTTTGGTATATTCGATATGTGTTATGTGTTCCGTATGACATGGGAGAGACCTTTGGGTACCCTTAGGACTTGTGAGTCTTCGCAATTGTGCGTTGACGGATTTGTGCATGTGGGAGGACTCGCCGATGATCAGGGCGAGGGTGTGGCTCTTACCTTCGGGCATGAGTGTTTATTGTGTTTAAAATTTTATGCCCCACTTGCTGATACCCCATATACGGATAGTCATCGACGGGTGACTCAGGCTCAATATGTGATATGTGAAGTCCTACTAAGTAGTAATTGAATAAAGATATTCCTAGTTAAATGTAAATGAAAGTTTAAAAAGTGAATGATTGTTGAGAACAAGTTTGATGTGATTTTGTATCACGTATTTGTAATGAATATGGTTATTATCATGTTACATAATCATCTCATGCATTATATATTTATTATATATATATGTATGTATTTTTGTCTATGAAAAAACTAGTATGCTTACTGAGTTTATACTCATTATAGTTTATTGTGATTCCCAGATAAATGATCGTGTGCGTAGTGGATTTGGCGAAGCTTCTGCTGTCCCTTGGTTCCCTAAGTTTAGGACATTGGCTTGTATTTTATTCTTAGTTATTAAATATGATGGCTTGGAGACTAGACAATGAAGACTTTTTGAATAGATTTTGTGTTAATAAATATTGATAAATTTTCCTAGTGAAATGTATTTCTTGATATATGTTTGATAGATCACTCTTTGACTTTTGCAAGTCGGGGTGGGACATTTAGCCTCCTTGTAATTAGGTTTTGTTTATGGATATTTGGTAAAGTTACAATAGAAATCAGTTAGCCATAACCTCGAGTGCACGAGTCCTAACTTACAATAGAAATCGTTAGTTATGACCTCAGGTTTATGGGTCTAACTTACAATAGAAATCGGTTAGTTATGACCTCAGGTTCATGGGTCTAACTTATAATAGAAATTGGTTAGTTAGTTATGACCTCATGTTCACGGTTTTTGACATGAAGTACCCCAGTTTCAGAAGTAGTTTTTTTACAACTACTACATGAAACTTCAGTTAGAGCTTTTCCTTGAGTTCTAAATACTCGAATTCTATGTTGTGTTTTATATACCAGATATTATTGATATTATTGTTTATTAGACAATAATGGATGTAATTAGTGGAAGGTAGTAAGATAGGCATTTATTTATTATTATTGCCTAGTGGATGTAGCTAGTGGAGCTTGTTTATTATTATTTTGAGGCTATAAATAGCCGATTGAAATATGCATAAAACAAGTAAGAACTAAACATTTTGAAGGGAAGTTATTCGTGCTCTTCTTATCTCTACCTCTTGTCTTCAACTCTTTTAAGGCAAAGCTACTCTTACAACTATATATACTATTAATTGCATCCCTTTACCAGTCCATGTGTATACTAAATTAGAACCTCGAGCACGACTGTGTTGTTTTTCTAAGATATGGAATTGAACACAAAGGTTATAGATGTTGGGACTCTATATCTAATAGACTTCGTATCTCTTAACATGTGATCTTTTAGGAACATCAAATGTTTTCTTTCCTATCAAATTTTAGATCCAAATCTTCTTTACTCCTTTGTTACTAACAATTTTTTAACATTATTTCCTTATGAATATGATATAGGTCATTTTATTGAGAAAACGATAGATGTATCTACTATAATACAACCTATCTCTAAGTAACTGACTTTGTCTGTAACACCCCCAAAGTGGTACATATTATGTATACATACATGTCATTTTCTATTAGTTTGTATTTAAGTAGCTTAGTACACTTAAGGTATTTCTTTTGAAGTATTATATGAGTATATTTAGTATTAAATAAAAGTTTACTTAAGAAAGACCCAAATATAAAATTAGAGTATTAATACATGGGTGTATTTAGTATTGAGTATTGGTGTACTTAGTAAGACCCAAATTACATTCTAACCCTAAGTATAAATACATCATATTTCTTGTTTTAGAAAGAGAAATATCATTTTGCAGATTTTAAGAGAGAGAGAGAGAGAGAGAGAGAGAGAGAGAGAGAGAGAGAGAGAGAGAGAAGAATTTAAAGAGAATTTAGTTTTCAAGAAGAAATTAAGAAGGTTTAAGGTAATCTACTCTTCTCTTTAAGATTTATTGTCTTATACATGATTTGATTGTGTTATGGTAGTATATTTTGTGTAAAGATTATATATAATGTTGAAGATATATTGATTTGGATCATTTATGGTGATGAATATGATTTTTGTGGTGGAATTGGTGAAGGAATTGGTAGAATTGATATCAAAGGAAGTTTTTGCAGAACTTAGACCTTGGACAATAGCTTGATCCGAAACTTTTATAAATTTTTATATGCCTTATTTTTAAAATTGATTTAACAAAAAATATTAGACTCAAATGGGTCATGATAAATTTTATTTCATTTGAAAAGGTTGAATATTTGATTTTATATGAATTTTTCGATTTGACTCTAAGATGCTGAAAAATATTGATTTTTTGGGTTAACCAAATGGTCTCTAAAACTTATGAAATTTTACAAAAAAATTTCTACTTATGTTTACTATAACATATTAAAATTTCATGCCCTAGTTCTATGTATATAATTTGTTATGAATTTTCGAAGTAGTATATATCACTCAGAATGTGCAGTTTATAGAATCTACAGAGTGCAAAATAAAACTTGTTTAAAGTGGTTTGGACATGAATTATGTCTTCCAAGTTTTATCATGCTACTGAATATGTGCCTATATGATTTCTGCAAGGTTTCATAACTATTGGATAAGTGTTTGATTTATTAAAAATCAAAGACTTAGATATACTCAGTAGTGCTCTGTTTTTGGGGCCAAGTGGCTAAGTGTTATAAGTGACAAAAAATAAATAGTTGCAAATTGAATTAAGGATCTATATTTTTATATGAGGTTATATAATGTTTCATTACGATTATATTCTGATTTCATAAGAAAATGATATCATTTAGGATATAATAAAAATCGTTGATGGGCCTAAGGACAGAATTATGATGTTTGTTGGATGAAATGTTGTATGTTTGATTTTGTGTAATATGACTTATGAGATTAATTTTGATTTTAGGATTTATGTGATTGTGTTATCTTGCTGGGAACATCAAGAGGTAAGTATACTAGACTTTTTAAATGGGATCACAATGAACATATATATTTATGTGTGACTATGTTACAAATGTTTTGGAATTATGTATTAATATGCAAGTATCAATTTGCTTATGATTATATGTCAAAATATTAGTTTACAACTTTATGTTTATATATTGTGCACGAGTCATTGAACATTGACATTAGCATGAATACATGCATCATTGATTATGAGAAATGAGAAAGTGATTTGTATGAAAAATATTTATGAAAGTAAAGATTTTGTATTTGAAGGGTATCCAAATTCATTAGTCTCTTAATAGGCAATTATAAGTGTTTATGGAGCCTTTTGTTTTGTGTGGCCATTCCTTCGGGTTTGGTACATTTGATATGTGTTATATGTTCCGTATGACATGGGAGAGACCTTTGGGTACCCTTAGGACTTGTGAGTCTTCACAATTATGCGTCAACGAATTTGTGCATGTAAGAGGACTCGTCGATGATCAGGGCAAAGGTGTGGCTCTTATCTTCGGTTATGAGTGTTTATTGTGTGTAAAATTTTGTGCCCCACTTGTTGATACCCCATATACGGAACGTTATTGACGGGTAACTCAGGCTCAAGATGTGATATGCTATATTTGAAGTCCTACTAAGTAGTAATTGAATGAAGATATTTCTAGCTAAATGTAAACAAAGGTTTAGAGTGAATTAATGACGTGCACAAGTTTGATGTGATTTTGTATCATGCATTTTGGAATGAACATGATTATTGTCACGTCACATATTTATCTCATGCATTATATATTTATTCATATAGATGTATGTATTTTTGTCTATGAAAAACTAGTATGCTTATTGAATTTATACTCATTTTAGTTTATTGTGATTCCTAGATAAGTGATCATGTGTGTAATGGATTTGGCGAAGCTTCTGCTATCCCTTGGTTCCCTAAGTTTAGGATATTGTCTTGTATTTTTTTAATTTAATAAATATTATGGCTTGGAGACTAAATACTAAATACTATTTGAATAGATTTTTGTATTAATGAATATTGATGAATTTTCTTAGTGAAATATATTTCTTGATATGTTATGTGTTTGATAGATCACTCTTCGATTTTTTACAAGTCGGGGCGTGACATTGTCAACTAGATCTGACATAGCTCTTGAGTTTTTTCTCCTCTAAGTCTACCCAGTCACTTCGTCGATCCACTAAGGTGAAAGAACTACCTGTTAAACTTAGAGATTATAATTATTTTTCTACCACACTTACCTTGTATGAGCATCAATTCAATTCTAAGGATTCTTTTATCTCTATTTGGCAACAAGCAATGGCAGATGAAATACAAGCTCTTGAGAACTCTCACACTTAGGATCTAGTCGATCTTCAACTTGACAAGACAACAATTAGGTGTAAGTGGATTTATAAAATAAAACTAAAGCTGATGGCTTCATTAATAGATACAAGACTAGACTTGTTGCCAAAGGATTTACCCAAGAATATGGGATTGATTATGAAGAAACTTTTGCAGCAGTTGCTCGCATGACTTTGGTACTACGTTTATCAACCATTACTACTATTCATTGATGGTGACCTCACCGAGGAAGTTTATATGCAGCCTCTTTTTGGATATTCTCATCCTCCTCATAAAGTGTGCAAGCTTTGTCTTATATAGTCTCAAATAAGCTCCTCATGCCTAGTTCTCTAGGTGCAGCTTTACAATTCAACAATTTGGTTTTCACTCTATTTATCATGACTCTGCATTATTTATCCAACGTACAAAACATGACAACATTCTTATATTAATATATAGGAATGACATAATTATTACTATAGATGATGTTGATGGTATATCTGAACTCAAGTCCCTTTTTCGATAATATTTTGAAATGAAAGATCTTGGTAATCTTACTTACTTTCTAGGTTTTGAGGTGCTCTCTGATTTTGATGGATATTATCTTTCTCAAGCTAAATATGCGTTTGATCTTCTAGCTAGAGTTAGTTTAATTTACAACAAGATCACTTCTACTCTGCTTGAACCACATGTCAAACTTATGTTAGATGAAGGGATTATACTCTTTGATGTTACACTTTACATGCAATTAATTGATAGTCTGGTTTACCTTATTGTCACCCGACCAGATATGTAACAGCTCAGCTCATAACAGATATTGTACGCTTTAAGCACACAGCTCGTCACGATTTTATTTTCGGGGCTTTTTAACCTAAAACGCATCTATTAGGGGTTGGAGCTTATTATCTTATATATCCAGCATCTCTCCCATGCTTTGCTGATGTGGGATTCGCCTAGAGTGTCACATACACCCCCTTAGGGACTAAGTAACCTTTAGGGACTCAGCGTCCTCGCTGATGTTTGTCCCACCATCGCTCAAGAGGACACGCAGAGTAGTTATGATACCAATTGTAACAGCCCAGCTCATAACAGACATTGTTCGCTTTGGGCACACAGCGTCCCTAAAAGGGGTGTATGTGATACCTTAGGTGAATCCCACATCGGCAAAGCACGAGAGAAATGCTGGGTATATAAGATAGTAAGCTTCAACCCCTAATAGACGTATTTTCGGTTGAAAAGCCCGAAAATAAAACTGCGACGTGCTGTGTGTCCAAAGCGGACAATATCTATTATAGGTTGGGCTGTTACAATTAGTATCAGAGCTACTTCGCGTGTCCTCTTGAGTGATGGTGGGCAAACCTCAGTGAGGACACTGAGTCTCTAAAGTTCGCTGAGTCCCTAAGGGAGGTGTATGTGACACCATAGGCGAATCCCACATCGACAAAGCATGGGAGAGATGCTGGGTATATAAGATAGTAAGCTCCAACATCTAATGGATGCATTTTAGGTTGAAAAGCCCGAAAATAAAACCGTGACAGTTTGTGTGCCCAAAGCAGACAATCTCTGTTATGCGTTGGGCTGGGCTGTTACAATTGGTATCAGAGTTATTTTACGTGTCCCCTTGAGCGATGGTGCGGCAAACCTCAGCAAGGATGTTGAGTCCCTAAGGGTCGTTGAGTCCCTAAGGGGGTTATATGTGATACCCTAGGCGGATCCTACATCAGCAAACCACGAGAGAGATGCTGGGTATATAAGATAGTAAGCTTCAACCCCTAATAGACGCATTTTAGGTTGAAAAGCCCGAAAATAAAACCGTGACAGGCTATGTGCCTAAAGCGGACAATATCTGTTATGGGCTGGCCTGTTACAATTGATATCAGAGCCACTCTGCGTGTCCTTTTGAGCGATGGTGGGGCAAACCTCAGTGAGGACGCTGAGCCCTTAAGGGTCGCTGAGTCCTTAAAGGAGGTATATGTGACACCCTAGGCGAATCCCACATTGGCAAAACACAGGAGAGATGCAGGGTATATAAGATAGAAAGCTCCTACCCCTAATAGACCCATTTTGGGTTGAAAAGCTCGAAAATAAAATCCTGACGGGCTGTATGCCCTAAGCGGACAATATCTGGTATGGGTTGGGTTGTTACAAGATATCTCTTATGTTGTTCATATTTTTAGTCACTTTATGTCTGCACCTCATTCCATTCATTATGCTGTTGTTCTTCGCATTCTACGTTATGTTAAGGGCACTCTTTTCTAAGGGTTACATTTTTTCACACGTTTTGCTCTTGAGCTTTACATGTACTCTGATGCAGATTGGGCTGAAGACTTAATTGATCAATGTTTTACTACTAGACTATGTCTCTTCTTAGGCAACTCTCTTATTTCTTGGCAATGTAAAAAGCAAACCACTGTTGCGCGCTCTAGTACTGAAGCAGAATATTGTGCTATTGCTGATACTACCCAAGAAGTTATTTGGATTTGTTTGTTGTTAAATGATATGGGTGTCCCTTTTCCAAAACCCACACCTCTTTTTTGTGATAATCGTAGTGCTATCTAGATTACATATAATGATATTTTTCATAAATGACTAAGCAGATTAAGACTGATTGTCACTTTATTCGATAACATATCACCCAAAAATATATTACCCTTCACTCCATCTCCTTCTCTGATCAAACTTTTGATATTTTTACTAAGGCTCATCTTTCTGGTCGTTTTCATGACTTAATATCCAAACTCAAGCTTGGTTCTAATAAACCATCTTGAGTTTGACGGGGGAGGGATATTAATGACATTATTGTTTATTAGATGATAATGAATGTAGTCAATATAAGGTAGTAGTATGTAGGCACTTGTTTATTATTATTGCCTAGTGAATGTAGCTAGTAGAACTTGTTTATTATTATTTTAAGGCTCTATATAGTCAATTGTAATATGCAGAATATAAATAGAAATAAATATTTCTTTGTCATAAATCATATTCTTTTGTCACCATGTCGTGGTGGGCGATATCTTCAATTCTTGAGACGAGGAGACGAGGTAACGATCTCACGGGTAGTGCTTTAATGAATGCGAGAGTGACTTTCAGAATATAGGAGTCGGATACTCGGCATGTTGGTGTATAGCAATGCGAGTGACGTATGAGAACCTACAAGGTCGTTTTGTTGGGTTGCAGGCTTCAAAATTAGGGAAACTAAATGTTTTAATAATTTGCTCAAGAGTTATTGCGCTCTTGATTTCGGTTCTTCGGTTGGAACATTTCATTTCTTTTGCTGAGGAATTTTATGCTACATATAGGGCTTTCACATGTGAAGTCATAATTCCCTCCTTTGTGTTTTTCTTAGGCATGAATGGTTCTTAAATGTGTATGAAATCTATGCATGGAAGTGATAGTCTCGATTATTCATGTGTGCATGGCAACGCATGTGGGGTTTTGTGCCTTGGCGATTGATTAATCAACTTGGCCATGTATGGAAAAAGCTTAATTGGCTTTATATATATTAAAAGAAAGAAACAATTATGCAGTAATTGATGGTATATTATAACTCTTTTCATGTACTAACATTGTTTAATGCGCTCCATATATTATATAATGATTTCATGCGTGTTATTGATGTAATCATTAATTAGCTTTAACAAAAATTAATGTCGTATCAGCTTAAGGCATTATAAGGCAAAAACTCGAGTTTTTAATATGATCCGCTAGTGGCTATATTTATGTATGTATGTATGTATGTATGTATGTATGTATGTATGTTTGTATATATATATATATATATATATATATGTAGATTAAAATAAAAACCATCTCTAGCAATAGAAACATTACATTTGATTTAGCTAAAAATGAATTTTTAAGGAGATGTAATAATAACTGCACGCATGCATATTATTTACCTTGCTCCACTTTCTTTGATCTTATCAGAAATAAAATGCATGGACTGTTATCCTTGGTGTGAGGCCTTTACTGAATTAATTGCATATTCATAAGGAAATATATGACCATTAAAATTAAACCAAATTAATGGATTTAATCTAAACCAAAATGGCATGTCTAGCACTTTAATTCTCATTTGTTAACTTTAATCACAAATTATAGGTGGTCAATCCATAATTCATAAGTAAAGGTATGAAGATTAATGAACAAGAAATAATCTCAATCATTAATTAAAAATTATTCGCAAAATACCTAATACAATTGTAGTTGTTAAGCCAAACTCCCACAATAAGTTTGTCCTTTCATTATCTAGTTCAAATCAATGAAACCAAATATAAAATTCTAAACATATTGCAAAACAAAAGAAAAACTTACGTTCATCAAGGATTTACCCCCAAGGTTTTGAATTGATTGATCATCTTCTTCAAACTATTGGTGAAAATTACTTGATATGAAGGATGAAACTAACATATTTATTACACTAATTTAAGAAAAGAACAAAGCAAAGAAAGGACTACTCCATTAAGAAAAGAGAAACAAAGAGAGGACTCACTGTAAGGGTGCCTAAAAAGATCCCCAAAGATTATCAAAATCACAGTTTATATAGATAATAGTAAGGAGGCTTTACATGCGTCAACACATGTAAGTTGCAGAATTCATTAGTATCTTTATTTTCCAAATTGTAGCTCACGTTTAAATGTCTCTCACGCTGAATTAGAGAAAGTAACCTTCATACAATTGTGTATAATGAAATAATCTTTCTCATGATTTAAGAATCGTGTCCTTTGGATGTGTTTAACTTGAGATATGATCCAAACAGTAAAGCATGCTTAAAATGCAATGTTTACACCCACTGTCTGAATTATGACTACTTAAGATAGTCTAGATGCATGAACTAGAAATTATGAATAACATTAACGTTTTAGTTGTCTGTCTCATATTTCCACTGCTTCACGAATTAACGCAATTGGTGTAATATTCAGAAAGTTATGATCAAAAGACAAAAAAGTATTCATAGGTCAGGATGCACATGGGCAGACCATGTTTCATTGTGGTCATGATATTGATTCATGCTTAAGTAAGTTGTATGCAAGTGGATATTTTATATCTTTAATTGTAACTTGCACTCCTTTCACACATATATACAGAATTACACCACATAAATACTTAAATACAAATATTATACTCATGTCATATTTTATAATTACATATATTTGCATGTATTTGAGTTCTATACCATTAAAACATATAAATTAGGGTAATTTTTAGTTTAATCAATTATTTTGTTGACAATCTTTATAAATAACCTTAATTGTTTAACAATAATCAGCAGTGTTCTTCATTTTTTGACAAATCATCAACAATACCTCAAAACAGAATAAAATAACTCATTTACCCTTATTGTTGTTAATATTATGTACATAAAGATAAAAATGACCTTGTATAGTTAAAAAAATTAAATTTAGCTTATATATAATTAATAATTTATATTTTATAGAGAAAAATGAATTACTTATATATTAAAATTAAGGTAAAATATTCTCTTAAATAATAAATAAAATAAAATAAATTAAATTATATATCAAAATAAATAGTAATAATTAATTAATTAATCATAATAAATAAATTAATATTTATAAAGATATTAATTAATAATTTAATATTTTATACATAAAAAAATTAATTAATTAATAATTTATTTATTATTTTTAATTAATATATATGCAATTTATTTTGGTATAGAATTTAATTTAAGTTTATTTATTTATTATTCAAGTGAAAATTTTACCTTAATTTTAAAATATAAGTAACGCATTTTTCTCAATAAAATATAAAATATAAATTATATATAAGTTAAATTTTATTTTTTTAACTATACAAGGTCATTTTTGTCTTTATGTATATAACATTAATAATAATAAGGATAAATGAGTCATCTTATTTTGTTTTAGGGTATTATTGATGATTTGTCAAAAAATGAAGGGTACTGCTGAGTATTGTTAAAAAATTAAGGTTATATATAAAGATTGTCAATAAAATAATGGTTAAAACTGAAAATTATCTTATAAATTAAAGTTATGATAATAAAATTTCGCAATTTATATATAAATAAATCTAACAGTGATGTAATATTGTCTTGTAAAATATATGTAAATGATGTACTTTTAGACAAGGAGGCTAGCCATGTATGCATGACCTTAGGCAATAATAAATGTATAATGCCAGTTATTCAAAAGTACATGATATCGATTAATCATGCACATGTGATATCGGTTTTAGGTCATATGTGAAATCTAGCCATGCACTAGACTTTGCTATGCATGAAATATATTCTTTACTTAGCTTTAGTTATGCACGCACTAGTTTGGTTAGGCATATATGGAGTCTACCCATGCATGAAACTTAGCCATGCATGAAATTCTTTACTTACATAAATATATATGAAAATTATCCAAGCATGGGGTGTTTAATTGTTTTAGTTACATATATGATTTTTGATCATTTTGGGAAGAGTTTTTTATTTTATTTTATTATTTATTATAATCAAAATGTTGTTTTTTCAAAGAATTTTACTTAAAAGGAACTAACTCCAAATATGCATTTGGCTCAAGGAAAACAGGTGTAGTCAGTACCTTAGGATGCAGTTTGGTCCAGTGAGACTTAATAATCTGGTATCACAAAGATGCATATAGCTCATAAAAAGTAGGTGTGGTCGGTATCTCGGGAGAATGGTATGGTCTCGTGAGACTTAGTTATCCAGTAGGCTCACAAAGAGCAAGTGTGATCGGTACCTCAAGGGTACAGATGCATTGTTGTGCTATTCTGGGTTAGGAAAGTCAGTACCATGGTGGTATGTAGGTGCCCTTATAGACTTATATATTTTGGCACCCATAAGTGCATTATTGTGCTTTTCTTAGCTAGAGATGTCAGTACCATGGTGGTACATAGATGTGCTTTTGAACTTGTGTATTCTAACACTAAAGGATGTATTGTGGTGCTTTTCTGAGATAGGGAAGTCGGTACCATAGTAATATGTAGATGTCCTTTTGGACTAGTGTATTTTGGACATCAAGAAGTGCATTGTTGTGCTTCTCTGAGCTAGGAAAGTCGGTACCATGGTGGTACGCAAATGTCCTTTTTGACTTATGTATTATGGCACTAAAGGGTGCACTGTTATAGTCTTCTGAGCTCGGAAAGTCAATACCATGGATAGATATTTTTTGGACTTGTGTATTCTGGCTCTGAGGAGCACATTGTTATGCTCTTTTGAACTAGAGAAGTCGGTATCATAGTGGTACGTAGATGTCCTTATGGACTTATGTATTATGGTACTTAGGGGTGCATTGTTGTGCTCTTCTGAGGTAGAAAAGTCAGTACCATGGTGGTACGATAGATGTCTTTTTGGACTTGTGTATTTTAAGTTAAAAACGAATTGATGTATTTTTGAATATACAAAATAACTATAATGAATGAATGTTTGAAAATAGTAAGTAAAAAATAAAGTAAACATAACTAGAGAAGTAAACAAAAATTAAAAGCAAAATTAAAAGGAAATAGATTCTTAGCTAAACCTAATATAAAGCTCATAGATTTCCTTTGGTCCAACATCATCTTTAGTGGTCTGGTTGTTGATTCCCTTTGCTATAGGTTCTTTAATTGATTTCTTGTTGTTTCAACATAGAAGTTTAGATATTCATTCCTTATTAGGCCTTCAACGTGCTTTCTTAAATTAATACATTATTCTATAGTGTGCCTGTGGTCTTGATGATAAGAGCATATTTTGCCTCTATTATGTGTTTTTGGGGGTGAGAACATCTTTTATGGCTCGATGACTAAGCTCTTTGCCTAATATCTTCCAAGATAGTTTTAGGTGGAGTATTCAATGGCGTAAATTTTTCTACTTCCTGATTGACTCTCTTGTATAATGAGGGTTTTTGTCTTTTTCAACTTGTAAGGAAAATGTTGTTTTTGTTTAAGTTCTTGGTCTCCGAAAGCTAGACTTCTATCTCTATAATCTTGGCCATTACAATTGGTCCTCTAGTGCGACTCATAACCACAATCTATTTTTCCCCATATACCTTGTCCTGAGTTGTTGGCTTCTACACTTCTCTCTGGTTCTTCTTTCGTTCTAAGGTCTAATAGTAGTTAGGAGAACCTGACTTGTTGGAATGCCTTTCTTGCTATTGTTTCTTATTTGCTTCCTACTCTAATAGTATTCCCTCTTTTATCCTGAGATAGGCGTTTTGGTCGGTATCATAATTCTTCTTTGTTATCTTGAATAAGAGCTAACTTACTTGGAGTCCTTTCCTCAATCCTTCAAGAGCTATGTCTTTATTGTATACACCCGAGCCATGACCTTTTTATTATACCGATCTATGAAATCATTTAAATTTTCTTTTTCTCCTTTTTTAATTAATAATAAGTTCTTCACATCTTTTTCTAAAAATAAAGCTCCGAAATTGTGAAAAGAATGAATACTTCAATGTTTTAATTTCTGATACCAAATCCTAGCTTGCCCTTCCAAAGTAAGAAAGAAAGGTCTACACATCTCATCTTGAGTCAGGCCCTGAATATACATTATTTTTCTATATCTTTCAACATAGAATTTATGATCAGTTTGTCCTGAATAAGGGTCGATATGAGGCATCTTGAATCCCTTAAGAAGGCATAAAGTCATGATGTCGAGACTTAGAGGACAAGCCATCTCATAATCTTCAGCCTTATTTATTTGCTGCCTTTCTTCTTTAACCTCTTGTAACTCCTTATGTAACTACTTAATCTTTTCCACAAAAAAATGCAACTTCTTTATTGAAGAAGTCTACGTGCTGCTTAGGTCCATTTGTTAGTTTGACCTTGTCACTTGGGTTTATAACTTCCTGAGTTCCTCCACTAATCCCATTTGTCTAATTCCTCTTGAGGTCTCCAACTTTGTTGCGCAGAGAGTCTGACTATCTCCCTATATTGCCATGATGTCTGTCATCTCCAGATAAAGTATGTTCATCCCAAATTGCTAATAATGGTGGATCTTCCCATTGCTTTTTTGCTGCTTCTCTCCACTCGTTGATCGTCTTTTCTTGTTCCTTCGTTTTTTCTTGGAGTTTTAGCCTTTGCCTTCTTTCATCTTCCAACTTCTATTTCAAGTCTGAAGGATATTGACTAGTCTTTGCCCTGATATGTCTGATTATCTCCTCCATCTGCCATAATTTTTCTTTTTTCACAAATTTCTTTCTATGAATCTTTTGCCTTTTTGTCTTTTTCTCACAAACTGCGCCAATTGTTGATACTAGATTTCGTCACCTGATATCAACTAGTAAATTTTTTTAAGTTGTGGGAAAAAGCTTTTCTCTTTCTTTTTTCTTTTCCTAATGTCATTGAGATTTATGTTTTAATATGATTCTGACATAATCATAATTTTAAGGAGTTTTTGAATATTAATTTGAACTATGGGATCTAATTTATTCTTTTTGGAATGAACTTTCTTAGGTCATCATTTTATTGGCCTAGCTTATTGATTGAGAAATATTATGGGCTCATCCCATTTTTGTGGGTTTGTTGCAAGGTTTAGCCCTCCCTGTAATTAGGTGTTGTTTCTAGATATTTAGTAAAGTTACAATAGAAATCAGTTAGTCATGACCTTAGGTCTATGAGTCCAAATTACAATAGAAATCGGTTAATTATAACCTTAAGTTCACGGGTCTAACAATTTATTTATCCAATAAAGTAAAAGCCTGTCAAGTGATCCATTGATGAATGTATTTGTGTGATGGACCATTTTTCAACCTGATTCAATGATTTATTTTATTTTATTTTGATAAATATCTTTTAATTTATTTTAATTTTCATTAAAGAATAGAAACATGAGATAAATTATAATGATAATAAGTAGGGATGGTAGAAAAATCCATAGGCTTAGGGCTCTAGACCAACCTGGTCAATTTGGATCAGTCCGCGGGTCGAAATTTTTCATAAAATTGAGTATTAGGCCTGGCATGGGCCTAAAAAAAATAATAACTAGCTTTAAAAAGGGCTGGGTATGAGGATGGACTTCTCTATCCGGCATATACCCCCTCCTTGAAAAAAAAATCAAATAATTTTAGATAACTATATATAGGTCCATATTTTTAATAAAATAATTATATAATTTTTATATTTTTTATTTTAATCAATCAAAACTTTCAAAAATTTTGACAATTAAATCTTTTATAAATTATGATGGTTGTTGTGAGAATTTTTATTATATTATTTTGATGATAAGTATATTAGTGATTTTACATATAAAAATTATTTATTATTATTGAAAAATTGAAAAATTAGATTTGTATTAAAAAATTGGTGATCGATGATATATTTCTTTAATAATAATTAAAAATTTAAAAATTATAAAAATATTATAAATAAAACGGATTTAACCCCATTTTCTTTAAAGAAGTTTACTTAAACTTCTTATTCATTAAATGTTTTTATTACTTGTAAGGTGTTATTATAATTTATACTCGCCGTCTTGTACTATATATATATATAAATACTCTTCTATCAAATAATCATCTCTTATTTTAATCAAGGATCCTTCAATTGAATAGAGTAATTGAATTCAATAAATTAAATTTGGTGGATAAATTGAGAAAAGAAATTATAGCATTGAAATTGTGAGTTATAGTAAAATATTATTTGCATATTATATTTATTTTATTTATAATTTGAGCTAATAGTTTACAATAAAAAGCTAACTTTTGGTAAGTACTTTACATTTGTATTCAAAATAATAAATTTAATATTTTTTCAATATTTATGTTAAGTTTAATACTGGTAAATTATTATAAAATTAAATTATATACTTTTTAAAGTCCTAAATTGTTAATTATACTTACACACATTATAATTAAACACTTCTTCTCACAGTCACCCTCTATCAAAAATTGCAAGTGAGAATAATTTTCGTAAACATGAATCACTTGATAATTGTTGATTTTTTTTATATTTATAATTTTACTATATTTTGGTATTATTTTTGCAATACTTGAAATTTTGAGCACAATACTCTTCAATTATCATATTGGAGAATTTAACATTTAATATATATATATATATATATATATATATGTATAAAATAATCTTTATAATTTAAAATAGTTTAGATTTAGTAATTATAATTACCTATAAATAATTAAATATGTATTCTTAGTTAGACAATTTTATTTAAATATTTTAATGAATTAAATAACTTTTAAGAATTTAATATTTTCTTATAGATTATATAAATTATTATAAGTTATTGGATTTGAAAAATAGATTTAAACCATTTTTAATAATTAGATTAGATTTGAATATACATCAAATTTAAATAAATTTTAATAATCGAATTTGAAATAATGAGTTTTGATAAAATAAAAATAATCAATTAATGTCAAATAAAATAATCAATTTATAGTTAATTAATTAATATCTTTTAATATAGTAATATAAGATTAACAACGACAAAAAAATTATAAAATACAATATAATTTATATAATCTTTATTTTTTAATTTTCAGTTTTAATTATAATATTTATACTTTTATTTTGTTCCTAAAAAAAGAATTAAAAAGCTTAAAATTATGGGTTTAGATTTGAATTTTGTAAAAATAAAATTAGCAAAAATAGCGTGCTTACTAAAAATTATGGGCTTGATATAAATAGTGGTGGCTTACTAAACATTATGGGTTTGATAAGAAATAGGGGTGAGCTTGGTAAAACGTTATGGTCTTTGTATTAAATAGTCAGTGAGTGAGTGAGTTTTAATAAAATTATTGTCCTAATAATAAGTTAATTATAATTAAATAGTAGTTAAACAATAGTCAAACTGGCCAATAAACTGGGCTAAAGATTTATTATTTTAAATAGCCCAATCCAACATACTCTTTTTTTGAAAAAAGAAAGGATATGGGCTTTTGTTTTTCAAATTAGGCTGGGTCTTGAGGATCGTAGTCCTTGAATTTTACCTAGTCCATTGTCATTCTTAATAATAAGTCATAAGTTTTTTAATTTTTAAAAGAATATTTTATTATCCAATTGATAAATATATTATTACCTGTGATATTCTTAAAATAATATATTATTATTATTAATTATTTGTTATTTTTATGTATAGATGAATTCAAATTCTATAAAGACTAATTTTGCATTAATTCCTAATATTGAAGGTTTCTTAGATAGACATGAAGTCAATTTAGATAAATCGCTAAACGTCTTACAAGAAAAATTACTTTTTTTGATAAACTATTTTCAATTATTTTAAATTACTTATGGTAATAACACCATTAATGACCAATAAAAAATTAAGTCATCGAAAATGAAACATCTAAAAAAAATAAAGTTATATATTTTTTATGGTTAAATTATTGTCAAAAATAGATAGAAGTACGTTCGATAAATAAAAATATTTTTGCGATAAACATTAGTAACAATTATAACTTTTCGTTATAAATAAAATAACAATTTCGCGATTACCTAATATTTATACGTTAAATTTTAAAATTTTAATTTAGTCCCTTATTTTTCTTAAGTAACCAATTGACATAAATATGTCCAACCTTAGTAATTTCGTCCGTAGAGACTAAATTGTAAGAATTGAAACAATATTGTCTCAATTATGAATTTCAAAGTAGTAGCGGGCTAAATTGTTATTAATCCTCATAAAAAAATTTCCCATCCAAAATTTGTCAAACCCTAATAAGCTACTACTTAAGTGGCTGAATATAATGTAAGTGCCGCCGCCAACTGCAGCAGCAAGAGTGAGGGGAGAAAATTAGAAAAATAATGTTCCCAAGTCACCTGACGTTGACAACCTGTTTCACCATCTCTAATTTCTGCACTTTCTTGAATTGTAAGTGATGCTGTCAATTTTTATGGATATGAAATTTATTTTTCTTTTCTTATTTTATTGATTTTAAATATTATCTGACTTCTTTTATATGAGAATGAATTAATTTAGGGTTTTGAAGTTTTCTTGATTTATATTTTTATTGAATTGTGTGAATAGGCTGGAGAATTAGATTAACTTGATTTTTGTTCTAAGATGTCTGTTTAGCAAAAGTCTTTATTGCTATTATGTAAAGTAAAATAATTTTACTTAGAGATTGTGTTGTTTATGAATTTGTGATATATATGACAATTATCTTGTTTTTATTTTTTAACTTTTAGTGACAATTGCTTAAATATAACTTTCCCTTAGTGGTTAGTGAGTTATTATTATTATTTTTTTTTGTACATCTTACTATACGAATTGAGAAAAATATTTTCTTTGTTGATATTAATTTGGTCAAATCCATATGTACAATCATTGACAATAAGAAAAAATCATGTTAGATATGTTCATAGAGAAATATATAAAATTTATTTTATTTCTTTGAAGTTGTTTATTTTTATTAATTATGATTGACTAATTGATATTACTATCTCTAATAAGGGGTTAGTTGTAAGTTTCTCAATAAAGATGGCAAAAAACATGAAAGATTTGGAGCCAAAGAGAAATTGGGATATCGAATAACTACATTGAATTGAAAAAGAAGCTTGAAGAAAAATTGATTATAAATAAATAGAAGCCAAGAATTGTGATAGAATTATGGTTGAATTTAAATGATATCTTTGATGTAGAATTTAAAATAAGTATGAAATATTTTATAGGTATGCATATTTTTCATTTGATTGCCGATTAATGCTCTTATGGTTGTTTGTGAGTGTATTCTACCCTCAAAATTAACATATTTTCGACATGTCTATGTTGTCAAAATATATATTTTCTAATGATTAGTCCTTTATTTTTTTTATTACAACTAATTAGTAATATAACTTTTAATTAACCGCAAATAAGTTTAATTCTAATTGCTTTGATTGGCTGAAAATAACTTTGGTTGTGGGTTTGACAAATTATATTATCGAAGTAAGATTTTTCAATTTGTGATGGCACATAAGCATACAAAATAATCTCATTTATGATAGTTAGTCGAAAATAAAATATTTTTAACTAGCTTATTTATGACTGCTACTACAACAATTGAAAATAAGTATTTATGATAAGAGATATTGTACTTTACCCCCATGACTTTTGAAAAAAGGTTGTATAACCCCTAAGTATTTGAAAAAGGTAGCATACCTCCTTAAATTTTGGAAAAAGTCTAAGATATCCTAGAATTACTATTTATATCTTAATTTGATTGTTTTACCTCTCTATTATTAAAAATATACAAAATAATTATATATTTTTACTTTATAATAATCAATATAATCTTATTGTAATATTTAAATTTAAAAATTATAATAATATTTTAATCCTTAATTTTTTATTTTCTTCAAAATTTATAATCAAATATTTATGAATATCTAATTATGTATAATTTCTAAAATATATGATTAAAAAATTATGTATAATTAACTATATAAAATTTGTTGTCAAAATTTCTTAAATTTTTATATAATTATACATAAATTTGACATTATTAATTATAAATAATTTTGACATTATTAATTATGCATAATTTTTAAAGTAAACTATTTTAATAATATAATTTTTTTAAAAATATATAATTAAATATTATATAAAATTGATAATAGATTTGAAAGGAAATAAATAATTAAAAATTTAAATATTATTATAACTTTTAAATTTAAATGTGAGAATAAGATTATATTAGTTATTATAAAATAAAAAATAAAGATAATATAAATATTTTAGATATTTTAAATAGTATGGGATAAAATAGTAAAATTAAGATGTAAATAGTAACTTTAGAGGGTATCTTAGACTTTTTTCAAAATATAAGGGGTATGTTGTTTTTTTCAAATAATTAGAGGGTATATCACCTTTCTCCAAAACTCATGAGGATAAAGTACAATTTCTTTCAATAATATATTACTTATTACAATAGGATTGCATTGTTAAAAGGTGAAAAACTCAGAAGAAAAGGAACATCCAAGTTATGGAGTATGTTTATGAAGACGCCAATTGATGCATATGCAGATGACAAATTAAGAACTGAGTATAAGCTATGTGAAAAAATATATATTTGTGACAGCACGTATGGGACATGTAATATGATTAAATATATGAATAAATGTTCTAGTTTGTTAATTTCACATGATTCTCATCAAATACTTCTAGCATATAATGAATTTTATTTCTCAACATACTCTACAATTTGAAATTAATGTGTTGGCATAAGAAGATTTTTTGAATACTGTTAAAGCAGATGTACTGAAAATGTATAGTAGAGAAAAAGGTGAGATAAAAGTATATTGAAAAAGATTCTTTATAGAATTTGTTTAATATCTGATTTACAGATTTCAATAACTATTGATGGTTATTTGTCTCTCACTATACATTATATTAATAAAAACTGGATTTTATAAAAGAAATTGTTGAATTTTAGCTTAATGTTATTTTCATATAATGAGATTTTGTTAGTTGAAAAGTTGTTATCTTTGTTGTGTGAATGAGGGATTGAAAAAAAGATATTCTCAGTAACATGGGATAATGTTTTTACTAATAGTTTGTGTTGATTTGTTTAAAATGTCATTTGAGACTTAGGAAAGCAGTTGTGGTTAATGGAGATTTTTTTCATATTCATTGTTGTGCCCATATGATCAATTTAATATTACCAATTTTTTAGTGTTTTTTATGAAATTATTTGCATATTTTTTAGGTTAAAATATCCTACTTTGAATTTATATTTTCTAAATGCAACTTATATGACATTAAAGGTATACTTAGTAAGTATAGATGTATATTTGGAAGACATGGAAAAGAAGATGTTGAATAATTATTGAAGTATTGGTATGATTTTATATAATATTGACTTTGTTAGTAATGTTAGATTATTGTTACAAGATGTCATTTATCGACTGGGTATACAAAAAAAATTGTGATCATGATTCTAAGGAATTCTATAGTGTTCAGGATAAATTATTTTTCTTTTTTAATAAATATATGGTCAATTTTAGAGTATGTTCTTCTAGTACTACATATGCAAGTTGATGATATTCATATAAGTGGAATATTTGATGTCAAAGGCGAAGAAAATTGGAATCATGCTTGGAGATAAATTTATATATTTTTAGCTATCTTTTTATTTTTAAATATATATTAATATATAATGCAATTCAATTTTAATTATGGTTGAACTTGGTCAAGTTTTTTCGAATTGTCATATGAAGAAATAGTTACTTACATAACAAACTATTTGACTTTTAACATTTTTATATTATGAGAAGTAGATAATGACTTGTATGATAATGTTGGAATGCAAACTTGATTTAGCCTAATATAAAATTTGAACTCGTAAAATAAAATGAACTTGTAAGTTTTAGGTCTAGAAAATTATAAATAGTATATCTTAGCCTTTAGAAAGATATAAGAAAATATCTGAGGGCGGACAAAATCATGTCCGGTTAGATTTTTATAAAAATCGAATCGAACTTGAAATATATAAACTATGAGATTGAACCACACAGAACTGAAGTAGTTTAGTT
This sequence comes from Melia azedarach, assembly GCA_028052125.1. Classification (NCBI taxonomy): domain Eukaryota; kingdom Viridiplantae; phylum Streptophyta; class Magnoliopsida; order Sapindales; family Meliaceae; genus Melia; species Melia azedarach. Next base: position 7,527,022 of record CM051399.1, read on the forward strand.
CGGTTCGATTTTTGCTCAACTTCGATTTCTGAATGGTACTTAGGTTCCACTTCGGTTACGGATTTTCACTTTTATAAAATTTTATTTGTCTTTGGTTATATTTTAATTACAAAAAATAAATATAATTTTAAAATTTATAATATTTACTCTTATTTTTATGTATATTTATATAAATTATTAGTTATTTATAATTTATAAAAAAATAGGGGGTTATAAAAAATTTTACAATCGGTTTCAGTTCGGGTTTAGATTGAATCGAACTGATTATTTAAGAATCAAACTTGATTTATAATATTTTTGCTTCTTAAGCTTCTCACACTTACAATGAGAGAATTTATCCTAATTTATGATATGACATCTCTTTAAACTAGCGGTTGAGATTATGCCAATACATCTAATCTAATGGTTATAGATCTTATTTTAGAAATATCTAGATTTTTTTTATAAATATTTAGATATTTTCTTACATTTTTCTAGAAGTTGGGTTATACTATTTATGATTTTTTACGTCCAAGATTACAAGTCTATTTTATTTTATGAGCCCAAATTTTATAGAGTCAAATCAAGCTTACATTCCAATACCCCTTTAAACTTGATTTGGTGAATTTTTTATCTTTTTATACTTTCACAAATTTTAATTCTACGATATCTTGTAGAGGCTTCTCTTTTATCATTACTGTTGTTATAGTTAAAAGTTTCTCTCTATCTTTGTCTATGTCCACAACTTTGTCCTCGGCCATTCTCTTTCATGTTGGGATTTTTTTGTTGTCAAATATTTTCTTTGAAGGTGAGTTTTGTTTGGAGAACTTACCCCAATGTTTCTTACTTTTTCTTTTTTTCATATGCTTATGTTGGGTCTGTGAGCTTTTCAATGATCATAAACTTTAAATTTGTTGCTTTAATTGTCATAACAATATACTCAAAATTTGAATATATGAAACGAAGGATTTTCTGCATAATTTGAATATTATTTAAGATCTCTCCATTTTTTTCAATTGATTAGTAATTGCTAAAACTTTAAAAAAATATTCAGAAATTGATTCATATTCTTTCATATGTAAAGATTCAGACTTGCATTATAAAGTTTGAAGACGTACTCTTCACTATTTTGACAAGCATCTCCTGAGTTTCTTTAGTCATGGTTGCATTTGAAACCTTTTCAAAACCATATTCATTCAATGCTTGATAGATGGGGTAGAAAGCTTTCTTATATCTCTTTTTAAAATTTTTCAAGATATCCTTTTGGAACTTGAGTAAGGGTGGTCCAATATTTTGGTACCTTAAACCCTTCCTCAACAACTTCCCACTTTGAGCTTTAACAAAGTCTTCATCTTGAAATACAATTCATAATTTTCTAGGTCCAAGATTTTAAAATCCATTTTATTTTATAAGCTCGAATTCTATATTAGACCAAATCAAGTTTACAACCCAATATTTTCATGCAAGCCTCTATATAATTTTCATAATATAAAAATTTTAAAAGTCAAATAATTTATTGTTTAAATAACTATTTTTTCACATGACAATTTAAAGAAATAAAATAAAATAAAATTGCTTTATATATGAATATATATTTAAAAGTAAAAAGACAGCTTAAAAAAAATAAAATTTATCTTAAGGCATGATTCCAATTTTTTTTGTTTGATATCGAATTTTTCACTTATATGATCTAAAAGAAGGTAAAAAAAAATCCGATACTTCTATACTTATTAAGTATTTCTTCAATGTCATATAAATTACAAATACAATAGAAAAATAGAAATTTGAAATAGGATATTTTGACTTAGAAAATATGCAAGGAATTTAAAAAAAACACTATAAAATTGCTAATATTAAATTGATAGTATGAGCACAATAACGAATTTGAAAATAATGTTCATTAACCACAAGTGATTTCTTAAGTCTCGGTTGAGAGTTTAACAAATTATCACTAATTATTAATAGAAGCATTATACAATGTTATGAAGAATATCTTTTTTTCAATACATTATTCACACAACAAAGAAATCCCATTACATGAAGATGAAATTAAGCTAAAATTTAACAATTTTGTTTTGAAAAATTCAATTTTTATAAATATAATGTGCAATGAGAGACAAGTAACCGTCAAATTCTACTAGGAACTTTCTCCAACAAGTCTTTCATTTAAGCCTTTTCTCTATTATATATTTTCAATACATTTGCTTTAGTAGTATTCGTAGATGTACCTTGCACTTTACGCTGGAAATACTAAAAAATTCTTCTTATACCAATATATTCAACAAATTAGAAAGATGCCTCATCATAGAGTATGGAATAGGCGACAACTGTTCAGAAAATCAAACAACTTGCTCAACAATTACCATCACTACAGATTTTTTCTTCAGGAAGAAGAATTCTACAGACTGAGGCAAGTGATTACTTTTGGGCAGCTATACTCCTTGAAGAACAAAAAAACAAAACTAGAAAAGTTTGCGGATACAACAATGGTTCATTTTCCACTTCAGAAGTCCATTACCACTCAACCTTCAAAGAGATCTTAGCCATTAAAAAGGGAATTGAAAAAGTTTCAGATACATCTGATCGGCCATCATTTCTTGTTAGGAATGGACATGTCAAATTTTCGAAGAATGCTGCAATTTAAGCAAAAGCAAATATCTAATGGACAATTATTACAATGATCAACATGGTTTTCTCAATACTTCTTCACTGTCTCACATACAAAAGGATGATAAAATGTCCTTGCATACATGCTCGCCAGGCTAGACTCGTTTAAAGTAAAAACCTCTTAATCCACTCAACTTGTCATACCAGCAATTAACATGTTCTATCCAGAAACCCCACACCGGATCGTCGATGATCCAATGGATATTCGACCCCTAGAGGTTACAAGGTTACTTTCCAATATGCTATTCTACTAGTCTCAAATGATAAAAACAGAATGGCAACACTATCGGGTCCAAGTACTCCGACAATAGGGTCCCCAAATTCTTGGTAGATTGGAAACAATCCATCCTAAATATTCCTTCATGCACTTCTTTCAAATTAAGTGCATTTACAGAGACTTCTTAATAGTCCACGGTCTCTAGTCTATGTGGTATCTTCTTCACGTATACCACATTGAAATCGAGTTTCATATCACTAATATGTTAACATGGTTTTAATCACAACATTAGCCTCGAAATACAACCCACTATATCTAACCCAGCTTGGACACCCCTAATGGAAGAATGGTCATTTTCCTCACCTGGTTTAAAACTATAGAAGAATAGCACTAGAAATTCAAAAGATTTTCTTTCAATAAAAAAAATATTAGGGCAGTACAATCACAAGAACATGTCATCCTCATGTTCAAAAGAACCAATATTCTCGTGGCAAATAAACAACAGTTTTACTACTTTTCAGAAAATGAAGAATACGAAATTCTTCCCTACAGTCTTGCTAGACTTCCCCAACACAATCCAACAGAATACAGAGAGTTCCAAAGAAGAATATCAGAGAAGAACATGTACATTTCAACAAAGCTTTGGCCCATTTTTTCACAAACGGCCCTATGAAATTTTTTTCCTGGAAAGTATAAAAAAGAGACCACTCACGCAAAGAAAAACTTTTACACCTCTTTTGACTATTAGTCATCCATATCCCAAGAATGACTCTCGTTTACTTTGGATACATCGTTTTCATTTGCGCCACTTGGACCGCTACCATCTCACTTTCAAGATTCCCAAAGCATAAATGAATACAAAAGCCTTGAAGCCCTTGAGGAAGAATTATTCAAAGAACAAATTAGGGATCACATCACACGAGATTCCCTCGAGCACCAAAATATGTTGGAAGATGATGATTGATTGAAGGCCATCATGAGGAATCTTTTATACTTTTAATAAAGTTTATCTTTTTAATTATTAAAGTTTGAATTATTGTAATATTTTATCGTCTTATTTTTTGTGTGCTTTTAGACACCCTTATCTTTGTAACCCTATATAAAGGAGTGTTTTGTGTTCAACAAACAAAATGAAGAAAAAAGGGAAGCTTGGAATGTTAACCTTTCGTTTCTTTTATTCCATGGTAGCTTAAACAAATCGTTCTTCTTTCTATATCAGAAATCTCTAACAAAACAAATCATTTTAATTTGTTTATTTTAAAAAAGGAAACAAATTTTGAGCAAAATTATATCTTTGTTATTAAAATGCTGCGAGTTTTGGAAGATTCCCTTTAGTAAACATAAGAGTCTGCCTGTTGTAAGTTGCAAAGGGATAGCGTAACCGTTGGTAGAATGCCTTGTTTATCAGGGACGGTCTTCCCTCCCAATTATGGTTGTTTTTGTGTGTAAATTGGTAAAATAGCTACGTGGTCTTCACTTTCGGGCTTGGATTCTTCATCTATTGGTCCTAGTTTAGTAATTATAAGATTTTATGGATACTGTGAACTGGGATTTATGGCTAATTATGGGTGGTCATGAACTGGTGGAGACAAGGTTGATGGTGTAAAGGTTTGTGGTATTGGATGGCTCTAAGGAGTTGAGGTAGTAGGGGCATAGGTATGAGCTTTGGATTGCCTATATTGCCTTTTGTACTGCTCGTTCTTATTCTAACTATTGTTTCTAACGGAGGAAGAAATCTCCATTACTAAACATGCATTTGTAGGCAGCTTGTTGAGTCGACAATAGTTGTAAAACCTTAGGCAATAGTGATGGAGGTTGTGCTGATGTTGACATATAGTCAAATGGACTATATGGAGTAAAGGGTCTTTGTTGTGTATGGTTGTTTCCATCAAGGTGAGTTGAGCCTTAAGGCTGTTCATTTCTCTTTGATAGTGATCAAAGGGAAGGTAGAGCTAAACATGTCTCATAATAGTCTGATGCAAGCGTTCAATATGCTGTTTAAAAGCTTCAACAGGTGCAACAAACTGATGTTGTTGTTGTGACAATTGTGCTTCAATCTTTGCTGTAGTGGCATCAATTCTTTGTAAGTATATGTTATAGGCAAGAGAGTCTTTTGCTTACCAGTTCAAGGCTGCTTTTGCTTGTGAAACAGGTTTGATTTTCCAAATCTGTCTTTCTCCCATGACTAGGTTTTCATTTGGATCTGTTGATGGAAAATATAGGTGGTAAATATTGATAGGTGCAAGTCGTATGTCCTGAGGAGGATTAAGGATATCCACCTAGGTATACGCTTTAGTGAGAGCAGCATGGTAATCTTTTCGTTATTGCCAACATCGATTGATAATCTATTTATTTTTCAATGAAAGAACAAGTCTTTTTTGTCCTTACTTTATTCATTTCATTAGACTTTATACTTTCTATTTAATGATCCTAATATAAATCTAGATCATTAACAAGATCAGAATTTATGGGAACAAATAAAAAATAAATAAATAGCTATAGGGATATATCATAAAATTGGATTTTTTTTATTCTTTATTCTTTCGTATGTGGTGGATCTGGTGGAAGATCATCCCAACCTGTTGGTTTCAAAGGTGTCGAAGTTTGTGTCGGAGCCGAATATCGGACAATGAACTGGTATTATACTATATCTTCACAAGGGTATCGTATCCAGGGATACGTTTCTTGTAGGCTTCAGAACTTATCTAAGGTTCTAGGTTTAGGAAGTTTCTTGTGTGGTCTTGGTTGACCATCTAGAAGATGTCTAAGAATTCTGTAAGTCATTCGGAGGTCTTCTAGGCAGGTAGGACAAAATCATCTTGGGTCTTTTGGATCATGTGGTGTTATGCACCCAAATTGGGTTGTCGTCTTTTGTAAAGGCATAGATTTTTGGGATAGTGGACTCAATTATGAATTGAGTAGGAAAAGCAATGTCTGATCTTTTGGCTGGCTCAAAGCTTATCTTTGTTCTGCCACTGTTTGTTCTTGTGAAAGTGGGCTCTGTAAAAGAGATCTGGGTAGTTGTTGTAGCTAGTGGTGCATGTTGTTTTTCATAATTTGTTACCCAATCTGAGGGAAAAAGCTCCTTGAGCTTTTCTTTAGTGATATGTTTAGAGATGTAGGTATAGCTGGGTACTTGATCTGATTCCACGTTGATGAAGATGGAATCGGCAGTTTAGTTTGGAAAAGCAATATCCATGGTGAGATTTTGAACACGATAGATCAATTGGTAGTGAAGGGTGGCCATGTATGTCTGGACATATGAAACAACTCTAAGATCTAAACTTGAAGTTTCAGAAAAGAGGAGAGTTGGGGGTCATTTATAGGCATGCAAAGTTTGGGAACATAGTGACCATCATTGTTCCAGCATTGAAAGTTGTTTTGAACTATTCTAATGCAGGCATGTTCACAATGAGAGAATCTGTGTCAACAAGTACGATTCTTGAGGTGACCAGTAGTCCTTTTTTGGTATGGTAAGTGAGAGCGAACCTTATTCCACCAAAGTAGATGTGGGTAAAGCTTTCTCTGTTCCAATAGGAGATGGGGAAATCTGGGATCTCAATTTGAACAAATTGTTCTCCCGGTGTTGTTGGGAACTGGTGAGCATTGAATCTGCTACACTAGACATATTCCTTAATTTTTTGTTGAGGAGGATGGATGAAAGCTTTTATGGAGTAAGCAAAGGAGGATAATGGGTTTCTGTTTATATGGTACGGGTTTAAGAAAGGTAATTTATCAATAGGAATAGAATCTAATTTAGGGAAATATTCTATTTTATATAGGCTAAATACTTTATATGCATGGGTTTTTTGGACGGAGTCGATTGAAAAAGATGAAGAGGGAAGCAGAGGAGAGAGATGAGGAAGATCTAGAGAGGGAAGAGATGGAGGATTTAGATCTGGAAATTATAGACTTTGATCGGGGAAACATAATGATGAACATTTCTTTCTCACACGAAAATCATAAAACAGAGCTAAAAATTTTAAAATATTTATTCATTAAGAGAAACTATAAAACTAATCTGTTATGATATGGAAGATTGAACTAAGCCGCAACCATAGAGCATACTGGGATCTTATCTTGCTTTAAAAATGGATGGCTTTGATACCAAAATGGAGAGGGAAGACCGTCCTTGATAAACAAGGTATTTCGTCAACGGCTGTGGTACCCTTTGCGACTTACAATAGATAGACTCTTATGTTTACCAAATGGAATCTTCCAAGACTCGTAGCACTTTAATAACAAAGATATAATTTTGTTCAAAATTTGTTTTCTTCTTTTAAAATAAACAAATTAAAATGATTTGTTTTATTAGAGTTTCTGATATAGAAAGAAGAACGATTTGTTTAAGCTACCATGGAACAAGAGAGATGAAAGGTTAACATTCGAAGCTTCCCTTTTTTCTTTATTTTGTTTGTTGAACACAAAACATTCCTTTGTATAGGGTTACAAAGATAAGTGCGTCCAAAAGCACACAAAAAACAAGACGATAAAAGATTACAATAATTCAAACTTTAATAATTAAAGACAAACTTTGTCAAAAATATAAAGATCCTCATGATGGCCTTCAATCAGTCGTCGTCTTCCAACATATTTTGGTGCTCGAGGGAATCTCATGTGATGTGGTCCATGATTTGTTCTTTGAATAGTTCTTCCTCTGAGGGCTCTTCAAGGCTTTTTGTATTCATTTGGGCTTTGGGAATCTTTGAAAGTGGGATGGTAGTGGTCTAGGTGGCCGCAAATGAAAATGATGTGTCTAAAGTGAGCATGGGCCTTTCTTGGGATGTGGATGCCTGATGGTCAAAAGAAGTGTAAAGTTTTCTTTGCCTGAGTGGTCTCCTTTTGATGCTTTTCAGGAAATTTTTTTCATGGGGCCGTTTTGTGAAAGAAGGGGCCAAAGCTTTGCTAGAATGACATGTTCTTCTATGATATTCTTCTTTGGAACTGTCTGTATTCTGTTGGATTGTGTGGGGAAGTCTAGCAAGACTGTAAGGAAGAATTTTGTATTCTTCATTTTCTGAAAAATAGTAGAGCTGTTGTTTATTTACCACGAGAATATTGGTTCTTTTGAACATGAGGATGACCTTTATATGATTGTACTGCCCTGATATTTCTTTTGTTGAAAGAGAATCTTTTGATTCCTGGTGCCATTTTTCTATAGTTTTTAAAACCAGGTGATGGAAAATGACCATTCTTCCATTAGGGGTGTCCAAGCTGGGTTAGATATAGTGGGTTGTATTTCAGGACTAATGTTGTGATTGAAATCGATTAACATATTAGTGATATGAAACTCGATTCCAATGTGGTATTTGTAAAGAAGATACCACAGAAAATCAGAGATCGTGGACTATTAAGAAGTCTCTGTAGATGCACTTAATTTGAAAGAGGTGCATGAAGGGATATTTGGGAGGACTATTTCCAATTCACCAAGAATTTGGGGACCTTGATGTCGAAGTACTTGGACTTGATAGTGTTACCATTCTATTTTTATCATTTGAGACTGATAGAATAATATATCGGAAAGTAACCTTGTAACCTCTAGGGTTGGATATCCATTAGATTGTCTGTGATCCAGTTCGGGGTTTCTAGATGGAACATGTTATTTTCTAGGATAACAAGTTGAGTGGGTTGAGAAGTTTTTGCTTTAAATGAGTCTGGCTTGGTGAGCATGTCTGCGAGGACATTTTCTCGTCCTTTTATATGTGAGACGGTGAAGAAGTATTGAGAAAACCATATTGCTCATTGTAATAATAATTCTGAACAGTTGTCGTCTATGCCATACTCTATGATAGGGCATCTTTTTAAGTAGTAGCTATAAAGGCTTAATGATTGGGGCCAATTTTGGGACAAATTCATCCATATAATTGATGATTCCCAAGAATTGCTGGACTTGCTTAGTTGTAAAGTTTTCATCAAAAAAATCCTAAAGTTATCTAGCAATGTAGGGTTGCAGTTTATAATTTCCTTTTGAAATTTTCATTCCCAAGAACTCAATCTTATTGGAGAAGAAAACGCATTTCTTCTTTGACAGCATTATCCCGTGCTGTAAGAGTAAGTCATGGAATTGTCATAAATGGTTCAAATGGGAGGTTTCATTCTCTGAAAGACCAAAAGATCATCGATATAGATTAACATGTGCTTTGCCATAGAGGCAAAAATCTTTACCATTGTCTTCTAGAATATGGAAGGGGCCGTCTTGGGACCCAATGGCATGACAATCCATTGATAGTGATGATTAGGAATGTAGAAAATAGTTTTGAATCTTTCATCTGGTTTGATTCCTAATTGCTAGAATCTTGCTTTTAGATCAAACTTGGAGGAAATTTTTGCCTTAGTAAGATTAGAAAAGAATGCTTGTCTGTTTGGGATTGGGAACTGATCATCTATGAGGAAGAGGTTGAGAGGCCTGTAGTCAATAACAAGCAGAAGTTTTCCTCATATTTGTTCACTACGTTTGTTGACATAAAATGCTTGACATGCCCATAAGGAGTTTGTTGTTTCAATAAGACCATCTTGTTGTAGGCCTTGGAGTTCTGTGATTGCTAGGGACAGATGCTCATGGCTCATGCCCAATTGGCTAGCTTTTGTTGGGCTTAAGTCTTCGTGCTTTTTGAAAGGCAAACTGATCCAAATCTCTGAATTTGCCCATAATGAGCTTGAACATTTAACTAGAAACTTTGAGTGAGATTCCGCGGCTGATGTGGGCATATATATGTTTGGATGTCTTGTTGTGGGCTGATAAGACTGTAAATTGTGGGCTGGACCCAAGAATGGAAATAAGAACGGTATATTAGTCCGTTGGACTTGATATGAACCTTTTTCTTAAACAGTTGGGCCAGCATATCAAATCTAATAATGAGATCTTTATTGAGGGTGTTTGAGCTAATGAACTTATGCTTGATAAGCAGGTCTGGAAAGAATTCGATGTAAATGAGCTTGCTGATAAGGTCTGTTTCAAAAATTCAATTGTTGGCCACTGGGAAGTGTTGGGTATGACTTTTCTAGTATTCGAAAGGGATTTGGTTTGGATGGAGGATAAAGGTGACTGCTCTAATGTCTATGAGAGCAATGAGGTCAACTAGAGTGTCATATTTGGTGAGTTGGATTAAAACTGGAACATTGGGGATAATGAATGGTTGAGAAATGGATAAAATAGAGGGTAAGTAGGGTTGTAATTGATGAATTTCAAATGCAAGTTCAGTTTTTTAAGAAGAGTCTAAAGAGAACTTTTGGTCTGTGTCTAAGTGAATATCTGTCTGTTTGTCTGTGATCATGAATAACATATCTGAATCTTCTGAATCTATTTCAGAAAGATAGTCTTCAATGTCTGATCCAATGTCTGGGTAATAGTGGTTTATTGACTTCAGAATTTTTTCTTGCTTGTTCTTGTGAAGGCATTTCTTTGCAAAATGACCAGGCTTTTTGCAGATGAAACACCGTGTTGATTTAAAGTTAGTCTTTTTCTTTATGAAGAATCTCCGTTTTCTAATGAAGCGTCTTTAGTTTTGTATTCTGACTGTGGTGATCTGAAGAAATGTTTCTGATGCTTTTTCCGCTTGTAAGAACAATCACATGAATCGTTGCCTTTGCATTTAATCTTGAGATGTGGCCTATCACAGGCTTTGCCAAACTTCTTTTCAATGATCGAATAGTTCCGTAGGAACTTTGAGCTATTGCAGAGCTTTCGGAGTTGGTTTGAACTTGCTGATACAAATCTCTTAAAGAGACTTGTGCGAGGCCAATTTGTTGTGTTTCAAAATAGCTGAGGGTTTTAGCACCAAGGGGTTCCAGAAGCTGGTTCATATAAGATTGCTTCATATTGGGATTATCTAGTCCACTGAT
>CM051399.1:9337826-9593841 GCA_028052125.1 Melia azedarach
CTAATATATAACACTTCTAAGTATAAACGTCCCTACCTATTAAAATAATTTTTTTTTAAAAATCTACATAAAATTAGTGCGAAAAACAACCATAATTTAAACAAAATTGCTAATTTACGTAATTTTTTTAAATTTATATTTGAAAAGCTATATACAATAGCAAAAAGATTATCTTATTCTCATCTAATATAAATTTTTTTACGAAACAAATAAACATATCATATAATTAAAAATAAAAGTGGGAATATATAGGAATTAAAAATTAATTAGCTTACAGATGCCAGAAATGGTACTGCCAACATTCAAAGGAAAGCAAGAGTAATTCCTTCTTCCAATTTCGTGAAGAACTCCAAGAACAATAACAGAATCTCTGGGACTAACAACGTTATTCAGAGCCCATTCAACTGCATTTACATTTACTTTCTCTTTATTTGCATCCATCACAACTATCACTACTTCTCTTTCTGCTGCTGCTGATGATAATGAAGATGATGATGATGAAGCTGTAAGCAGCCCCATTTTGTTAAATATTTGATTGATACTTCTTTGGAGTTGCAGAGATGAAAGATCGAGGAGCTGTTTAGGGATGTTCTGCTTTTCCTGGTCATTTATTTGCAAAAAGTTTGGGTTAATTTTATTTTGGTCCCAAATGTTTAGAGAAATGACATTTTAGTTACTTTATTTAAGGCTATTTTAAAAATATTTCTGATCGATATTTCAAAATGTCTCAGTTAGGTCTGTATTATTTTCTGTTGACTTTGATTTAAGCCTTGGACTAAAATTTTGTGAGTCTCAAATTATTGTATGCTGAAAAAAAATAACAAAAAAAATACATAAACGATAAAAATATTGAACATGTAATGTCAATAATTAATAAGAATTTTACACAAAATGGAGTTGGGGTTGTGAAATACTGTCAAAGTTTAGATAGTATCAAACGTCTTTATAATATAAATTGACATGGTCTGTATTTTTATGTACTAAGACGTCATTGCAATTTTAAAATAAATGATGTCATTTTACATTTTTTGCAAGGCATAAAATGAATTTATTTTACTAATTATAATTTTAAAATTTTATCAAACGTCCTTATAGGATATAGGCACATGGTTTGTATATATACTAAAACGTTATTACAGTTTTAAAATAAACGATGTCATTTTACACTTTTTGTAAGACGTAAAATGGATTCATTTTATTGACTATAGCTTTAGATAATTTATGGGCATTGCACGTAAAAATAAAATTCATTTAGTTATTCTTAATGTAAGAAAATTTGGTTTATAGCCATAAATGAGATAAAGTTTTAAATAGTACAAAGTGTTTTTAAATAATGTTAAATAAAATGATTAAAGTGTGTTTTATGAAACACTGGGGACCAAAATGCAATTTCTCCGTGAATTTTCATTGCAAATTCCGCTTTAATGAGTTTAACAATGTTGGGAATTTGATTTGTTTTCTCTCTCGGGTTTTCCTAGGAGAATATTATATTATATTGAAGTGAATAATGCTTAAGAATCACTAATCACAAGAATTTCCTCCATTCATATAGGCTGCTTTACCATCGTGTCAAACTATTCGTACCTTCACGAATATTTTTATATAAATTTATACGATTTTCTATTTCTCTCTCACACACATATAAATATATATATATATATATATTTTACAGAGGGATAAAATTAAATCTAATATATATATTAATAATGATATAATTAAATATATCAAATTTAATCTTAACCATTTGAAATATTTAGGTCCAACAGTCAATAAATAATTAAATATCATAAAAATATATGTAAACTTATGAAATTACTGATCTATCCATTACACACATATATATATAATGTTTGATGTTGATTGATATATCTATTTTTTTTAATCTAAAATTTTAATATAAATAATATTTTTTTAAATAAAAAGAAGTAAGAATTGATGTTTTTATATTTTCATCATTTATAAATTTTAAATATAAGATAACTAATTAATTATTTAGACAATTTGGATAAATTTAAATTGGAATAAAAGTGACTTTATTTTATTAGAAATTATTTTTGAAAATTTTCATGACTATATGTGATTCCACCGGGAAAAAGGAGAGTGATAAGTTTTCTATAATGGTGTAAGTATATTTTGAGAAGTGATTTAAAAAAAATTATTAAGATTTTTTTATTCAACAACAATGTGAAAATTGACTTTTTTAATTAAATAAAAAGTCTCTTAAAGTTTTTGTTAAAACTTAAAAAATATACGTAATTATCTAATATAATTAAATTCAATAAATTAAGTATATTAAGTTTAAAAAAATAAATAGTTTTGCAATACTATTATGAACTAAAATGTTGACTAAAGCTTAAAAGATTATTATATTTTATGGACTTTAGAAGACTATTATTTTATCGGCCCTGCGAGCTTGTATATCTTTGTAATTTTAATTAATTATTTGGGTTTGTAAATTAAATATTTTAGGAAAACTGGCCAAAGTTAATTAATTGTTAATTATTTTTGTTATGAGATATGTGATATGATAACATGACCATGCATAATAACATGCCATTCGTAATACTAATTCATTGTTATTATTGAATATCATGCATATATCTCATTACTTCTATAAAATAGTTAGATATGAATATGATTATAATTAATTAGATTAATTGAATAGAATAATAAATTAAATAATAACTAATTAAATTTTCTAATTAAACTTGATAATTATCTCATTTATTTAATTTGGGTTTATCTAAATTAATTGTTAATTTTTAGGTTGGCCTATATTATTTTATTTTTAATAAAATGTGATTTTATTAGATATGTGATAATTATTTATGTATATTAATATAATTAGGTTATCCTAATTTGTTAGGCCCAATTAAATTGGACTTTATTATCCTAAATAATTAACCAAATTAAGATTAGATTCTATATATCTAGTAATTATTAATATAAGATATAAATAATTTATCAGGGTTATAAAACATAAGATGTTTTATAATTAGAAACACAATTTTTAAAATAATAAGTGGAGAGAAATATATGACAATATATCCCACAGTCTCCATTGTTAGTATAACACTGTGAGATGGGTAGTGCCTCACAATGCTTAGATTTCGTCCTCCCTACGAAGGATGTTTATCTATATGAATATCAAGATTGGCTTCCTAGCGATAGAATTCACGTAATATATTTTAAAATTAACCTATCCTATGACGATATTTTTGAGTTAAGCTGTTAGAATCCAAAATAGTGGGTTAAACTCACAAAGATACAAATTAAATTATTAATTGTATCTTGACAAAAATAATTGTAATTAATAAATAAACAAAAATACGAGATATTTTAAATTTTACTTATTAATTGAGATAGTTTCAATTCAATTATATTAGTGTGACCTTCTCTATGGCAACACATTAATTGTAAGATTGAATTATCGTGGGTTAATAATTTAATTATGTGTTTATCATACGCATCATGCATCACATTACTATTCCAAAAAATGTTGTGATATTAAGTTAAGTATATTAAATGCTCTATTTATTTAATCTAGCAATTATGTCTACAACCAATCCCATTATCGCTTTACTTGCAAATGAAAAGTTAAATGGCGAAAATTTTATAAAATGGAATATAGTGCTAATATGTGAGAACCAAAAGCTTATTCTCCTTGAAAAGTATGCTCCAGAACTTGTTACCAATGAACCTTATAATGTACAAGAGCGATATAATAATTGAATTCAAGCTAATAACAAAGCTCGCTGCTATATACTAGGTAGTATGAATGACATGCTTAGACAAAGGTATGATCGGATGGACTGTATATGAGATATGAGAGTCCCTCTAGGCTATATTTAGATAACCCTTGGATCAATCGCATCATAAAGCTACTCATAACTACATGAATGCGAAGATGAAAAAGGGTGTTCCAGTTAGAGACTATGATTTGAACATGGTGAATTACATGAGTGAGGCAGAGATCTATGGTGCGACTATTGATGAGCATAGTCAAGTCAACATTATCCTTAAGTTGCTATCATAGGCTTTTACACAGTTCAAGATGAACTATATTATGAATAAGCTGAATTACAACATGCTCAACTACTAAATGAGCTGCAAACCTTTGAGACCATCTTGAATGAGAAGCCAAAAAAGGAGAAGCAAATGTTGCCAAAGATAAGCCTTCCACCTCTGATAAGAGCAAAATGAGGAAGAATACAATTCTGGAGCATAGTCCAAATAAGGCTCCAAAGGCAGCACGAACAAAATGCCAAAGGAAAAGTGTTTCCATTGCGAAGTTAATGGGTATTGGAAGAGAAAATGTAAAACGTATCTCTTTACATTAAAGGATAAGAAGAAAGATAAATTCGATTTACGAGTTCTAGAAACTTGTTTAGTAGAAGATGATTTATCTCCTTGGATAGCTTATCAAAGAGCCATTAATCATGTTTGTTCTTCATTGTAAATACTTAATTCGTCTAAGGAGTTGGCTAATGGAGACTTCATATGAAAATGGGTAATGGAGCAGTTGTCTCAACATTAGTAGTAGAAGTCGTTCGTTTACATTTCTAAAATAAATTTTTTATTTTGAAAAATGTTTATTTTGTTCCTAGATTTAATAGAAATTTGATTTCAATTTCTAAATTAGTGGAACAATTATTTGGCATTCATTTAATAATAATTAGATTATTATTCCAAAAAATGATCTAAATATTTGTTCAGCAAAAGAAGAAAATACGCCTTATGTTTCAAGGCCAAATAAATGACCATTACTTAATATAAAACTATTCTGAGTTGAACATCCTAAACATAAAAGGCAGAAAGTTTCTCAAAAGTAATGAGACATATCTTTAGCGTCTTATGTTAGGTCATATTAGTCTAGATAGAATTAAGAGGCTTGTAAAGGATGGTCCTTTAAGAGAACTAAATGTTGGCACTTTAGCTCTTGTGAATCTTGTCTAAAGGGCAAAATGACTAAAAGACCATTCTCAATAAATGCAAGAGGGTTAAAGAACCAATTGAACTTGTACATAGTGACATCTATGGTCCATTAAATGTACAGACTAAAGGAGATTATAAATATTTAGTCAGTTTTATTGATAATTATTCTAGATACCCTACGTATACTTAACCCAAAGAAAATCCAAATTTTTTCAAAAGTTTAAGGAATTCTTAGTAAAAGTTGAAAATTTGTTAAGTAAATCACTTAGAATTTTTTGATCAAATCGACAAAGTAAATACCTGGACTTAGAGTTCAAAGATTGTTTGTTGGAGCATGACATTCTATCCCGCCTCACAGTACCTAGAACACTACAATAAAAGGGTGTTTCAGAAAGAAAAAATAGAACCCTGTCTAATATGGTTAAATCTATTATGAGCTACTCTTCATTGCCATTTTCATTTTGGAGATATGTACTACAAACCGTGATCTATGTTCTGCATGTAGCACCTTCTACGTCTATTTATCATACACCTCTAGAGTTACAGAGTGGTCATAAACCTAGTTTAAGACATTTTTGCATATAGGGGTGCCTAGCATATGTGCTGAAAGGAAAGACTAGGAAGTTATAACTGCGAACATAAGTGTGTATATTTGTAGGCTATCCTACAGGCACTAGAGGAAGTTTATTCTGTAGTCTTCAAGAGAAAAAGATGTTTGTAAGGATAAATGCTACTTTTCTCTAGAATGACTACACGACAAACTTCAAACCTGGTAGTAAAGTTGTACAAGAAGAGTTACTCTCTTATCAGATCAGACCATCACCATTAACGAATGACAAAATCAAGAGATCACTGTTTATCAGAACATCATGATGCCCAACATAGTAGAAGGGTTGTGAGACTACCTGCTCGCAATATAGAGGACGAAGAAGCACAAGTTGTATGTAATACAAACCAAGATGATCCATTAACATATAAGCATGTGATATAGAATTTTGATAAGGAAAATGGCAAGAAGCCATGAACCAAGAACTGTATGTACTTTAATTTAGTTTGGGAACTTATAGATCTACCTGAAGATGTCAGGCCTATTAGGTGTAAATAGATCTTCAAGAGAAAAAAAGGTGTGGATGGGAAAGTGGATACTTTCAAACATGGCTATTAGCAAAGGGTTATACCTAAAAAGAGGGAGTCGACTATGAGGAGACTTTCTTGCCAGTGGCCATGCTTAAATCCATTCGTATTCTCTTATTCATTGTTGTATGTCTCAATTATGAGATATAACAAATGGATGTCAAGACAGCTTTTCTAAAGGGTTACCTTGATGAGAGCATCTTTATGGTGCAACTAGAAAGGTATGTGGTGGAAGGCTAAGAATAGAAAATCTGCAAGCTACTTAAATATATTTGTGGACTCAAATAAGCTTTAGGATCTTAGAACTTGAAATTTGATGAGACGATCAAGTCTTATGATTTCAAACAGAATATTGATGAGCCTTCTGTATACAAGTATATCAAAGAAAAGAAAATGTTATTATGGATACTTTATGTAAATGACATTCTACTTGTTGGGAATGATATGGATATATTATCTAACATAAAGAAATGGCTAGCCAAGCAATTCCAAATAAATGAATTGGGAGAAATAAGTCATGTCCTCAAGATTCAAATTATTCAAGATTGCAAGAACAAACTCCTGGCACATTCTCAGGCATTGTACATCGATAAGGTGTTTATACAATTTTCGATGCAAAACTAAAAAGAAGGTCATTTATAAACTCGACATGAAGTTGTCCTTTCCAAGGTGCAATAGTCTAAGACACAGCATGAGAAAGGGAACATGAGAAAGGTTCCTTATACATCAGTAGTAGGCAACTCAATTATATTTACGTATAAGTGATTGACACACTTTCATTCAATTATTTTCTTGTTGCGTCGGTTGCAGAAAACTGAAAGATTAGAGAAAAAATTAGGGCAAATAAGAAACAAAATAAAAAAGAGAGATGAATGGTATATAGTCATTGGCCGAAGAAGAAGAGATTTGTTCAAAGAAAAAAGATGAAAGAAAGACGCTTCTGTATATATATTATATCACTATAGTTTACATCGCTTGCTCTTGTAGGGGTCGGTAGAGGATTCGCAACCAAAATTTAAGTCATGACCAGTCAATTATTGGAGTGCTAGTGCAGCCAGTGACCTAAATAAGAAGAGTGAATATTGATTCAACAAGATATCTGACCATACCATTTAAATTTTGACAAAAGAGTGGAATACTTATAATTTTGTCATAATACCGAGAGTTAATTATGGTTCTGTGATTAGATTTTGTATCGAGTGAATAGAGAGTTAGCGATTGAATAGAGAGCCAATCGCTTTTGGTTTGGATTTTTGGATTAATGTAAGGTGTTTTGGCGAAATGGTGAGTGATTGGGTAAAATTAGGGGGTGAAAAGTTTTTGCAAAGTATGGAAAAAGTTGCAGCCAAATATTTGGCCCCAACAAATCCTTGAAACGTTTTCATTTCTGCATTTTATCAAGTGAAAAAACAACTTCGTTTCATTAGTTGATACTTAAAATCACAAAATACGTGTAAAAATAAATGTGTGTATCTCTAAATTGTAAACATAAATGTGTATATCTCCAAATGTAGAAGTGAGAGTTTTGGTAGGACCTCCTATGTATAATAACTGTTGTTAGAGTGCACCACATTATAAAATAATCAATTTAAAATCACTTTACTAAACAAAAATTTAATCAAAACTCATAAAATTAAATTATTTATAACTTTTCTACGACAATCCCCATGGGACATTAAGAGTATTTATATTTTTTATATAAATATATAATTTTTATTTATTGGTTCTTATGAGCTTGCGCGTGTGTTTTTTTAATAATATTTTTGGTAAAAGAGTTTTAGATATAATGACATAAGTACTGCATCAATCAAATGTCAACTTACTAAAACCATGATATATATGTTAAGTTCTTAATTTGATCAATAAGAATAGGAATGATGATAAAAAAGAAAGAACATTTGAAATATGTAACATAGATTTACTAGATTGTCTCATTGAGATTGTATACTTAAAACGTCCTCTTCAAAAATGCTTGATGAAATTTCAATGAAATGGTAGGATATTTATAAACTTCTTAGGAAGGTTTTATTTGATATTTTTCTTTTGTATGAATGTGATATCCTTTCTGTAAATTTATAAATTACCCATTCTTCGAATTTGATAGCTTGGAATAGCTAGCCTCTTTAATAGCAAACTCAATTTATCATGGAAGAAAAAAGCATGTCGAGATCATGTATAGCCATACATTATATATATGTTTGTGATAGTGTGACAAAGAAAGAAATTGAAATATATAAGGTATGTTTCTACTGCAGATCAGATGAAAGATATATTTATTAAGTCTTTAACATCAAAACGGGTTTTAGTTCCTAAAGTTCAAGTTGAATATTATTTAACGTATATATTCAGGCTTTAAGGTTCAATTTATGCATGGGAAAGAGGAAAGATATATACAGAATATATATAGATTAACCCATACTAACAGAAAACATCCCCTTTTAATATTGAATACACAGTGGTAAAGAAATATAATATTACAGAGACCATAATTTTTATTACTCCAAATTAAGCTAGCTGTAATGAAAGATAAAGGTTCTTGATCTGATACCACTGAATTTGACAGTGAGTTTTATTTATATACGCAATTCTTAACAGAATACTAATTATTTATTACTTAGACTCCATTGCTTCCAGAATCTTGCCTCCGCTCCTCGTTGTCCTCTTCCTTCACGTCAGCAGACAAAGCAATCAGAAATGGTGGTATATAAAGTGTAACCAGAGAAATACAAACCATGGCAATCAGAGAAGTTGTGGATCCTGTTGCATAAACGCTTCCACAATATATCTTCCCTAGTCTTATCTGTATCAGATGAGTCATGGATAACGTCAACGCAATAATTCCACCAATTGATGCCGCAAATGATACAAACAGCAAGGTGTATCTCCACCTAAGTGTCAGAAAGAGGAGTAAAGGTTTTATATCTAACTTAAGCTGGTTCTTGATCTTATGGAAGTTTAATAGGACTTTGAGTGATTTTGCGGCCAGGCTTGATATCA
The DNA here is from genome assembly GCA_028052125.1 of Melia azedarach. Classification (NCBI taxonomy): domain Eukaryota; kingdom Viridiplantae; phylum Streptophyta; class Magnoliopsida; order Sapindales; family Meliaceae; genus Melia; species Melia azedarach. Next base: position 9,346,893 of record CM051399.1, read on the forward strand.
GGAAGAAACCGAAGGATAAAACTTCGTATAAGATCAGTCTCTTGGGCATATCGGGATCTGGATCGCAGATTGGTCGGTTTTCAAGACTGTGTTGGTTTGAGGAAGCAAAGGATAAACCGATGAAGACAGCCATAGTGAAGAGTGAGTTTACGTTGACAACATCATCTAGCGCTTTTGAATGCACCTCTATCACTTCATTCACTTTGTTTTCCAGCTGATCTTGATTACTTGCTGCACAATATTTGTTCCTGATCCAAATTTAAAGAAAACTAATTAATCGGAAGTATATATATATATACACATATCATATGAAGTAGATACATAGGTAGCTAGCGAGTACCCATCTGGATGTTGCGGCCTGGACATGGTGGTGGTAAGATTTCTGCTCTGTCTAATTTATCAATCTATCCGGTCGAGTTGAGTACATTTTCCACTGATATTTATTTATATGGGAAAATGACAATTGCCCCATTACATCCAGGCCTACTACATTTTCCACAGAGAGAAAACAATACCCCAAAATTTCCCGTGATTAAAACAGTAACAAGAGAAATTAGATATTTTAAAGGTGTTTTGGTCTTATTCGTTGTAAGAGAAATGACCTGGGAGACAAATACTGACTTGAATTTTACTACGATGTGATGTCTTAGTTAAATATGATTAAAGAAATAAAGAAAAATAATGTCTCATTGATAATATGCTTAAAAAATACATAAAATTTGCATTCATATTTAATTTTTCATTATTATTTTATAAATTAATTTTAATTTATAAATTCATATTTAATTTTTTAATGTTATAAATTAATTATCAGTTTCCCCTTTAAAATTAAAGTAGACTGGACTCTACGAAAAATTTTACAAAAAAATCTCAAATTAAGCATTTCACGTTACAGATCGAATTTGATTCAATCTAAAAACTTTAAGTAATACGAAAAATTCGATCAAATTAAATGAAAAAAATCACAAATTAACAGTTAAAACACTATCAATACAACTCAAAATAGCACCAAGAGCATAGGCATAAAGTGAAGCAACTTTCTCAACCCAAGTTCAGAAGGAATCAAAGACTTATTGGTGAGATCTTCCAAAGTTTAGCTCCTGCAATAGCGGAGGCTGTTGGTGGTAGCGACAAGCATGGTGGAGGTTGATGGTGGTAGCGACAAACATGGTGAAGGTTAATGACAGGGGTGAGAGGCTGTGTGACGAGAGAAGGAGAAGGCATTCGATGGTGGTGGTAGCAGACATGGTGGAGTTTGACGAGAGAGGGGTGAGAGGACAAGGAAGAAGGAGAAGACGTTAGATCTAGGATTTTTTTTTATTAAATTTTAAATTATGATAATTAAAAAAAATTAAATTTTTTAATGGGAAATTGACATATGCTCTCTGAAGGTTTGGAAACTACAACTACCCTCTTATTTTATTAATAAGTGACATTTATCTTGATATTAGTTAACTGTTTATTGACCGATTAATTTATTATCACTTATATTCCTAAACGTTTATAAAATAACAATACAATATATATTTTATTTAATTATAATATTTTAGTCTATATTTTAATATTTTTTATAATATATATTTTTAATTTTAACACTTTAATTCTTATTTAATATTTTTTACAGTATACTCAAGACTAAATAATTTTTTAATTTATTATTTTAATAATAAAATCAAATATATAATTATTAAAAAAATTCAAATAATGAATTAAATCACACTCATATATTAAAATATTTTTAACTTTCTTTTTTTATTTTATAATAATAATTTGATATTTAATTATTAAAAAAATTTATTTGAAACATTTTTTAATATTTTTTTTACATATAACATATTTATCTTAAAAATTTAAACTCATTATATATATTTTAAAATATATGAAGATTTAAATAAAAAATATAAATAATAAATACATGTTATAATATATTTATATACCATAAATAAAAATAATCAAGTTTTGTTTTTAAACCTTTATTAATAATTTCAAAATATTTAGTATATTTGTCAATATAATTAATAATTAAATAAATTTTATATTTTTACTAACCAATATAATTTAATTTTTTAATTTAAAGAATATAATTATAATTTTATTTAAAATCAAATTATAATTGTATTGGTTATATAGATAAATGAGGAAGGTTTCTTTCTTATTTTTAATTAAAATTAGATTGTATTGGTTAGTAAGAATATAAAATCTATTTAATTATTAATTATTTAAAATATTTTTATTTTATTTTAAAGATTTTAAGTTATTTTTTTAAAATAAATTAATAAAAATTATATATTAAAATAATTAATTATTTGTGATAATCAAACCATATTAATAAATATACGTAAAATAATGAACATATCAATATATGATAACAAAGTTCATCTTGATTAATTTGGAGTATTTCCAAAATTATCTCTCTCATTGTAATAAGAAAATTTTGACATTAAAGAAATATTTTTATTAAAAGTTGCCCAGGTTTGTTTGTTTATCAATAGGAAAAAGTTCATACGCCTCATTTAAAGTTTGTGAAAATCTTAATTTGATAAAAAATTTATAAAAATGAACACAAACATTTTTTATAAATAGTAAATTTATCAAAATACTTTAAATTTATTTTTTAAAATTATAAAATAAAATCACTTTAATTAAATTCGAATTTATGACCTCAGTAAAAAAAAAGCCAATACTATAATCAGTACACTAAACATATTTTAATAGTATATATTCTAATTGATAATAACTCTTTTGAAAATACATATATAAAAATTTCTATAATAATTATAATTATTTTGTTACTATAAAAAAATTTATAATTTAAAAATAATTTTAAAATCATTAAAATTTTATATAATAACTTAGATTTAAAATTTTTATTATCATTAAATTATAAATTTTTAAAACTATTATCATTATTTAGATTTTTTTAAATAAAATATTTTATTTTATTTAACTATTACTTAAGAATAATTTTCTAAAATTATTAGTATAATAATAATTTTAGAATAATTTTATTTCATAACCATTTAAATTTATTTTCTTTAATAATTATTTAAGAATAACTTTATTATTATTTAATAATAATTTTAAATTTAAGTTATTATATAATTTTTTATTTATAATAATAAAATAATTTTAATTATTATAGAAATTATTAAATATGCATTCTTAAAAGAATTATTTATTAAAGGATGAAAAACATATATTTAAAATGTATTTAGTGTAATGGTTAAAATATTGTTTTTTTTTTCACTAAGGCCTAATAATTTTATTTTGCAATTTTTAAAAAATTGACTTTGAGTATTTTGGTAAGTTTGTTTGTAGGAGAACTTTGTGTCCATTTTCACAAATCTTTTATCAAATTGAGATTTTCACAAATCTTTTATCAAATTGAGATTTTCACAAACCTCACACAAATCTTTTATCAAATTGAGATTTTCACAAACCTCAAGAGGAGAGGTATGTAAACTTTTTCTTTTATCAATATAATAGGGCTTGCCTTTTATTTTCAATGTTGATATATAATAGTTAATAAGACTAAAGACATTTTTTGTTTTTTGGATTGAAATCTGAATAAAATTATTCAAATGTTTAAAGGTGCTTCTTCCTATTATTAAAATTTCTAAAAGTATTGGAATGTAATTAAATTAAAAAATTTAACATAATCAAACCGGTAAAAGAGTTAATTATTTTAGTTTTCAATAATACCCTTATTTGATTGATTTATTTATACTAACATTTTAATTTTAAATATTATCTAACTCTTTTATTTCTTATCATCTTTCTCTATCGCTTTACCTACTTGAATAATTGATTCATAGTTTTTCTTTACTTACAAGATTAAAAAGCAAAAAAAATAATCTCACATATCATATAAAAAATAATGTACATATATTTAATAGAAGTTATTATCTTTATGAAATATTGTTTATTGTAAAAAAATCGTTTATAAAATATAGAAGTATATGTAATATTTGAAAAGAGTATATAGTTTAGAATAATTAATTTTTTAATTTTTGTAAAAGTAAATAATGTAATATTTATATTTAGACATTTAAAAAATAAACATATGATTTATAATCAATTTTAGTTAAATTTATATTTTAACTATATTTAAATTTTAAAAATATATATTTGAGATACAAAGCATGAGTTAAAAAACAAATTCACACCTAACTGTATTTGATATATTTTTAATTTTATGTTAAATGTTTTACGTTTTATTTTGATGTTTTGAAATTTTATACGTTATATATAAATTTTAAATTTCGCCCTTGTTAATAAAGTGACTTGTCTTGTTATAAATGATATAGAGTAGGTAACTTCACCTCTACCAAAAGCTGCCCCCCTTGGATAGTTTATTCGACAATATAATAAGACTTGCTTTTCTTTGTTTTTCTTTTTTTTAACGTTGATATTTAATAATATAATAAGACCCATATTTGCTTTCCTTTTTTTGAATTGATAGTTAATAATATAATAAGACTACAATAGCAATAAACTTTTATTTTTTTATGTTTCTCTCAACAGAAGTTGTAGACAACTTATTGACATAAAGAAATATTTTCATTAAAAACAGAGCAGAGGTCTGTTTAGTTAACAGTATATAATAAGAGAGTCGCCTCTTTTTCGAACGTTACATATTTTATTTTTTAATTTTTAAGTATTAGATATTTACTGAAAACTTCATACATATTCGTTGCGATATCTACCTTTAGGGAAAGTATATATATATATATATGAAATTGGTAAAAAGTCCCCGCACCAGTACTATGGGGAGAGCATGACACTAATAATGTATAGTTCTAAACTTGTATTTAATTTATTAAATATATTTCAATTTAATTAAGGTAAAAATTTTAATTTATATTTAAATAACTAAATATCTAAATAATTTAATTATTATTTTTTCTCAATAATACTCTTATTTATTAACTTATTCATTAACATTTAAATTTTAAACTTTGTCTAACTTTTTTACTGTCCGCTGTCTTACCCCTTAGATGTTTACCTACTTGAAACAATACTACAATACAATCTATTTATTTTGTTAAATGTTTTTAGCAATTTTCATATTATTTGCACAATTGATTATTTTTTCTTCCAAGATTATATAGTAAAGGAAAACAAGCTCATTTATCATATAGAAAAATAAACAATTGTTCTATTAATCAATTTTGATAGTTCTTATTTTTATAAAAATAAACAACTGAACACTTATATTTAGATATTTAAGACAAATATATATATATATATATATATATATATATATATCATTCAAATTTAAATTTAAATTAGATTTATATTTTAGTCATATTTAGATTTCAAATAAAAAAAAGAATCCACATATGAAGAATAGATACTTCAAAATTCTTAAGTACTTGAGAGCTCAAGGAGTTAATGTATAGCTATTATTCTAACTTGAAGAGGTTTAGATTACATATCCAAGAATTCGATAACTCAAGAAGCTAATGTGGAGTTGTCATCATGATTTGAAGAGATTTTCAAGAACATAAGAATTAAAGGACTTCAAAAACTCCAAGTGCAGATAATGTATTATTATGTAATCAAAATTCAAGTTTTGTGTTAAATATTTTACGTTTTATTTTGGCTTTTTAACTTTTCTATTAAATTACGTGCAAAGTTTTAGTAATATAAAACTTTATTTGAAATGAGACTCAGTGCTACCCACACACACACATATATGTGGTGACCAAATCCATAGAAAATTCACACGGTTCTCTTTCTCTAGAGTGAGAAATTCTTTGATAGAAAAATTACTTGTATCAAATGCTATTTCCTAGGCTTGTTATTCTTTGATATAATAGACTTTTTTTTTTCTCTAAATGTTGATATTTAATAACATAATAAGGCTCTTACTAGCTTTCATATTTATAGGTGGGAAATCTCTGTTACAAAAGTTGAGGGAGTTCTGCTTGACTTGAACACATGCAATTCACGAGTCCAGCCAAAGATTGGATATTAATATAATAAGACTTAGACTCGCCACTTTTTATTTTCGTAGCAATTTAATAAGTTTGGGATACTTTTCTTTCCACAATAAAATTATGTATATGACAAATAAGGACGTCAAATTTTATTATATATATCAATATCACAATCCTTTCCGCTAGAAATTGGACGAATGCTAATATATTATTTTAAAGGGTCAAATGACATGTTCAACCCCAACGTTTGGCCAAAATAACATTGTTATACCCTTACAGCCCAATAATAACATTTGCACTCCTTTCTATCAATTTGTATACTATAATTCTATCAGCCGAGTTGTTCTTATTATTGAAATTAATAAGTAGTATCAAAATATGTTTGATATAATATATAAGAATAAAATAAAAATAATATTTGTTTGCTTGAATATGTTTTTGTGAATAATTTTATATCAAAATTTTAGTAATAACTAACAGTTGATTACTCCAAACTATTATTTAAATATCAATACAAAATATTGTATAAAAAATTGTCACTTAATTTTATTATGATAAAATTACTTAAAGATAAAATCATTAATTAAATATTAAGATAAAAAAACCTAAAATTTTTATTAAAAGAGAGAGGATCATTTAGAGAATAAAGTGATGATGCATATTGATTGATTTGAAAAAAAAAATCAAAATATTTTTTTCCTTTGCCATGATTCTTATCAGTAGCCATTAGCGATGAGAATTTTCTTCGAATCCACGGGGCTCCGCCTTACCCCGCCCCATTTGGAGTGGGTTTGGAGATTATATATTTTGTTCCGCTTCGCTCCGTTTCAACCCGCAGACACTATAGCAACGATACTGTAGCAGCAAAAAAAAAATCCAATATTATAGCAACGGTATTGTAGTTGCCCAAAAAAGTAATCTAATACTATAGATACTGTAGACAACCCAAAATATCAATCTAATACTGGAGCAGACACTGTAGTCGAATACTGTAGCACACTGTAGCTCGATCAAGGCAGAATCAAATTGGGGCGAGTTGGAGCTGGGTTGAATGGGTTAAAAATCAGAGCAGGGTTCATTTCATTTTAAAAATGGGGTGGGTGGGTTCGGAGACAAATTGTCCCCAAACAGGATAGGTTCGGGAATGGAAAAATCCATCCCAAACCCGCCCCATTCCCATCCCTAGTAGCCACCCTCTAGCAATAAAAGAATCGTAAACTCATCATAGCTTATTTTGAAATATTTTGTAAATTTTTATTTTTAAGAAATTATTTTCAAGTGTAATAAAAGAAGCAAGAAGTTATTCTTTTTAATCATGTCCAAAAAAAATATTCCATCTAATTTTTATGTATAACTTTTGTTTTTATGTTTCTCTTTCAAGTATCAGTGACAAATAGAAAGCATATCTCCAAATAATTTGATCAAAATAATTTTTCATCTAATCAATTTCTCTTATGATTTTTTTGGTGCAATGGTTACCAAAATTCAATATAACAAAAAAGTGAGAAATATTAGTTTAAAATTAATTTTATTTAATTTTTAACAGAGAATTTATATTAATTTTCAATTAAATCACTTTTTGCAACTCCTTTTAAGTACATTCCATCATTAATTGTGACCATGCACTTAATTATTGAGATAAAGATGGCAAAAAATTTTGTCAAGTCGAGACCTGGCCTAGCCCGTTTGGGCCGAGATGAGGAACATTTTTTGTCCAAAAAAAGAAAAGAAAAAAGTAAAATTAAAATCATCCTCGTCCTCCAATGATATCTTGCCTACTTTAAAGGCCAATAACATATAAGGCCCAACAATGTGTTTATTTTATAAATTAAAATCAATAAAAATAACTTCGTATTTATATATAGTAAGAAAAAGTTATATATATATATATATATATATATATATATATATATATATATATAGGGATAGCATTAGTAGTCCATTTTTTTACAAATTTTTATATCAATTATTAGCCTTTAGATTAATGATATGTGGATAACGTAGGTTAAATAAAATAAAATATAATAAATACTTTATATTAATTAATTAAGGTCCTTTATATTTTTTAATTTTTTTTCTCTTTTTTATCTAGTAATTTATAAAATCTCTTTCTTACTTTTCTCTTTTTGTTACATCTTCCCTTTTTTATTATTTCTTTTTATTTTAATTATCATTTATAGATTAAAAAAATTCAAAAATTGAAATAACTTTTTTAATTTTTATTTTAATTATCGTTTGTAAATTAAAAAATTATAAAATTTAAATAAAATTATTTTAATTAATTGATTTATCTAAGAAAATCATGATGTTTTTTAAAACTATAAATGATAATTAAAATTAAAAATATTTGAGGAGAGAGATTAATAAATTAGAGATAAGAAAGAGAAAAAAAAAATATATAAAGACCCTATTAAAAGAGTTTATAAGAATTTTTTTTATATTTGTTGGATGTAATCTTGACCCTTCACACACACAGATATATATAAAAGAAAATTTAGTATGTTTTCTAAAGCCAATTTTCTTGGGCTGGTCTTTTTCTTGCAACAACTATGTATGAATCGAAATAATGTTTCCTAATTAAGTCTTCAACGTGTCTTTCCAACCTTAACTTTTCCATGGTGTAACTATGATCTCGGTGATACAAGCACCTTTTGCTTCTTAATGGACACCAACATATTTCTCAGTTCCATAACAAGTATCCGCTATCTAATATCCTTAAAGATAGTTTGAACTGGTGCATTTAGTATTGTGAACTTCTCTGCTTCTTGATTGACCTTTCTTATATAATATAGATTTTTGTCTTTTTTGGATTGTAGGGTGAGTGTCATTTTTGTATTAGTTCTTAGTCTCTTGAAGTCTTGATTTCTTTCTTTATAATATTGGCCATGATGATTAGTCCTCGGTGTGGCTAGGAGAGTCCTCAATCACTTCTTCCTTCTAAACTTTATCCCAAGTTCCTTGGTTCATCTGCTGCCTTTCTCCCTAGTTTTCCTTCGCTTGCGTCTATAGTTTAATCGAGATGTTGAGAAATTGTTTTCTAGATATTGAAATGCTTTTCTTGTTGTCATTTCTTGGTTGCTTCTTGTTCCACAGTATCCCTTCTTTTGCCTTCAAATAGCCCTAGTAAGTGTCTTACTTCTTTTTGATCATTTTGAACCAGAGCCAGTGTGTTCTGAGTCCTTTCCTTAACCTTTCAAGAGCTACATCTTCATTATATGGACCCAACACCATGATTTCCTTATAATGTTGATTGACAAAGTCGTTCAGGCTTTCCTTCTCTCCTTACTTCATCAACAACAAAATTTTCATATCATTTGCTAAGAAGAATGCTCTCCTTTAAATTCTTTAATAAACTCACGAGCGAGCTGCAAAAAGAAGTGAATACTTCCTTGCTTCAATTTCTAATACCATGCTCTTGCCTGCCTTTCTAAAGTAAGGGAAAATAGTTTGCATATCTCATCTTCAATTAAACTTTGAATATGTATCACTTCTCGTCTTAGGGTCGATTTCCCCAAATTAAGGGTTAGTTTGTAGCATCTTGAATCCCTTGGGCAGGTATAAACCCATGATATTTGAGCTATGGGGATAGGCTTGTTAGAAAAGTGCCCTAAAAGTTGGACAAATGTTTGTAATTTAGACATTGATAATAAATATTATTCAAACCTAAATGTGAGTATATCAACATCTAAAAGGCTTCAGAGCTTATACTTTGATATAGTTCTATATATGAGATACATTTGAGGCATAAAACTTAATCATACCTCAAAATTATTCACAACCTATAAACAAAAGTTAGGCCCTTTGTTTGGACAAGGTTGTATTGTTGCCTGTATTATTAGAATGCACTGAACATGACCACGTAAAGGTTTAAATTATTTGGTGAAAATACTGTAACAGGATATAAACCTCTATACCCAAAACTATAGCATCTTTACTAGAATTATGAGTGGGTAGTGTACCTATAGTATATAGGTTATGATCTTTGACTAGAATAGAAAGTAAGACCATGGGATTAACAATCAATACCTTGGCTAGTTAAGATTTTAAAATCTATATGCTAATAGACACTATTTCATAGATATAGAATTCATGACTCTTAAAGGAATGTAGAATATCACCTTAATGGTTTTACAAGGTTTTTGTTGGGAAAATTTTGGTCGAGTATTTAGTAAAGTAGTTTACTAAATTAAGATCTATTCTAATAAATCTTAAATCAATGAACTGGTATAAACTGGGATCAAGGAATTAAGATGTAATTGGAAGGGTAAAACGGTAAGTTAAATCTAGTTACAATTATTGGTATTCTATGAAGAGCTGTTGCTTAAAGGAGAGAGATTTAAGATATAATTTAATCAGATTAAATTATAAAGTTTTCTATAAAAAATATTCAATTCAAGAGTGCAACTTTGGGTCTTTAGTGGAATGAGCTAAAATTAATAGACAAAGCCCACTACAATTATGAGATAATAGGGTACTGAAAAAAATCTATTGGAGCTTGTTAATTGAATATGTCCATCAAGATCTCCTAAGTAGTTATAATATTTAGAAAAAGTAGAAATAAAGAGAAGAAATATTTAATTTAATTAGTTAATTGGACAATTAATGCTAGACATTAAAAATGGATTGGCCAATTATTAAATTAATAAAGATTAATTTATATTTGGACCTATTGAATTGGGCCAACTATTTAATTATTAGGACAATTAATGGGCTTGAAGATTAATTAAATAAGTGAGCTTAAGTTAGTTAGATTAATTCAAGTTCAAAAGCCTAAGTTCAATTCATATTAAGGTTAAGGTTTGGTAGAACACTCCAAAAAGAAGTTATAATGTGAAAAAAAGAACGCTCTAGTTAGTTTTGACTTCTTGTGTTCTTCCTAATCATTTTTTCTTTCTTTGATTCTAGTTTGCAGTTGATGCCCACACATAAAATTCTTGCACAAAGAAGTAGACATATTTGAGATTTCGAGTTGGTGAGAAGGTACAAAGATCCAATAATATTTTTTAAAACTATACTCGCAAGGTTTTAGTCTCAGAGACACATTCGCTATGGATTTGATCCAAAAATATCTCTCCGGGATGCAACCAATTGGTATTAGAGTAAGGTTCCTCCACTAGAAAGCGTTGAGGTATTTTTTCAATATTTTATTCTTTGAACTTTACATGTTATAATTATATCATGAGATGATTGGATGTGGTATTTATTTTCTATTATAGATGTTAGAGCCACTAATCATTTTTGCTATTCTTTACAAGAGTTCCAAGTAATTAGGCAGCTAAATGAAGGGGTGCTAAGCTTGATGCTAGGTAATGGAGAGTTGGTGTCCATTTACATGATTAAAGAATTGCACATCTATTTTGATAGTTATAGGTTTTTTAGTTTTGAACGATTATTATTTGTTTTAGATTTTAAATAGAATTTTAAAAATTCTGTTTCGGTAGGACATATATTTCTATTCCTATGAAATTAATAGGAAAAAAACCAAAGTCAATCCTAGGGAACAGTGAAGCTTTTCGGTTGCATGGTTGATAAATTCTAGCTATTCTATTTCTTTTAGCAATTTTTTTTATTAGAAAGAAGAATGAATTTGCTTATACTGGAATAATAAGTAATAATCTATTTTTAATCAAAACTAAGGAAAAATTTATAAATGACACTGAGTGGAATAAAAGAACTAATAAGATCAAATTGAATAACACTAATGAAACATGTCTATTATATCTTAGACTAGGCCACATCAATATAAAAAGGATTCAAAAGATGGTTAAGGATGGACCACTAAATTAGTTAGAGGTTAAAACTTTTCCAACTTGCAAATCATGCCTAAACGGAAAGATGACCAAAAGGTCATCCACAGCTAAAGGTTTGAGCCAAAGAATGTTTGGAATTGGTTTTTACTAACTTATGTGAACCAATTAGTGTTCAAGAGAGAGGTGGGGATAAGTACTTCATTACCTTTACAGATGATTGCTTAAGAGATGGATACATTTATTTAATACATCGGGAATTTGAAGCTTTTTAAAAGTTTAAAGTGTTTAGGATGGAGATTGAAAAATAATTAAGTAAAAGTATTAAAAAACTTAAATTAGATTATGGTGGAGAATATCTCTTAAATCAATTTGATGAGTACCTAAGAGACAATGGGATTGTCTCACAGCTTATTGCACTAGCTATACCACAACAAATGGTGTTGTAGAGAGAAGAAACATGATACTTATGAACATGGTAAGATCTATGATGAGTTACAAATGATGCATACCCAATTTTTCTTTAGGGATATGCACTACAATGGCAGCATATATTCTAAACCTAGTCTTATCTAAGTTTGTCCCAAAAATACCTATGAAAATACGGAGTGGTCTACACTATATACATCTTTGGGAATGTCCAGAACACGTGCTAAAAGAGAACCAAAACAAATTAGGATAAAGGATCGAAATATGTTTGTTTATAGGATACCCAAAAGGTGCCAGAGGTCATTACTTCTATAGTAAATCTAACATGAAAGTCTTTATTAGTATAACTGCGACTTTCTTAAAAGATGACTATAGAGAACCATAAACCTGAATGTAAAATTAAATTATAAGAGTTGTTTAAAGAAACTAATACTAATCCAACCAATAATGAGAGTTTTAGAGATTCAGCATCTACCTTAAATACTAATCAGCCAAAAGATCCAGTTATACAACCTCCCATGCTATCTCATCATAGTAGGATGATTAAGAGATGACCTAATAGATTTATAAGAGTATCAGAAGAGTTTGATATTAATAAATCTGATCTTGCTATTTATGATGAAGTATTGAGCAATTTTGATTATGAATCTTGGTAAGCTATGGAATCGAAATAGAATCCATGTATTCTAAGTTTGTTAGGGAGCTTATTGATGTACTTGAAGGAATAAAACCCAATGGGTGTAAATGGGTCTATAAAAGAAAGAGAGGAGTTGCTGGAAAGGTAGAGACCTTAAAGTAAAGCTTGTGGCTAAGGGTTATACCTAAAAAGAAGGGATCCATATGAGGAGATGTTCTCACTTGTAGCTATGCTTAAATCAATTTAGATTCTCTTATCCATTGTTGTTTATTATGATTATGAGATATGGTAAATGAATGTCAAGACAACATTTTTGAATAGTAATCTTGACGAATAATCTATATGGTGCAACCAAAGGGTTTTATAGAAAAGGGCCAATAGCAAAGGTTTGCAAGCTTAAAGATCCATCAATGGTCTTAAGCAGGCGTCAAGGTCTTGGAACATAAGATTTGATTAAACGGCCAAAACTTATGGGTTTATTCAGAATATAGATAAACCATGTACCTACAAAAGAATCCAAGACTAGAAGGTTGTATTCATGATACTTTATGTTGATGATATCCTACTTATTAGGAATGATGTAGGAGAATTAACATTAGTAAAGGTATGACTGGTTGAGAAATTCCAAATGAAAGATTTAGGAAAGGCTAATTATGTTCTTCAAATCCAATAATAAGGGATAGAAAGAATAGAAAACTAGCATTGTCTCAGGCCTCATATATAGATAAGATACTGGCCAAATTTCCAATGTAGAATTCTAATAAAGGATTATTGCCTTTCAAATTTGGAATTAAGCTTTTTTAAGAGTAGTCTTCTAAGACTCTTCAAGAGGAAGAAGGGATGAGACGAGTTCTATACGTCTCTAACGTCAGGAGTCTCGTGTATGCTATGTTGTGCACTAAGCCAGATATCTACTATGTAGTGGGAATGATAAGTAGATACTAGTAGAACCTAGGAAAAGAGCACTGGATTGTAGTGAAGTGTAAGAAAGAAAAGATATATGCTTGTTTGTTCTGCCAGTGATCTAATTTCGATTGGATATATAGATTCAGACTTCAATCTGATCTAGACACCAAAATGTTAACCTCAAAATCAGTTTTCACTTTAGATTGTGGGGTTATAATGTGGAGAAGTATCAAGCAGTCTTGCATTGCTAACTCTATTATGAAAGTCAAGTATGTAGCCATTTGCAAATCTGTTAAAAAGACTGTTTGGCTCTGCAAGTTCCATTTTGATTTGGAAGTCATTCCAAATGGTGAGAAAATCATTATACTTTGTCGTATTAATAGTGGGGCAATTGTTAACTCAAAGAAATTAAGAGACCACAAAGCTTACCACCTTATTTGAGAGATTGTACAGCGTGGAGATGTGCAAGTGTGAGAGATTCCTATAGCAGAGAATTTGGCAGATCCATTCACCAAGAATTTATTGGTCAAGGATCACTGATAAGTGTTTAAAAGAACATCATTCACATATATTTTACAAGACAGCTAAAACTTTCATGTTATGCATAATTTCCAGATCGTGCATTTATGTTGTCTAAGCTAGTCATCATTGAGACAATGGCTATCAAAATGGCAATTTGAGCATGCTTTACAGTTTTGAATATATCTCATGCTTTAGAAATCCAAATGACATGATTCTTCAAGCATAAGAAAGATTATTCAATTATTTAAAAATTGTATACAGACTACTTTCTCTAATTCGGCGTGGGAGACAGCCATAAGTGAGCTACAATCTGGCGGATAGAGATATGATGAAACTGCAACATGCACGTGTCTACACATGTAAAGCATATTTTATCTTGCCTATATAAATAATAGTTTTGAAGAGGAAGGCATGCTATTCTTGATTTTCATTTTTCTTAGGAAATTCTTTCCTTGTTTTGTTTCTTTGCTTATTGTAATCCAAGTGTTGTCACTCAAAACTTCGTAGCTAGTGTCTGTGTTGTTTTTGTATTCTTCATCAAGCAATTTCCACCAAAGGACTGAAGAAGACGATCAATCATTTCAAACCCAAGGGAAAATCTTCGATAAAGTTAAGTTTATTTGAATCTTCTTTTGTTCTTCTATGTATTTTGCACTATCATACCTAATTTCATTGATTTGAATTTGATAATGGAAGGCTAACTACACAGTGAGAGTTTGGTTTAGCTACTATGATTGTGTTGATTATTTTGTGAATTATGTTTAATGAATGTTTAAGATTATTACTTGTTCATTGTTCTGCATACCTTAGATTATGAATTATAGACTGATAATCTATTGTTTATAATTAAAGTTAATAGATGAGAATTAAGGTGTTAGAAACATCGTCTTATCTTAATTAAGCTCTATTGAACAAGTGTTTAAATTGGATCCATTGATTTGGTTTTATTTAAATGGTCATATCTTTTTCTTGTAATTAATTCAATTAATTAAGTAAAAGCCTCACATCAAGGATATACTTAGTTGATTGCAAGTGAGAATTGCCATGATCATTGCATTTCTCTAGCCATAGTGAAAAGATCAATAATCTAAACATTGGGATAATTGTTTAATTCACTTAATATTTCAATGCATGAGTAGATAGCTAACCAACTCCCATTTGATTTCATTGGATTTAATTTATTGTCATTATTCTTTTTTTTTTAAATTTAGCAAGTTAATTCATTTGTTTAACATTGCATCAAACTACAAATTAAGTTAGTGTTGAGGACTTTATTATTTATTAAATTTAGTAACATAAAGAAAATAAATAAGAATCTAAACCATTACAATTCCTTGAGAGATCAACCTTGGGGTGAATGTATCATTAGCTATTAATGATTTGTGCACTTGCAAGCATATTAAAATTTGCACATCAAGTTTTTGGCGCCGTTGCCGGGGAATTGGCATTTAAATTCTTTTGTTTTCCTTGTTGCTAAATTTTCTATATTATTTTTTATCTTTTCTTCTTTTAGCCATTTGCTTATTTATTTATTTACTATTTAATAATCTTACTTGTTTATATTATTTGCTTATTTTGTTCATGGTAGGCTTCGCCACCTAATTTAATTATTTGCTTTGTTAATTGCTTTTATATTTGTTATTCTTAGAGGAAGGTTTTACCGCCTTTTTTTCATTTAATTTGTATTATTATTGTTATTGTTATTATTCTAGCATTTTGTTTTCCTTAAATTATTTGTTATTATTGAATTTATTTAATTCATGTTTTGAGTGTGCCATTTATTTTGGTCTTTGCTTTAGTTTTTTTTTAAAAAAAAAAAATCTTTGTTTAGTGTTTTTCTTCGTTTCTTGGTATCCCAATTTCTTTTTAAGTGCATGCATGAAAGAAGATCTTTAAAGGGAGAACTTGTACAAGAAAACGATAACATTCAAAGAATAAGGAGAAACTTGAGAAAATTAATAGAAGAAAATCAATTACAACTTGAGGGAGAAGAAATTGTTGAAACAACAAGCATGGTGATAAGTGTCTAAAAGTGTGTTATTTATATATATTTTAGAAGACACTATTACATACTATTTAATTTAAAGTCCCTATTTGTGCAAAAATTATGAATTTCATTGGCACAACTTTAATTTGCATGTTTTTATGATTTAAATCTCAATTACATGTAAATATGTATAATTATATAAGTTGACATGTATATAATACTTATGTAAAATAGTAATGTAGTGTATTTTATACATAGGTGAAAGGTGGCCAAGTTGTAATTAAAAAAAAATGGTCAACATCATATTTCCTATTTGAAGCACTAATTAGTTAAATGGTCATATCTTTGTCTACCCACTTCCAAATATAATGATTTTTGTTTCAAATGGAAGCTGACTCAATTTTTCATAATTTATTTTCAGATGTCATTTTCGATTTTGAAATGATTTACCACCAGATGTTTGAGGCATTACAACAAAACGTGGCCTACCATTTGAACCTGGACCTGTGTATATCCTTCGGTATTTTGGACCTAACTCTCTCCACAATGCTCCAATTGGGTTGATTCTTGATTCAAATGAATCTGGAAAGAGACAGCTACAACTTTCATGTTATGGAAAAATTTCAATTCGTGCATCTGGGTGGTTGAAAATAATTATCATTTAAACAGTAGCTGTCAACGTTTCGATTTGAACATGCCTTAATATTTTAAGTGTAACTTTCACTACATAGGTCCAAATACCATGATTCATGAAGCAGTGGAAAGATTACTCATGGGGCCATATCTTTGAAGAAGAAACATTTCTCTAATTCGGAGTGGAAGACAGTCAAACGTGCTTCGCAATGTGGACGATAATGCTATGATGAAACCTGCCACTTACTTGCATTCACATGTGCGAATTCTCCTTTACCTTGCCTATATAAACCTTGGTTTTGAAAGCTTGAAAGGGGGAAAAGGAAGGAGGAGCTTGTATTCTCAAAAACACTTTCATTTCTTCTTATTCATATTTTCTTTACTCCATGTATTTCTAATTTCGTAATTAGGGCAAAGGGTGAACTTTTGTGGTTGTATAGTATTGTTCTTTGATCCTTTAGTTTGTTCTTCATTGTCAACTTTCCTTTTGAGTGAGCACTATATTTTGCAAGTATTTTGGTTTGTTAGAAACCTTGATTCATTGTTAACTAAGGGTACATTGAATGCTTGGATGTTTTCTACATATCAAGAGCAAGGCAACCTATGGTTTTTCACTTCAATTCAAAGGTAAGTCTTTTAGTTTCTTTGTGCTTAAATGTTATCCATCCTCCAATTAAGGTTATTTCTTATTTGAATCTTAATTGTGTATAAAAAAAAAAGGATCAAGAATAATTTCTATACATATCATTAAAATGGATCCCTAATGCCCTAATATTCAATAATAATTAATTTCAAGTTAATAATCAAAATTTCAATCTACTTTCACAATATTTGGACTTTGGACTTTGGACTTGTGGACTTAGTATAACCAATTCCCTGAGGACCGACACTCGGACTTCCGAATCTTTATTACTTGACAAACCTACGCTTGGGTATTACAACCTAAAAATTGTAGCAAGTTTTTGGCGCCGTTGCCGGGGAATTTCAGCTTGTATAAAGTTTACTTGTTCTAATTTTATTTTCTTTTATTTTACTAACTCTAACTCTAACATCTAACACTAACATCTAATTTCTAACACTAACTCTAACATTTAACTTTTAACTCTAACATTTATTTTGTTATTTATATTTCTTGCTTTTATTTAATTGGGAGGCTCAGCCGCCCATTTGTATTTTTTTTTCTCTTGTCTTTAAATTAATGTTGTATTATAATTATAAGATTAGTTTACGTGTTTCTTTTGTTTAATATAATGGTTGGTTCTACCACCTAATTTTTATTTTTTTTATTTTTTGTTAGTTCCTATATTATCATTTTATAATTGTCTTATTTTATTTTTGTCAAGAGGAAGGTTATACCGCCTCTTTTCTTTTTTATTTATATTATTGTTCTAACGTTTTTTTTATTTATTATTGTTGTTGTTGTTAAATTTTATCTTATCTAATTTATGCTTGGGTGGTATCGTGATCCTCACTCGCATCGTTTGGTGAAAGGTAATTCTGAAACCTTCTTTGGTAATTTATTTGATTCATCTACACATTCACACACATCAAACACCATGGCTGAAAATGAAAGTATACACGGTGAAAATGAAAATCCACATGTTCGAACTATGCGTGAATACTTACAACCTCCTCGAAATTCATCTCCTTCATGCTTTATTTTTCCTCTTAATGCAAATAATTTCAATTTTAAGCCTGGTATGATTCCTTTGCTTCCTAATTTCCATGGCTTAGAGTCTGAAAGTCCATATTTGCACCTAAAAGAATTTGAGGAAGTATGTGCCACATTTATTGATCAAACATGTAGTGAAGATTTAATTAGGCTAAAATTGTTTCCTTTTTCTTTAAAAGATAAAGCGAAAACGTGGCTTAATTCATTGAGACCTAGATCCATAGGTACATGGCAAGAAATGCAAACTGAGTTCTTAAAGAAATTTTTTCCAACACATAAAACGAATGCTTTCAAGAGACAAATCCAAAACTTTTGTCAAAAAATGAATGAAACTTATTTTCAATGTTTGGAAAGATTTAAGGACTTGTTAAATTCATGCCCACACCATGGTTTTGAAAAGTGGCGAACGATAAGTTTCTTTTATGAAGGGTTAACACCAGAGACAAAACAATTTGTTGAAACAATGTGTAATGGTGAATTTTTAGATAAAGATCCTGAAGAAGCTTTAGAGTATTTAGATCATTTGGCTGAAAACTCTCAATCTTGGCAAACCACTAGTTCTTCAGAAAATTCAATAAGATCTAATCTTGCTAGTTCTAGTGGAGGCAAATATACTTTGAGTCAAGAAGATGATTTAAGTGCTAGAGTTGCTAATTTGACTAGAAAGATCGAAGCCATGGAATTAAGGAAAGTAAAAGAAGTCAAATCTGTGCTTAATGATGAAGTGTGTGGAATTTGTGAAATCATGGGACATTGCACTCAAGATTGCCCAAATGTTCCAATTTTTAAAGAAATGTTTCATGACCAAGCAAATTCTATGAATACTTTCAAAAAGACTTTTCCAACTCATTCTCCATATTCTGAAACGTACAATCCTGGGTGGAGAAATCATCCAAATTTTAGTTGGAAAAATGAGCATAATGTCCATCCACCTCCCCAGAAACCCTCAAATTTTCCTCCATATCATTCATCACATTCAAACACCCTTGAGGAAACTTTGCAAGCATTCATGCAAGGGCAAACAAGCATAAACAATCAAACATCACAAGCCATTAATGACATTAAGAATACACTTTCAAAATTGACTTCATCTTTGAGTGTTCAAGAGAAAGGTAAATTTCCTGCCCAACCACAACCAAATCCTGTAAGTCAATTTAATGTCAATAATTCTGATTCAAGTGGTACACATCCTGAGGATGCCAATTCAATCACAACTCTTCGAAGTGGTAAGATCATTGATAAAACCATTCCATCGAAGGTAAATGATTCTAATGAACCATCAAAATCAATTGTTGATAAAAAGAATGATGAGCCTAAGTTGTGTGATGTTGAAAAATGCCCTATTCCTGCCCCTTTTCCTCAAAGACTTCAACCAATCAAAAAGCTGAATCATAACTCTGAAATTTTTGAACTTTTCAAGCAAGTTAAAATCAACATTCCTTTGTTAGATGCAATTAAGCAAGTTCCTTCTTATGCTAAATTCTTGAAAGATTTGTGCACAGTTAAAAGGAAGCTTAATGTGCAAAAGAAAACTTTTTTGACTGAGAATGTTAGTTCCATCATTCAACAAAACACTCCACCAAAATACAAAGATCCTGGTTGTCCAACAATTTCTTGTGTGATTGGAAACTTTAGGATAGAACGTGCTTTGCTTGATCTTGGTGCAAGTGTTAATCTTTTGCCTTATTCTGTGTATGAGCAATTAGGTTTAGGTGAGCTTAAACCTACTTCAATAACACTTCAACTTGCTGATCGTTCTGTGAAAATGCCAAGAGGAATAATTGAGGATGTGTTGGTCCAAATAGATAAATTTTACTTTCCAGTCGATTTTATTGTTTTGGATACACAACCTGTCCTTAATTCAACCACTCAAATTCCTGTTATTCTTGGTCGTCCATTTCTTGCAACGTCTAATGCATTAATTAATTGTAGAAATGGTGTTTTAAAACTTTCTTTTGGAAACATGACATTGGAATTAAATGTTTTTAACATTTGTAAACAACCTGGGCATGACATTGAAAATCACGAGGTAGATTTCATTGAAGAACTTGTTCATGATCATTTTCCTATCTCTTCATTTTCTGACTCTTTGGAAGTTTGTTTGACTACTTCTACTCAATTTGAATTTGATAAAAATTCTGAAGTTTCACATATTTGTTCTTTGTTTGATTCTTTGCAAGTGGTAAACGAAGATGGTTGGAAACCCAAATTCGAAGAATTACCACAATGTGATGATGCGCCTGTACCATCAAGTGTTCAACCGCCAAAGCTGGATTTGAAACCGCTACGATCCGATCTCAAATATGCTTACTTGGGTACAAATGAAACATTTCCGGTGATAATTTCTTCCAAACTCAATGATCTTCAAGAACATAAATTGTTAGAAATTTTGAGATTGCATAAACATGCCTTAGGATGGACCATAGCTGATATAAAAGGAATTAGTCCATTGATTTGCACGCATAAGATATATTTGGAAGATAATGCCAAACCATCTAGGCAAATGCAACGAAGACTAAATCCTAATATGAAAGATGTAGTGAGAAATGAAGTTCTCAAGCTCTTAGATGTAGGAATCATTTATCCTATTTCTGATAGCACATGGGTCAGTCCTACTCAAGTTGTACCTAAGAAATCTGGAGTCACTGTAGTCAAGAATGAAAATAATGAATTAATTCCAACTAGAACCACTGCTGGTTGGAGAATGTGCATTGACTATAGGAAATTGAACTCAATGACTAGGAAAGATCACTTCCCTTTACCATTCATGGATCAAATCTTAGAAAGGGTAGCGGGACATGAATTTTATTGTTTCCTAGACGGGTATTCTGGGTATAATCAAATTGAAATTGCACCTGAAGATCAAGAAAAGACCACATTCACATGTCCATTCGGTACATTTGCATATCGAAGAATGCCTTTTGGTTTATGTAATGCACCGGCCACATTTCAAAGATGCATGCTTAGCATTTTTAGTGATATGGTTGAACGTTTTCTCGAAGTTTTCATGGATGATTTTTCTGTATTTGGTGATTCATTTGATGATTGTTTGTCTAAATTGCAAAAAGTTTTGATTAGATGTAAAGAAAAGAATCTTGTGCTTAATTGGGAAAAATGTCATTTTATGGTCACACATGGTATTGTACTTGGTCATATTGTCTCATCAAAAGGAATTGAAGTAGATAGAGCTAAAATTGAACTGATTGCCAATTTGCCCATTCCTAAGTCAGTAAAAGATGTTAGATCATTTTTAGGACATGCTGGTTTTTATAGGAGATTTATCAAAAACTTTAGTGTTATATCAAAACCATTGTGTAATCTCCTATCAAAGGACACGCTTTTTGAGTGGACTGAATCATGTCAAGAAGCTTTTGTTAAACTTAAAAGCATGCTAACATCTGCTCCTATCATGCAACCTCCAGATTGGACTTTGCCTTTTGAAATCATGTGTGATGCTAGTGATTATGCTGTTGGAGCTGTTTTAGGACAACGAAAAGATAAGAAACCTTATGTAATTTACTATGCTAGTAAAACCTTGAATAGTGCTCAAGTGAATTATTCTACCACCGAGAAGGAATTACTTGCAGTAGTATTTGCATTGGATAAATTTAGATCTTATCTTGTTGGCTCACCAATTGTTGTTTTTAGTGATCATGCAGCATTAAAATATCTTCTCTCAAAAAAGGATGCGAAACCTAGACTCATTAGATGGATCCTGTTACTCCAAGAATTTGATCTCACAATTCAAGATAAAAAAGGAGTACAAAATGTGGTTGCTGATCACTTGTCTAGACTTGTATTTGATGAATCATCTGAGACTACACCAATAAATGACATGTTTCCAGACGAGCAACTTTTTAGCGTTTCTAATTTACCCTGGTTTGCTGATATTGCTAATTTTCTTGTTACAGGACAAATCCCATCTCATTGGAATTCACAGGACAAGAAAAAATTTTCTTTCTCTGAGTTGTTTCCCGGTCAAGTGGCGGATAACGGTACTCCGTGACTCTTTACGTCGGTTAATTCAGTTTCCCAAAATAACTGAAACAAAAAAGAAAAAAAAACACTTTCTTCTCATTCTTTTTCTTTCCATGCTTTTCACAATGGATGATATATTTTCTAATTTGTTAAAATATTTTCCTTCTTTTCCTAGAAATGCTTTATTGAAAATTTACCAAGCCAGGTGCGAAAGGTTAAGAATGCTCATGCTTAAAGGAATTCCTGAAGATATACGTTGGATAATTGAAGCAAAAGTTCGATTAAAAGGTGAATTTTCTAATACATTTGTTTCACGTATGCCTGGGCTAGGTAAGAGTTCTTTTGCAAAGAAACGAAGAGCAAAAAGGTTACAAGTTTGTTATAAATGTGCACGTTGGACTTGTAATGCACGTTGTCGTTCTATAGGAATGGTGTCTATAAATCGAGAAGATAAAATACAATTCATAAAGGATGGACTGAGTAGAGAGTCTTTAGATAACATTCTATTGACTCTTGAGACGCATCCTAGTGGATATGTTCAACGTGAAATTCTTAATTTATACACACAATTCCAAAAAGAACGTGGTCGTTATAGTCTTGGGAATCTGACTTTAAAAGACCCTGTTTGCCAATTTATAAGAAAATTGGATGGGAAGCCAATCCTCGACCCATAGAGGGCGTTTAAGCTGTTACTAGACGTAAAACTAGAGGAAGATGTGAGCCACAATCACAACTATTTGTAAATATTAATTTTTTTTATTTTGTATGTTATTAGTTAGTTGTTTTTGCTTTCTTTCTTTCTTTGTTTGTTTTATTTTTCTTGGAAGACCACAACATCAAGAGTACAAGTCTCTTCAACTTTTCAGGTAATATCTATACCCTTCTTTTATTTTTATCCTTTAACATTGAGGACAATGCTTAATTTAAGTTGGGGGGTAAGGTATCTTCTTCTCTTTACATATTCTTCTCTTTACATTCTTATAAAAAAAAAAAAAAATTCATTTTCAAGTTTTGTTTTGAATTTTATCATTTAAGTAGACAATTGTCACACCATGTTTCCTAAATTATTTGTTCGAGTTAGCAATAAATGAGGAAACTAGAGTTTGAAGAGTGAAATAAATCTAATTATTGGAAGAATTGCATGCCAAGTAATTTTGTTCCAAGTGAGTTTCGAGCCTATTATTTTTCCTTGGAGAATACCCTCTTGGCCCACAATTTGTGCATAACCTTGATATTGATATTGATCTCTTGGATTTTCAACTAATACTTAAAAAAAAAAAAATGTGTTGCTATATTAGAAAACCCATTAAGCTAGTTGATATGGATAGCTATTTTATTTCTTGAAAAATGATAGAAGGCATTCTTTGATCCGTTTGAGCCTTTCAAGCCTACCTTTTTATGTGTTTTCCCTTAGTAAGCCCTTTGAGCCATTAAAAAAAAAAAAAATCATTTCTTATCCTATTTACCACATCCAATTCTACTTTTGGATTTCTAACCTATTTCTTTTTGTTATCTACTACCATTTTATGTTTGAGAAGAGTTTACATTTCAAAGAAAAAGATGGTGAAAAAAAAAAATGAAGAAGTGTTCAAATATATTTATATATCATTGTTTAAAAAATAGAAAAGAAAATAAAAAAATAAAAGTATATAAATTGTTATTCCTTTGTTAGAAAAAAAAGAAACGAAAAAAAAAGAAAAAAAAAAGAAAAAAAAAAGAAGTTATTGATGCACCATCTTATTATGCTTAAGATATCTATTTTCTCGAACATATGATTTTGTGTACTCTTATCTCATTTTCTTTTTAGCCTTGTCTTAATCCTGCATTATATCCTAATAAAAGACCTTCTTGATTTTAAGAAATTTTAGTTTGAAATAGATGCTAGTAATAAGGGATGAATATAATATAGTATATATAAAAAAAAAGAAAAAAAAAGGAGATATTGAGGTATTTTGTTGATTATTCATTTTGATCATTTATCTTTATCCAAAATTTGAGGCCTATATTTTCTTTCAATTGGGATGAGAAATTTGAGTTGTCATTGTTTTATTCTCATTATTCCTTATTAAATTAGTGACATTATCCTTAACTTCATGGGGTATATTTTCTTTTAAAATGTCATTAACATTTGTGATTAGGGGATTGGCATGTGTTCTAACAATAATTTGATTTATGTAACTTTGATGACAAATGTTTTCTTATACTTCTCTAACTTAGACATATAATTGTAGATGATATGGAAATGATTTTTGTCTTACCTCAGTTTTTGTTTATTTTCTTGTAAAATATATATATTTTTTGAGTGAGTAAAAAAAAAAAAAAAAAAAATTGTTTACTACATAATTTGCTAGGGACTAGCAAAATGTTAGTTGGGGGGTGTGATAAGTGTCTAAAAGTGTGTTATTTATATATATTTTAGAAGACACTATTACATACTATTTAATTTAAAGTCCCTATTTGTGCAAAAATTATGAATTTCATTGGCACAACTTTAATTTGCATGTTTTTATGATTTAAATCTCAATTACATGTAAATATGTATAATTATATAAGTTGACATGTATATAATACTTATGTAAAATAGTAATGTAGTGTATTTTATACATAGGTGAAAGGTGGCCAAGTTGTAATTAAAAAAAAATGGTCAACATCATATTTCCTATTTGAAGCACTAATTAGTTAAATGGTCATATCTTTGTCTACCCACTTCCAAATATAATGATTTTTGTTTCAAATGGAAGCTGACTCAATTTTTCATAATTTATTTTCAGATGTCATTTTCGATTTTGAAATGATTTACCACCAGATGTTTGAGGCATTACAACAAAACGTGGCCTACCATTTGAACCTGGACCTGTGTATATCCTTCGGTATTTTGGACCTAACTCTCTCCACAATGCTCCAATTGGGTTGATTCTTGATTCAAATGAATCTGGAAAGAGACAGCTACAACTTTCATGTTATGGAAAAATTTCAATTCGTGCATCTGGGTGGTTGAAAATAATTATCATTTAAACAGTAGCTGTCAACGTTTCGATTTGAACATGCCTTAATATTTTAAGTGTAACTTTCACTACATAGGTCCAAATACCATGATTCATGAAGCAGTGGAAAGATTACTCATGGGGCCATATCTTTGAAGAAGAAACATTTCTCTAATTCGGAGTGGAAGACAGTCAAACGTGCTTCGCAATGTGGACGATAATGCTATGATGAAACCTGCCACTTACTTGCATTCACATGTGCGAATTCTCCTTTACCTTGCCTATATAAACCTTGGTTTTGAAAGCTTGAAAGGGGGAAAAGGAAGGAGGAGCTTGTATTCTCAAAAACACTTTCATTTCTTCTTATTCATATTTTCTTTACTCCATGTATTTCTAATTTCGTAATTAGGGCAAAGGGTGAACTTTTGTGGTTGTATAGTATTGTTCTTTGATCCTTTAGTTTGTTCTTCATTGTCAACTTTCCTTTTGAGTGAGCACTATATTTTGCAAGTATTTTGGTTTGTTAGAAACCTTGATTCATTGTTAACTAAGGGTACATTGAATGCTTGGATGTTTTCTACATATCAAGAGCAAGGCAACCTATGGTTTTTCACTTCAATTCAAAGGTAAGTCTTTTAGTTTCTTTGTGCTTAAATGTTATCCATCCTCCAATTAAGGTTATTTCTTATTTGAATCTTAATTGTGTATAAAAAAAAAAGGATCAAGAATAATTTCTATACATATCATTAAAATGGATCCCTAATGCCCTAATATTCAATAATAATTAATTTCAAGTTAATAATCAAAATTTCAATCTACTTTCACAATATTTGGACTTTGGACTTTGGACTTGTGGACTTAGTATAACCAATTCCCTGAGGACCGACACTCGGACTTCCGAATCTTTATTACTTGACAAACCTACGCTTGGGTATTACAACCTAAAAATTGTAGCACATGGAACCCCAAAGAATAGTTGCAAGGCCAATCATTGACAATTCTACATCTTGCATACAATTACCGGCTGCAGCACAAAACTATGAGATTAAGAACATACATTTTTCTATATTACCTTCATTTTATGGAATTCCTAACGAAGACCCTTTGATTTTCATTAGGGATTTTTATGCAACATTGCAAACTTTTCCTTTGCAAGGGTTAACCGAGGATTAACTAAGGATGAGATGTTTTCCCTACATACTAAAAGATAGAGCTAAAGCTTGGTTGATAACTCTTCTATCTGGATCTTTGACTACATGGGATGCAATCTACAACAAATTTATGGGAAAATTCTATTTCCACCAAAAAACCACTGAGTTGAGGACTAAGATTTTCACTTTTTCTCAAATGGAGGGAAAACCCTTCCATGAGGCATGAGACCGATTCAAGATGCTTCTCATCCAATGTCTTCTCTATGATGGACTGACACAACAATGTCAATATATCGTTGATAATGCCGCTAGTGGAGCAATGGGAGAAAAGACTGCTGAAGAGACGTACGAATTGTATGAAATGCTTGGTGCTAATTCCTAACAAAAGAGTGCAAGAGGAAAAAGAGTTGGGGTAAATGAGTTGAGCTCTAACAATGAAATGGCAATGCAACTTGCTGAATTAACTAAGCAAGTCAAACTTCTCACAACTAATATCCAACTGAATCACAAGTATGTGGAGTTTGTGGTGTTTATGGGCATAATGCTAACACTTGTTCTTCGTCTTATGATTCTTATGTAGATGGTGAACAAGAAAAAGTTAATTTGATGGAGTCTTACCAACTTAGGCCGAGACATGATCCTTTTGCTAACACATATAACCCTGGGTGGAGAAATCATCCAAATTTCTATTGGAAGATTAACAATAATCCAACATATGCTCAAAACTCAAGACCAATTCAACAACAAAGCCAAACCATACCACCGATCAACCCAGAAGACCAACCTTGGAAGAGAGTTTGAACACTTTCATTCAAGTTAGTAAAGAGAACCATGAGAGACATAACCAAAGATTGGATTCCTTAGAATCTTCTATGAAAAGGGTGGAAATGCAAGTTTGGCAACTTGCGGAACACATGCAAGGACATCAAAAGGGAACATTGCCTAGCCAACCTGAGCAAGCAAAAGCCATTACCGTCCTTCGAAGTGGTAAGATTATTAACAAAAGTTTTTATGATAAAAGTTCTAATAACTTACCATTTGATGTAGGAGAAGAAAAAAGTGAGTTAGAAGTTTCCAATGAAGGACAAGTTAAGGATCATCAATCTTCTAAGCCTTCCAAAAAAATTGAAGAGAAAAAGTCACTTCCAACACCATCATTTCATAAGGCAGCTGAGCCTTATAGACCACCAATTCCTTATCCTAATCGTTTACGGGATAATAAATAGGATAAGCAATTTTCTGAGATTTTTGACATGCTTTCTAAAGTTAATATTAACTTACCTCTTTTGGATGTTATTAGGAATATACCATCGTATGCAAAAACTTTCAAGGAACTCAACACCAAAAAGAGGAGATATGAGAACAATGAAAAAGTCATGGTTTCAGAAGTAGCTAGTGCAGTGGTTCAACAAAATTTGCCTCCTAAATTGAAAGATACAGGACGCTTCAACATTAGCATCACAATGGGAGATAAGAAGATCACTAAAGCTATGCTAGACTTAGGAGCAAGTATCAATCTCATGCCATATTCAATATATTTGCAACTAGGTTTGGGAGAACTTAAACCAACAACTATGACACGTTAACTTGTTGATAGGTCAGTTAAATATCCAAAGGGAATAGTTGAAGATTTGTTGGTACAAATAGACAAGCTTATTGTACCTGTTGATTTTGTGGTTTTAGAGATGGAAGAAACCTCATCTAAGGATAAAGAGCATACAATTCTTCTTGGCAAACCGTTCATGGTAACAACCAAGACAATTATTGACGTTCATAATAGAAGGTTAACGATGATAGTTTTAGGGGAAATTGTACAATTTAAAGTGTTTAATTCTTTACCAATTCCTTCTATTTCTTCTAATGATGACTGCTCTTTTATTGATAGTTTTGACTCACTTGTTCATGACACTTATTTACAGGAAGAGATTCGAGATGAAACCTATGAGAATGCAAAGATCTACAAAGAACGCAGCAAGCAATATCATGACAAAGGCCTAATTCCTATGTCTCGTCATCTTGGAATGAATGTTCTTTTATTTAACTCTCGTCTTAAATTGTTTTCAGGAAAGTTAAGGTCAAAATGGTGTGGACCGTTCCCAATAGTCCGAGTTTTTCCTCATGGTATAGTAGAGTTATTAAATCCGAAAACTCAAGCAATATTCAAAGTAAATGGGCATCATGTGAAGCCATACTTAGAGGGAGTTCATAAAAAAGGGGAGGTGGAATACATTGAGTTGTTCAATCCTTGATAAGAAATTGCAATGTCTTGCTAAGACGTTGAAGAAAACGCTTAGTGGGATGCAACCCACCCATGTTTGGTAATATTTTTGCCTTCTTCTTTTCTAATTAAAAAAAAAATTACAACATCAAGAGTACAAGCCCTTCAAAATTTCAGGTGACATCTACACCCTTACTTTATTCTTATTATGTCCTTTATGTATTTCTCATGTCATATATTTTAAACATTGAGGACAATGTTTCATTTTAGTTGGGGGGTGAAGTGTCTTGTTTAAAAAAAAAAGAAAAGAATTTTCAAGTTTTATTGTTGGCAATCATCCTTTGTTTAGATAAATTACATACCACGTTTTCTAGAAATTGCATGTTAAGGTTAGTACTAATGAGGAAACTAAAGTTTGATGAGTGAAATGAATCTAATTGTTGGAGGAATTACATGCCATTTAATTTTGTTCCAAGTAAGTTTTGAGCTTATTTTCTTTTTCTTTGGAGAGTATCCCTTTGGCCTATAATTCATGCATTTTTTTTCTTTATTCTTTTATGATCTCTACATTTGAATTTTCAACTAATACTAAAAAAACTAAAATAAAAATAAAAATAAAAATAAAAATTATATGCTGCTATATTGTAAAACTCACTGAGCTAGTTAATATGGATAGCTATCATATTTCTTAGAAGACATTTTTTTGGATCCGTTTGAGCTTTTTAAGCCTACCTTTTAAAATATTTTTCTTTAGTAAACCCTTTCAGCCATTAAATAAAAGATTTTTCATTTGTTAGCCTTTTTACCTAACCCAGCTCCACTTTTGGAGTATTACCCATTTATTTTTTGTTTTTATTTAATCCACTACCATTTTATGTTTGAGAAATGTTTGTATTTCATAAAAAAGGGATGGTGCAATATATATATATAATAAATAAATAAAGAAGAAATCTTCAAGAAGATTTTTATACTTCTATATTTTAAAAAAATGGTGAAAGTATACAAGTTTTATACTTCTAAAAAAAAGTAGAAATAAAAATGTTCATGATGCATCATCTTATTATGTTCAAGATATCTAATTTATCAAACATATGACTTTGTTTACTCCTTTTCCTTATCTTTTGATAACCTTGTCCCAAACCTACATTACGTCCCGATAAAAGTCCTTCTTGATTTTGAGAGATTGTGGTTTGAAATATATACTTAGCAATAAGTGCCGAAAAATATGGTATCATTAAAAAAAAAAGAGATAGAGGTATTTGTTGATCATTTTTTTGGAAAAGATCATTTAACTTTTATTTGAAACTTGAGGCCATGTTTCTTCTTTCAATTGGGGTGTGAGACTTGAAATCATTCTTGTTTGATTCTTACCTTCCATTCCATATTTATGAATGACATTATCCTATACATTATTAGGTATGTTTCTTTTCAAATTGTCATTCAATTTTGTTATTTTGGGGAATTGACATGATGTTCTAACAATAATATGGTTTGTGTAACTTTGATAACAAATGTTTCCTTGTTAATTTCTAACTTAGACATGTGATGATAGTTCATATGGATGTAATGTTTTTCTAATCCTTGGATATTGCCCACTATTTCAAGTTTTGATATAATTCACCACATAATTTGCTAGGGAGTAGCAAAATGTTAGTTGGAGGGTGTGATAAGTGTCTAAAAGTACGTCATTCACATATATTTTACAAGACATTATTACATTACTTTTGAATTTAATGTCCCTATTTGTGCATAAATTGTGAAATTTCATTGCCATACCTTTAATTTGCATATTTTCATGGTCAAGAAATTAAATACATGCAAATATGTATAATTGTACAGGATGGCATGAGTATAATCCTTGTATTTAAGTATTTATGCGGTGTTTTTTTTTTTATATAGGTGTTAAAGGAGTGCAAGTTCCAATTAAAGATATAAAGTATCTACTTGCATATAACTCACTCGAGCATGAATCACTATTATGGCCATAACTTTGTTTAGACATCTTCAAATGACATGTTTCTTTTTGCAAGTGAAAGCTGCCTCAATTATACATAATTCAAGTTCAGACAATAGTTACAAATTCAGAATGGGTAGGCGTCGAAAGTGGGAAGGAACGTAATTGAGCATTGTTCATCCATGTGCAACCTTGACCAACAGCTACTTTCTGTATTTTGGCCATAACATTCCGAATACGTCATAAATCGAGTTAATTCTCAAAGTGGTGGAACCAAGAGAAAGACAGCTAAAACTTTCATGTTATGCATAATTTCTAGATCGTGCATTTATGTTGTCTAAGCTAGTCATCATTGAGACAATGGCTATCAAAATGGCAATTTGAGCATGCTTTACAGTTTTGAATATATCTCATGCTTTAGAAATCCAAATGACATGATTCTTCAAGCATAAGAAAGATTATTCAATTATTTAAAAATTGTATACAGACTACTTTCTCTAATTCGGCGTGGGAGACAGCCATAAGTGAGCTACAATCTGGCGGATAGAGATATGATGAAACTGCAACATGCACGTGTCTACACATGTAAAGCATATTTTATCTTGCCTATATAAATAATAGTTTTGAAGAGGAAGGCATGCTATTCTTGATTTTCATTTCTCTTAGGAAATTCTTTCCTTGTTTTGTTTCTTTGCTTATTGTAATCCAAGTGTTGTCACTCAAAACTTCATAGCTAGTGTTTGTATTTTTTTTGTATTCTTCATCAAGCAATTTCCACCAAAGGACTGAAGAAGACGATCAATCATTTCAAATCCAAGGGAAATTCTTCGATAAAGTTGAGTTTATTTGAATCTTCTTTTGTTCTTCTATGTGTTTTGCACTATCATACCTAATTTCATTGATTTGAACTTGATAATGGAAGGCTAACTACACAGTGAGAGTTTGGTTTAGCTACTATGATTGTGTTGATTATTTTGTGAATTATGTTTAATGAATGTTTAAGATTATTACTTGTTCATTGTTCTGCATACCTTAGATTATGAATTATAGACTGATAATCTATTGTTTATAATTAAAGTTAATAGATGAGAATTAAGGTGTTAGAAACATCGTCTTACCTTAATTAAGCTCTATTGAACAAGTGTTTAAATTGGATCCATTGATTTGGTTTTATTTAAATGGTCATATCTTTTTCTTGTAATTAATTCAATTAATTAAGTAAAAGCCTCACATCAAGGATATACTTAGTTGATTGCAAGTGAGAATTGCCATGATCATTGCATTTCTCTAGCCATAGTGAAAAGATCAATAATCTAAACATTGGGATAATTGTTTAATTCACTTAATATTTCAATGCATGAGTAGATAGCTAACCAACTCCCATTTGATTTCATTGGATTTAATTTATTGTCATTATTCTTTTTTTTTAAATTTAGCAAGTTAATTCATTTGTTTAACATTGTATCAAACTACAAATTAAGTGAGTGTGTAGGACTTTATTATTTATTAAATTTAGTAACATAAAGAAAATAAATAAGAATCTAAACCACTACAATTCTTTGAGAGATCGACCTTGGGGTGAATGTATCATTAACTATTAATGATTTGTGCACTTGCAAGCATACTAAAAGGCTCTAAAGCTTATACTTTGATAAAGTTTTATATATATGAGATATATCTGAGGCATAAAACTTAATCATAGCTCAAATTGTTCACTACCTACAAACAAAAGCTGGGCACCTTGTTTGGACAAGGTTGTATTGTTACTTGCCTTCAATGAGAAAATGGTGAATCTCTAGCCATTTGGAGTAGTGAGTTCAAGACAACGACAATAGTATGTTATTAGAATGCACGTAACATGACCACGTAGAGGTTTAAATCATTTGGTGGAAATACCTTAATTGAAGATAATCCTCTATACCCAAGCATTATGGCATCTCTACCTGAATCCTGAGTAGGTAGTGTATCTCTATTATGTAGGCTATGATTTTTTATTAGAATAGAAAATGAGACCATGAGATTAACAGTCAATGCCTTGGCTAGTTAGTATTTTAAGATCTATATGCTAGTAGACACTATTAGATACATATGAAATTCATGACTCCGAAAGGAATGTAGAATATCACCTCGATATATTTACAAGGTTTTAGTTTGAAAAATCTTAACTGAGTGTTTAGTGAAGAAGTTCACTAAATTAAGATTTATTCTAACAAATCTTAAACCAATTAATTGGTGTAAAATTGGGATTAAGGAATGAAGATGTAATTAGAATGGTAAAATAGTAAATTAAACTTAGTTCCAATTATTGTATTCCATAAAGGGTGTTTATGGTAACCTGTTGCTCAATAGATAGAGATTTAAGATATAATTTAATTAGATTAAATTAATAAGCCTTTTGTAAAAAATATTCAATTTAAGAATGCAATTTTGGGCCTTTAGTGGAATAAGCCAAGTCTGCTATAATTATGAGATAATAGGGTATTGAAAAAATTCTATTGGAGCTTATTAATTGAATATGTCCATCAAGGTCTCCAAAGTAGCTAATTCTATAAGTTAGAACAAGTAGAATCAAAGAGAAAAAATATTTAACTTAATTGGGTTAATTGGAGAATTAATCTAGGACATTAAAAATGGATTGGGCCAATTATTAAATTAATAAAGATTAATTTGAAATTGGACCTATTGAATCGGGCCAACTATTTAATTAATAAGATTAATTAATGAGCTTGTTATTTAATTAATAAGATTAATTAAGTGGACTTAAGTTAAATTGGATTAATCAAAACCCAAAAATTCAAGTCTAATTCATGTTAGGGTTAAGGTTTGGTAAAACACTATAAAAAGGAAGATAAAGTGTGTATTAGGAGAAGAAGAGAACATACTAGTCAGTTTTGACTTACTTGTTCTTCCTAACCATTTTTTTTTCCTTTGATTTTAGTTTGCAGTTGATGCCCACACCTCAATTTCTTGTAAAAAGAAGCAAACATACTTAGGAATCTGCGTTAATGAGAAGGTACAAACATGTAACAATTTTTTGAAAATTATACCTCCTAGGTCCTAGTCCCGAAGATGCTTTTGCTGTGGATTTGATCCAAAAATATCCCTCTAGGTTCTAACGAAGCCATATTATAATCCTTTTCCTTCCCTATTATTCGTTGTTTCTCTTCTCTGACTTCCTATAACTCTTTACGTAGTAATTTAATTTCTTCCATACAAAAAAAAATCCATGATCTTAACTGAGAATTCAAGCAATGTCAATAGATGATCATATGCAGATCAACCTTAATCTTTAGTAGTCATAAATTCCTATTTACATTATTGAGTTTTTTGAATTACTTGTTAAGGTTTGTTCTAAGAACAAGTTCAATACTTGTATCTTAGAGATTTAATGAGATAAATAGTTTGGAATGTGACCTATAGATATAGAATCCATTCCTCCCTATTAGAAGTTAGGAAGATGGTTTCCTTAAGTGTTAATTTTAGAATTGAACAGTTTGAGTGCTCAATTTATACCTGATTTATAAATTAGCTGTTCATTGGGGAATTAATATAACTTAAGGATAAAGATATAATTAGAGAAGTAAGACAGAAAATTGACTTAACTCTAATTATAGACCGTTTATGGAGGGTTGAACTGCATGTAGTGATTGTACTAATTGACTGCTCAAAGTTGTCTGAATAAAATATATCTATAATTTCATGAGTTCAATTCCAGACTTTTAGTGGAATAATATTGAATAAATAAATTGGATTAATTAATTAAATAATTTAATTAATTATCTAAATTTATTATAGCTTGAAACTGTAGGTCTATAGGTCCCCAATACCACTTTCTAAATTAGTGTAGTAAATAATATAATGGATAAAATTATTACACTTGATATTTATATGTCGAAAAAATAGGTTTTGTAATACATATTTTAATTTAGATTTAATTAATTAATAATTAATTAGTAAGATATTTTAAAAAGATATCTTTCATTAATATGCAAATAATTTAATTTATGAAATTGAATGGATAAATACATAAGATATATTTATCTTCTTTGTAGTTTCTTTTAAATGTTAGTTTTGAATTAATTAAAATATTATTTCTATTAGAAGTTGTATTACGAGTTGACTTTCTAATTTAGTAATAGTACCTCTTGAGCCATTTTTCATTGATGGAATTGTGTAGGATTTTGTTCATCAATGATGGCAAGGTGATAACATTTGCTTTCATAAGCCTCCTTAATAATGTAAGGCTTTTCCTATTGCAAAGCGAATTTAGTCAGTGGAGCCAAATTCTTCTTGTTATAGTCTACTACTCTAAGGTTTAAGTCACCGAGTTTGATGTCGTGGTGTTGCATAGTTTGGCAAGGTTGTTATTATCGTATACACTGTTGTAGGATTATGCATCTTTGAGTGCCTTCTATTTGCTCATCTACATTCTCTAATTCTGTTAGAAGAGTAGATGTAGGAGATCTTCGCTAATGTTAGAATTCTCTTAATTGTAATTATGTTAAGTTTGTCAAATTTTATTACTTTTATATTGTATATAGGGAAAATAGAGAGAAATTGGTGGCAGTTCTCAGTGAAGTTCTATAGGCCTGTAATGCATCATTGAGGGGTGCACTCCAATTATCAGAGTATTTGTATACAATTTTAATGAGGATTTTTAAAAGTGCCTTATTGGTAGCTTCAATTTTTTTGTTTCCTTGAGTATAATATGGTTAAGCATCCATGTTTGATGCTATAGTATGTTAAAGCAGCTTTTTTTTTTGTTGACATCAAATCTCAGCTTTTTCTTTTATAAATATGATGAGAATAAAGAAGGGAAAATACGAGTAATGTTTCAAGATTAGAAAGCAATACAATGACAACAGAGTATAAGCCACAAAAAATAATTCCCAACTAAATTAAGCTGTTTTTTCTTATGTTGTTAAAACCAGCCGCAAGAAGCAATTTGACCAGTATAACCTGCATTCAGTGTAAAGCTACCGGAATAGTAAGCAGAAATGGAGTAAGTTGCAGATTTTAGTTGTAAAATGTCAAGAGAAGCAGCAGCAAAACTAGTCCTCTGACAGCAGCCAGCATCTGCTACAGTAATAGTATCAAAAGGTTTTGTTTCCAGTAGCAAGCAAAACAGAGCACAGAGCAGTTGAAATTGTAACCATGCAACTAGAGAAGAACTGAAATTGCAGCAGAACAGCAACACATCAACACAGCAAACCAGCAGTAGGCAATGGTACACATTAAACCAGCTCATGGATTCAGCAACAAAAGTTCAGAACAGAACCAACAACAATGAGTATAGATACAGCCCAAAGGCTACAAAGAGCTTTAAAGAAATCTAAAGTTCGGCCCACCTAAAGCATTTAGATGAAGGTCCCTCAAGATATTTTGGGGTGGTAAAGACCACCAAGTAAAAGAAGAGAGAGCTAAACCTTTATTTGCCAGTAGATCTGCGACTCGGTTTCCTTCTCTGAAAATATGACTAATGTAGACTGTCATTTGGTTAAGTAAGAATCAGCAATTCCTCCATCTTGTAAAGATTGACCATGGGATATCCAAGTTTCTCTGCTTTAGGCAATGGACTAAGGCCAAAGAGTCACATTCAATCCAAATTTTCTGCCATCCTTTCGACTAAGCTTTCTCAACAGCAAAGATAACTGCCATAACTTCAACAAAGAAAGACGTTTGTATTCCTAGGCTAGAAGCAAAGCCACCAATGAAAGAGCCATTGTAATCTCTAAAAATTCCTCCACAAGCAGAAGGTCCGGGATTATGTTTAGATAAACCATCAGTGTTTACTTTGATCCAATTAACAGGGGGGGCAGACCAGTAAACAGGGTTAACTTTCGGAGCCTTTCCAAATTTTGGATGGATTCCCAAGCGAGAGAGAATACACAAGTCATTGAAATGAGGCACGTTGCCTGGACAGTAGTGGCATAGAACTTGCAATATTGATTTACCAAGAGCTTTGACTCCTTGAGAACAAGGATTAGCATCCTGAAACCTTACTAAGTTACGGGTTCTCCAAATGAGGTGAACTACACAAGCACAGGCCAAAATTCACATATTCCAAATCTGTATTGAGAGATTCTTATAAAATAATTCCATCCAAAAGATACTCCAATCACCAAAATTTGAAATTGAAACATTAAAAATCTCAGCAATCCAAAGCCATAAATTCCTTGTGAAGGAGCAAGAACAAAAAAGATGTTCAACTAACTCGCAACAATTATAAACCGAACAGAGGAGGCAAGTGGAGACAATGGTAATGCCACGACGTCTCAGCAAATCATCTGTTGGTAACTTTCTATGAAAGATACGCCAAAGCAATATTGAGAATCTTGGAGGAATGAAGTACTTCCAAATCACCAAACTCCAAGGAATTTTCATATGATGAGAGCGACAATAATCATAACTATCCTCGACAGTAAGATTACCCTTTCCAGGATGAACCCAAATTCAATGATCAACAGCAACTAGAAAGCAAGGAAGAGGAATTTCTTTAATTTTTTCCACAAGAGTAGGAAAACAGGTATGGAAAGCAACCGAAAATTTCCAAGAATGATTGTCAATTGCGTCGGCCACTGTAGATTTTAAAAAGTCTAAAGTTGAAGAGTTGACGTTCACAATTTCAGTGATTGGATTTTGAAGCCAACGATCATGCCAAAAAGAAACTGTTGTACCATCTCCTGTAATCCATCTTGTTCCATCATTAAGTTAAGGAAGAACTTTCTTAATGACAATCCAAATAGATGAGATAACAAACCGAGTCAAGTAAGAATGAGAGGTGAGTTTAAATCTGTCTCGTAAGAAGATATTCCAAGAAGAAAAACCAGTTATAACTTTCCAAGAAAGTAAGAGGATGGAAGCCAGATTTAGAGTTTTGAAATCTTTCAAACCCAATCCTCCTTGTCTTTTAGGAGTACAAACCATCTTCCAAGAGACTGTAACAGGCTTGCGAACCAGGCAATTTCCAGACCAAATAAAATTGCGGCACCATCGATTAAGGAGCGAGAGCATACAAGTTGGCCACTCATAAATTGAGAAGCTAAAAATGAGTAAGGACTGAATAACTGATTGTACCAACTGAACTCTACCTGCCATTGAAAGAAGTTTCCCTTGCCAACCTTCTAGACGAGATTTAACTTTGTCTAAGATTGGCTAAAGAAAACTTTTCTTCGGTTTACCTCGAAAGATTAGGACACCCAGATAAACAAAAGGAATGGATCCTTCTTGAAAGCCCAGGATACTTTTAACAATATTAGAACGAGAGAAAGCTGGTTTTCCTAAGAAAAATCTGCATTTTCCAGGGTTAACAATTTGACCAGAAGCTTTGCCATACTCTTCTAAGAAATATTTCAGATTCTTGAGTGATTTAGAGTCACTTCTGCGAAAGATAATTATGTCATCTCCTTGACAAACACCTCTACCACATGCGAAAAAACTTTTGGGAGAGCCATTAACAAGAATAGAGAGTCTAGTAGAATAGTTAAAGCAGCTTTTATTTGTCTATTTATGAAGGAAATGTCATTATTTGTAGTGAACTTGTAGGGGACCCAAATCAACATATGATATGCTCTTTCATAAAGTTGGCAATGACGGAATTGATGGCTTTCTTGAGAGGTATTCTTCTACTCATTTATAAAATATTATATTGCTACCAAAATCCAATTGTGTCCACAGGTTGTTGGATAGTTTGGTCCTCCATCCTCAAAGTATGAAAAGACCAAATTGAAGTCATGTTCTATGAGGAGGTAGGATGACGATACTACAGGTTACTATATATTTGGCATGTATGGTACTTCTTGACGAAGCCTTTTATGTCTTTTTACTTTAAAGGCCTACAGTAACTAGGGTCAATAAGCTTAAGATATAATCGTCTCTTGCCTTGGTGTTCTATATATTCTCTAGCATGTATCTCGTGTATGGCTCTTTCAGCTCCCAAATGACTAAGGTGTTTCCATGGAAGCCTGATGAAAGAAGAGGCTTCCTTCCTTGAAATACCTCTTTGTTGCCTACTTCAATTTGTATGCTTCGTTGCAAATTATAGGCATGGCAAAGTTAAAGAGGTATTAGATGAATGGTTCTCAGCAATCCTTCGCTATGGTGATAGTAAGGACATCCCTTTGATTTGATGAGAAACAATGTATGAATGTTGCTTATGCCAAGTTAGCTTGTGTTTCATTTCAAGCCAATAATAGCCAGTTTGTTGAAGGCATCATTATTAGAAATTTGGCCATCACTGATACTACAGTCATGATACTTTGGGCAAAGTGTTAAGCCAAGTAAACAAGAAGGTTATTTTTTTTTTGGTGTATGACAAAAGTGTATCAAGATTCACTGATTCTAAGTAATAAATATCAATATTTACTAGTTACAGTATCATAAGTCAAAACAATGTCGTTTTTGCCACATTTCAAATAGGAAAACGAAGTTGTTTTAAAATTGTTTTAAATTTTTTCTTATTTTTTAAGTTTTGAAAAAGATATAAACTTTAAAATTAAAGTGTAAAATGACACCGTTTAAGAGCGAAAATTTTTGCTCTAAGTTATATCGTACTTGTCACAGTTTTGACAAACTTTTTCTACTTAAAATATCCAAACCTTTGAAAATTTCTAACCCTAAACCTTCATTTTATCTTAAATCTTTCTTTCAAAAATGTCACAAATCTAGAATGAGAAATCGTTCTCACGCCAAATTTAAACCGTTGCCTCTTCTCTCGTCCTTCCTCCGCGAGAACAACATTGAATTTAAGTACGGTTGGATCCCGACCTAACCGACCTCACCCCCTTTCAGTACAAAACAAAATAATATCCTACAAATAAATCTCTTTTACTTTCGTATATCATCGAGATCTCAATTTTTCTCTTGATTTTTGTCTGGTTTTTTTTACTTTGACTTGCAAACATGGACATGGAGCGTGAGCCAGGGTTTCTTCTCTTGCATCTGGATTAGCAACCGCATAAGCAGGCTTGTTTTGGCTAGGACGTGCTACGGAAACCGAAGACATAATATGATTTCTCAATTTTATTTCGATTTTCCTTTATGTTGATAGATCTGGTTTATAGCTTTTACATCAAGTTTGATTATTAAAAGATTATTCATATTCTTTTCTCATATCTGAAAAATCTTACGCCCCTTTCTCTCTCTCATAACTATATGATTATTATTAAATACTATTCTCAGTTTACCTCTTTCTGCTTCTTCATTTGTTCCTTTTGCTGCCATTTCTAGCTTTCAAACTCATAACTCCATACCTCCACCAATTAGACACTTATCTCTCTATAGTACCTGGGCTTTTATTCTTTGCTCCTCTTTTGTTTTAGGTGAATTTCTTTCTCTACTGGAAAACGCTTCTTTCTTTCCTTTTCTTTGTTTTCCTTAAAAAATGTAACTGTCGGGTTTTTTGTATATAACAAGGTTGATCTGGATTCCATGGCTGAGATGGAATCTTCGCATTATTCACTAAATCTTGAATATATAGACACCCTTTTTATGATGCTTTAATCACTTGTAAATCTTATATTGCGTTGGTTGCTTTAATTTGTTGTAATTTGGAGTTTTCATCTTCTTGTTAGAAGATAATATGGATGTAGTAGCTAATATAGAAAGATCTATTTTGACAACGTATCATCAGTTTGATCTACATTGATATCTTTGTACGAACTAGAGAATTTGAAAACAGAGAAATGATGATATAAAAATGTAGAAGCGGCTAACATTCTCTCTAAGGAGAATGAATTGGTTATTATGACCTTAATTTCAGTTTTTTAATATATGAAAATGCCCAAAAGTTCTGTGATTCACCATTTCTTTCTGCCATATTCATTTTCTTTGCTTGTGATGAAAATATATGTTGAGTTGGAAAGATTGTGCATTTCCTTTTAATAGACATTGTACTCCTTGTTGGTGAAATAAACATGCAAGCTTGACTGAGATATTTGAACTCTTCATTTGTGGTCTTGAAACGACCAACATATTCTTTGAATTGAGTAATCCATTAGATCAAGTAAGCTGAGACAGCCCTTGGTTTTGCTAAATTTGGCTACTATCATTTTCTTAAAATCTAGACTTGGAGCTTTACTGTTGTTAATAAAGTAAGCATAACCTAGAGTTTGTATTACTTAGGATAGCCTAATTCTAAAAGAATTTCTTGTTTGCATGAAATTCATGAACATTTTTGCTCTACAACAGAAAACTACAAAGGAAATATCCTCATTGATTTTAAACGGTTGACAGAGCTGATTATAATTCGTATGAAGTGACTGTTAATGAAGATGACTATAAATGAATGCACAATGTAGTCATAATCGAGTGGTTTCTTTAAAGTTGTGGAAGGATGCTCATTTTTTAAAACTATTATTAAATCTTTCTTTGATAATAGGGTGGATTTGTACAAATTAGTAGAAATATTATTATGCCATTTAAGGTCTAAAAATAGTAGAAATACAGTATAAATAATAAGCAAAAATAGTAGCAAGCTACAATTTTCTTTGTTGCAAAACAATAAAAACAACCTCCCAGCAGCAACAATAGTAGCATACAACAATAGCAAATAGCTGGGAGCAAGCTGCAGCTTTTTTTCATGCAAAATAGCAAAAACACAATCTCCCAACAATAGCAGCAAACAACAATAGTAACAACAGCAAACAACTGCGAGCAAGTTGCAGTTTTCTTTGTTGAAAACCAACAAAAACAACCACCTCCTAATAGCAGCAAAAACTTGGGAGCAAGCTGTCTTTTCTTTGGTGCAAACAACTAAAACAAAACCTCCTAGCAACAACAACAATAATAGCAACAACTATGAACAGTTGAGAGCACACAACAACAAGCAGAAGCAGCAACTTTAATAACAGAGAAGCATCAATATCTTAACATGTTAAAAAACTCGCATTATGGATAATGTGAGTTGTATTGTTATAGTATTAGGTTATATTTATACTTTGTGCTCAATCTTATATTTATAAAACTTGTCTTTGTTAATGAATTCTGTTTTGATATGAAAATTTAATTTTTAATATTTGACGTAGAATATTTATATTATAGCTTAATTTTAATTATTATATTGCATTAAAAATTAATTTGATAATTAAATAAAAAATACGAACAATATTATGGTAATGAACACTAATTCTAATTTCTTTTACTCAAAAAATATGCTAGGGAGCAATTTTTACATCATCTTGACACAAAAGTCTCAATAATGTATTGATGCAAAATTCTCAATATTTACTAATTTGGACAATCTAAATACGATGAATTGATGTTAGTAAAGGATGCCACTGATGTTAAATTGGCA
This sequence comes from Melia azedarach, assembly GCA_028052125.1. Taxonomy (NCBI): domain Eukaryota; kingdom Viridiplantae; phylum Streptophyta; class Magnoliopsida; order Sapindales; family Meliaceae; genus Melia; species Melia azedarach. The sequence continues at coordinate 9,388,946 of CM051399.1, forward strand.
TCAATAATGGTCAAATTTTTAGTAATGTGTAAAGATTAACCTTATTTTGATGTATTACATACCGCTATATGAATCTTATCGAGTACCTCTCAACCCTTTATCTTTGTAGATGCATTTTACTAGTATATCTCCTGACATCTTTTTATAGAGAGTCCCTTTGATCTAGGTGTGGTCTTTGATCCGTTTAAAACTAAACACCTCAATTGGTCGCAAGAGCGGTTGCAATATGGGACGCTGCCAACGACTATATAGGATATCTTTGTTACTTTTGAGCTTAAGGCTTGTCAAGATTGCATGTTTTTCTTTTTCATGATCTAAATACTAGTAGTATCATCTTTAAGTTTTGCTTTGATTCCCAAAATGGTCAAGCAGTCGAAGTTTTTGTTATGGTGCTTGCTGATATTTATTTCTTATGTTACGACAAAAAAGAAAGGAAAAAAGCACTAATAGATTTTTTTTCAGTCATTTTAAAACTTTGTATACTATTATTTTAAGATATATATAAAATAAAATATCTTGTCTAGAAATTCATATTTAAGTAGTTTAGACAAAATAATAATGTAGATAAAAAACTTTATGCATAAATTATTAAATAAAGGCTAATGTGACTTAATAGTATTTGTGAATGAAGATACAAAATTAATATAGTCTAAAAAATAATAATGTGAAACTCGTGACAAATATATGCAATTGTGCCACATTAATTTGTATCGCATAGTTATAAACATAAATTTTTATCTTTAATACTATTGTAAAAAATATAAAAATAATTCTAATGACTTTATAAATTGGAATCAATCTACTATACTTGAGACATTGATCAATCTCACATCACCTAGCAAGGTGAGAGATTTTCTAGCATTAACAATATTGTCAAATGTTTTTTTAAGAGTAATGAATTTATGAATAAATGTTTATTGTTAAATAGTTCTTACAAATAAATATTTTGTGGATTAATTAATTATGCATAAACAGTTGATGTTTTATACACTAAATTTGTGCTTAGGGTGTTGAATTGCTGGATTCAATTTGGAAATTAACATGGGAGTTTATGTATTACAAATAAAAAAGTAAACCAAACCAACAAGTTCATATACAGTCGGTCCAACTTCAATTCGGTTCTATCTTGTATCTAGTTCGGTCTAATTATAAAAATTAAAGACTCAAATTTTTTTGCTCTAGTTTGATATTGACAAAACTCAAACAAACTGAACTATGCCCGCCCCTACTATATTTTGCAATTATTTTGGTTCATTAAAAACCTTAATTTATTTTATTAACGAATGCTAAATTGAATACTTAGACACTTTCTATATATCAAGAGAAAAATAAGCTGTATTATTTTGATTAGTCTTTCTTAGTCCTTTGAAAAGACAAACCAAAATACTACAACTTGCCTTACTATTAATTTATAAAAAGTGTTCAAACATTCAATGTAACATTCGCTAACAATGAATCAAGGTTTCTAACTAAAAATTCTTATAAAATATAGTAATTAATAAATAAAAAAAGTCTTACAATGAAATACAAAATAATGGATCAAAGAATAACAATACAAAATTATCAAAGTTTCACTCAAAACTTTATGCGACAGCCCAGCCCACCATAGATATTGTCTGTTTTGGGCACAGCTTGTCACGATTTTATTTTTAGGCTTTGCAAACCAAAACGCATCCCTTGGGGGTTGAGCTTACTATCTTATATATCCAACATCTCTCTCATACTTTGCGGATGTGGGATTTGTCTAAATCTTCAATTGAAATACATCAAAATATTATTAAATATACCAAATGTTTCTCAATAACATCAAATAATCCTCATGATCAAATCAAAAGTTAAATCTCTAAATACAAGCCAAATGATGCATAAATAACAAGAATCATGTTCTCAAACATCTACAAATGCAAAACAATAAATAGAAAATCCAATGCTATCCTCCAAGATATGTTATTAACTCACTGCTCTAGGTTACTTAATCTGCAAAAAGTAAATGATAAAAGGTGAGTCATTAACTCGGTAAGTAACGCCATTCACAATACATATGTGTCTTTTTCTTTATAAACACAAAATATTTAGCAAGTCTTTAACGATAAATCAAGTAATTATGTACTCTGGACAAATGAGCCAAATCATTTTTCTTTCACAAGGCACATAATCATTTATTATAAATATATTGGCTTGCGCTAATACATGCTTTATTAATTCATTTGCAAATAAAACTTCCAAGAAGAGATTAACATCATAAAATATCTTTCGTCTAAATTTGAAAATATGTTATACAAGTTTAAAAGTTTCATAACATATTTAAATAATAAAAGTAAATAGATGTTTAGCATAAAACATTCTTATGTTGTAGAACAAACACAAATACACTATGAATGGAATTACTTACCTCAATCCAAGCACAAGTCTTAAGCTACTTCTACTCGTCCGAAGTTTCCAAACCCCCTATATGATAAAAGATACTTAGTACACCACATACACATAAATTTCAAAAATTTTGACATGCCCTAAGTAATAGATTTTAGATACAAACTTAACCCTTCATGCATTTAGTTCCTGGTTTCATTTCTAAACATCCTAAACTCCAAGATTTTTATCTCGCATTTTACAAACTAAATTGACCTAAAAATTTTCAGATTTGTTGAGTACACTTCAAAATGTAATGTGTAAAAGTTTCATCTCATTTTTGATTCAGAAAGATTTTCTAAATAATTTAGATTCCATTCAACATAAATCTGCCCAAAATGTAACTGTTTATTGATTAATCAAAAATTACGAAATTAATAGCAACACTACTAGATAGATAGAAGAACCATTACACCAAATTTTATAATTTTTAAAAGTCATTTGGCTACTTAAATAATTCTTTTTCTGGAACAGTATTGCAAAATTTTTAGATTTTTAGAATCTAAGTATGAACTTTGAAAAATTATATAAAATTGGATTTTAATTTGATTTGTGTGAGGAAAAATTCTACATGCACCTTAATCCGTGATGTTTAAGTTGTGAAAACTTTAGTACAAAATTCTTAACAAAACTTTTGTTAGCATTGTTCATATACTGTGTACTCAGTAAATCCAGTAAAGCTCAATGGAAATCATCTCACTAGTATGAGCAAGTTAACTAAAACTAGAATTCCTAAATCTAAACACAAGAACAGAAAACTATTCTTAATAACAGCCTTTAAGAATCTATATATAAAATAATTATGAAATAATACTAATATAAATTAAACAAGATTATAAAAACCGAAAATATGGATGAGTATAGTATAGTTAAAACTTTTACCTTGAATTAACAAGTCTATGAGAAAGCCACAAACCAAAGTAAGGTAATACGGTTTTGTGTTTTTATGAACGGGAGGCAGAGAAAAGAAAAATGAAATAAAAAAAAGGTTTATATAACACCTCCCAAGAAAAACCCTAAATTATCTACTCTTCGATTTGAAAACATATGGTTTCAAAATTTAAAACAATTTCTATATTATTAATACTACCTAACTCATATAATTCTTTCATAATTAAAATAAATAAATAGTAATAATGATAAAAATATAGGATGTTATATCTTATCTATGAATTTAACAAAGCATCATGTGAAAAAAAATAAGAAAAGAAAGGAAGAGATAGACTTTCTAATGTTAAGAGAGTCAAATCCCCCTCTTAGCCAGCTTCAATATCGTAATTTATATAGGCAAGATCAAGGAAACTTTAATTGTGTGAATACATGCAAGTTATAGATTTCATCATATCACTCTCTATTAGATTATAGGTTACCTTTGACTATCTATCACACCAAATTAGAAAAAATGTTTCTTATAAACATTGTTTATCAATGAATAATTATTGTTAGCTAAGATTTCTTCTCTCAGTATTTTTAGGAGTTTATTAGATAAGATTTTTGTGATTATCTTATTTACTTTTATTGATTAAGTTTTATCTCTATCTTCCTAGGATTTTATCTTTTCTATTTTTTAGTTTTTTAGTTAGCATTCCTAGTTTATTTATTGTAAACAATTTCCATAAATAAAGATTATTAGAGAATAGTTTTTTCTTCTCTGTTTACATTGTATCAGAGCCCAGGTTCCTCTGAAAACCCAAAATTTCCATAAGAAAAACAGTCATGGCAAATACATCTAAAGAAGAAAATTCTTCTGCAACTTCATCAGTACAAAATCAAACCAATCAAAATTCTATATGAGCATTTCAAGGAGGAGAGATTTCATTGTTCCAGATTACGGCACGTAAGCACAATGGAAAAAATTATTTCCAGTAGGCTCAATCTGTGAAACTTGTCATATGTGGTAGAGAAAAACTCGGGTATTTGACCGGTGACATGCAAGCACCAGAGCAGAATGATCCGAACTTTAAAACTTGGCAGTCTAAAACTCCATTGTTATGGCTTGGTTGATTAATTCAATGGAGTCAAAAATTAGCAGGACTTTTTTTATTTTCAAAACAGCAAAATTAATATGGGATGCTACTCGACGAACATATTCTGACTTGGGAAATGCTTCTCAAGTATTTGAGTTAAAGTAAAGGAACCAAACTGTGACACAATATTATACAGATTTGCAAAACATTTGGCAGGAAGCGATTTATGTTTTTAAGATGATTCATTGTGTCCTGAGTGTAGTTTACAACAGCGTTAAGATTTATAGAAAGAACGGGTTTTTCATTTTTTGACAGGTCTTAATAAAGATTTGGACTAGGTTCGTGGTAGAGTGCTCGGACTGGAGCCATTTCCTTCCACAAAAGATGTTTTGTCATAAGTTAGACGAGAAGAGAGTCGACGAGCTATTATAATAAAGGAAAATAGCAATAGCAAATCCTTAGATTCCTCAACTCTTGCTGTGAAGGGTATTACACATAACAACAGAGGAGTAGACAATAGAATTGCTGTGAAAGAATGTGGTACAACCACAGTCAATGGTCAGGTCATACCAAGGAGAATTGCTGGAAAATTCATGGTAAGCAAATTGGGTAACACGGAAAGCCAATGAAGGAAGAAGTTTTCAAGCCCAAGCTACTCAAAATGAGCAAAAGCTAAATAACAATGAGAATAACAGTCATACTATGTTTAGTAAAGATGAGGTGGAGTAATTACTTAGACTTCTCAATCAATCAATAGTCCAAACAACTTCATTCCCAATACATAATAATGTTGGGTCTTGCTCTTTAGCACAATATGGTAATTTTCTTTCTTCCTTTAAACTCTAACAAAAGCAAGACCTTGGATAGTAGACTCTGGTGCTTCTAACCTATTTATTTCCTATACACCTTGTTCTAGTGTTGCTAAGGTAAAAATTGCAGACGGTTCTCTCTCAACAATGGTTGGAAAAGGACCTATTAGACTATCAAATGAGTTAATTGTTGATTTTGTCCTTTATGTCCCAAATATGAGTTGTAATCTCCTCTCTGTTAGTAAATTGACTCGTGATAATAAATGTGTTGCTAAATTCCTTCCTTCCATGTGTCAATTTCAGAAAATATCATCGGGAAAGATGATTGGCGTTGTTAAACTAAGTGAAGGACTTTACTACTTTGATGAAGAGATTTTTGAGAGTGGACAAGCGCTTGTGTCTGGTGTTGAGTCTATTTCTAGTTATACGAAAATAATGTTGTGGCATAATAAACTAGGTCACCCCAATTTCATTTATTAAAACATTTGTTTCCAACGTTATTCAATAATAAAAATCCAAGTTTTCTTCATTGTGATGTGTCAATTTGCAAAACAAGTTCGTACTTCATACTCTCTAAGACCTTATACACCATCTACACCATTTGCTCTTATTTATAGTGATATTTGGGGACCCTCTAAGGTCACTACTCTTTTAGGAAAAGATAGTTCATCACATTTATTGATGATCATACTCAAGTTAGTTGGGTTTATCTCTTACAAGATAAGTTTGAGGCATCACAAATCTTTAAGAATTTCTATGTCATGGTTCAAAATCAATTTTAAACTAGAATCAAAGTTCTACGAACAGATAATGGACGTGAATACTTTCATTATACTTTTGGGGACTATTTCACTCAACATGGAATTTTCCACCAAAGTTCTTGTGTTGATACTCCCCAAAAAAACAGAGTGTCTGAGCGAAAGAACAAGCATTTATTAGAGGTAACTCGTGCTCTCATGCTTACAATGAATGTGCCTAAGAATTTATGGGGTGATGCTTTACTTACTGCAACTTATCTTGTCAATCGTTTGCCTAGTTGTATACTTAGGTTTTGTTATCCTATTTCTGTTTTATTTAAATTTTTTTCTTACATCAAAACTATTACTATTCTTCCTTTCAAAATGTTTGGGTGTACTGCCTTTGTTCATATCTCTCCATAACATGGTTCTAAACTTGATCCTAGAGCCATCAAAATAGTCTTTCTTGGTTATTCCGCAACATAAAAAGGATACTGTTGTTTTTCACCCTCCACTAGGGCATTTTATACTTAGGGAGATGTTACATTTTTTGAACATCAATCGTTTTTTCCCAAATCTTCGCTTCAGGGGGAGAATCATGACGGAGAAGCTTATTTTTAGGAAACTATATCTCTACCTTTACCATTCGAGTCTCTTTCTGCTGCTGTCCCATAATTTACTGAACCTTTTCTCTCCACTATTCCAGAACTTTCTAAGTTGCCATAAAAGGAGTTTATAAATCAAGTAAAAGAAATAGGAACAGACTCTTCGAGACTATTTCAGCAAGAGCTCCATGTTTATACTTGGTGAAATCAACCACAAAGTAGTGAGTACAACACTGAAATTCACTACCATTATTCTGATCTGGTGGTATTAGAACCTCTAAATATCTTAGATAATAATTCCGATTTTGTTCATAATGACCTTGATTTGCCTATTACTCTTAGAAAAAGAGTTAGATCTTGTACTTTGCATCATATTTTAATTTTGTTACCTATGAGAAACTCCCACAATTTTTTTGTGCCTTTACTATTAAAATATCTACTTTTGAGATTCCTAGGTCTATCCAAGGGGCTCTTTCTAATCCATATTGGAAAAAGGCTATTTTGGATGAGACGGGTGCACTTGAAAAGAATGGTACTTAGGATCTAGTAGAGTTGCCACGAGGAAAACTTGTAGTAGCGTGTAAATGGGTGTTTACAATCAAGTATAAATTCAATGGTGAAATTAAGAGGTATAAAGCTCGCCCGGTTGCTAAGGGCTTCACTCAAACCTTTGGAATTGATTACACTGAAACTTTTGCTCCAGTCGCAAAGCTCAATACTATTCGGATCCTTCTATCACTTGTAGTGAATCTAGGATGGTCATTAACTCAACTAGACATGAATGCCTTTTTAAATGGAGAATTGAAGGAGGGGGTATATGTGGAGATACCACCTAGTTTTGTAGGTGACAAGACAAATAAAAGGGTATGTAAATTGAAGAAGTGATTATACGGATTAAAGCAGTCTCCGCGTGCTTAGTTTGATCATTTCTCGAAGGCAATTAAAAAACATGGTTATAATCAGGGACGAGCTGATAACACCCTATTTTTTAAGCATGCACGAGGGAAAATCATTATTCTGATAGTCTACGTGGACGACATTATTCTTACCGAAGATTATTTGAAGGAAATAGGAAATTTAAAAATTTTGATGGCAAGAGATTTTGAAATCAAAGACTTGGGGCTCTTGAAGTACTTCCTCGGAATAGAGATGGCTACAAGCAATAAGGGAATTTTGGTTTTTGAGAGAAAATACACCTTAGATCTACTTGAAGAAACAGGTATGTTGGGATATAAACCAACTAAAACTCCTGTGGAGTTTGGAAGAAAGTTAAATTTATTAGAAGGAGATTTTATGGACAAAGGGAAGTACCAACGATTAGTTGGGAAACTAATCTACCTCTCACATACGTAGCCAGACATTGCCTTAGATACTTGAAAATGACTCCAGGTAAATGCTTGTTGTTTAAAAAAAATAAGGAAAGGAAAATATAAGTTTATACAGATGCAAATTGGGCAGGATTAGTAGAAGATAGAAAATCAACTTCAGGTTATTGTACATTGTATGGGGCAATCTAGTAACATGGAGAAGCAAAAAACAAATTGTTGTTGCCAAGAGCAATGCTGAGGCAGAATTTCGACCAATGGCTAATGGAGTTTGTGAGGTGATTTGGATTAAAAGGTTATTAGAAGAGTTGAAATCACATGTATATTTCCTATTAAGTTATACTGTGATAATAAATCAACTATTAGCATTGCCTATAACTTAGTCCATCGTGACAAAACGAAGCATGTAGAGATTGATAGATATTTTATTAAAGAGAAGTTAGATAAAGGAGTTATTAATGCAACTTATGTTCCTATCAATCAACAAGTAGCTGATATCTTCACCAAAGGTCTATTGAGGCAGAACTTTGACTATTTAGTCAATAAGCTTGGCATGATCAATATATACAACCAAGCTTGAAGGGAGTGTTGTTAGCTAAGATTTCTTCTCTTAGTATTTTTAGGAGTTTATTAGATAAAATTTTGTCATTATCTTATTTGCTTTTATTGATTAAGTTTTATTTCTATCTTCCTAGGATTTTATCTCTTCTATGTTTTAGTTTTTTAGTTGGCATTTCTAGTTTATTTATTGTAAATAATTTCCATGAATAAAGATTATTAGAGAATAGTTTTTTCTTCTATGTTTACAACAATATTTCTCATACTTCAAAAATCATGTCATTTTGATGTACGAAATGCGACCAATGATTAAAACAGTAAAATGTACTAAAGTTGCAAACTTTGATAGCCATTACTAAAAGTACAAATGTATAAATTTGAAATTATGCATAAAATCAAAATTGCAACTAACTTTTTATGTTTCAACTACTTTAACAATCAACTTAATTGGTGATCTTAAAAAAGTTATGCCTGAAAAATGAAAAGGTGTATATATGTCTAAGATGTACATGGACAGGCCATACTATTATATTCCTTCACAAACTGTCCATAATATTGATTAATGCTCAAGTGAAGTGCATACAAGCTAGTGGACAATATATATATATTAATTACAACTTGCACTCTTTTACATCTATATATTAAAATACACCACATTAATACCTTGATACAAGTATTACACTAATCCTAACTTGTACAATCATATATACTTATATATATTTAAATTTTAAATTATCGAAACATGTAAATGAAACTAGTTGCAATGAATTTTACAATTTATGTACAAATGGGATATTAAAGTTCAATAATAATGTACTAGTGCCTTATAAAATAAATTCAAATGATGTATTTTTAGACATTTATCAAGGTGGTAGGAGAAGGGGTTTAGGTAATAGAGATAATAACAACATTAACAAAAATATTGTGATAAGTTAATTATTGAGTCTAAAGAATAACCATGTAGTACACGAAAAAACCTATAGAGAAGACAATTATTCTTTTGTTAAGGTAAAGAAAAGAGAGTTAGATAAAGTTTAAAATATCTTAATTTTAGAAACAAATATGATTATGTAGAGGAGCCCTTTCTTGACTATGATCGACCAAGAACTAAGAAACCCTAATTTTACCTTTTGTTCTCTCCCAACGTTAGAATTTTAGTTTATCCCTTTGAATTGGTCAACTCTATGACACATAGTGGATGGTGAGTGGCTCTTATTATCTATCCAAAATTATCCGCCATGCGTTGCTTCTTTATTTATTTTAGAGATGACCTTATCTCTAATATAACACATGTTGTAACTTTATTTAAACTTCATTATGGTCCCAAATCATTACCAAATCAAGTGATCCCACTTACTACAATGCTACCAAGATCAGGACAAACAATAGCACTGCATATTAGGGTTAGGCTATTCCCCACACATTCAATTGATTTTGAGTACATATTTTTAAAATATCAAAACAATTTGGATAACCTAATTTATCACATTTGTTTATGTGTTGCGGATATTGGCCAAGTGGTAGACACTTTTTTAGTAAACTTCCCATCATGATCTAGGTAACAATCTTTACTCAAATGAGAATGACTCCAAATGGGTTCTTCACAAGGTGGATCATTCTGTTATGTGCCGACTAGTACATTATAGTATATTGTAAGCTTAGTTATTATCATGTGTCTAGCCAATATTTACCCCATAATAACCTAGAATAATGATTAATGTTCAAATGACATGTGCGGAAACTAATGGGTAATTTATTTATTTATTTATTTAATTACAACTTGTAATCATTTATATCTATACACTAAAATATATGGCATTAATACTTCAATACAAGTATTACATTCATGTCAATTTGTACAATTATACATACTTGCATGTGTTTTGAGTTTTAAATAACAAAAACATGTAAATATTAGCATCTGCAATGAAGTTCATAAGTTATGCACAAATAAGGACATTAAATTTAATAGTAATGTAATAATGCTTTATAAAATAAATGTAAAAGATGTAATTTTATATACTTATCAATGTGACAACCAATGAATGACTTAATTTACCTTATCTAAAATTTGTCATCGCATCACATTTTTACTTAGCTTTTAAGTTTACTTTATCCCTTATAGATTACGTGTCACAATCTTATCAACCTCTCATTTATAGTCCCTAAGTTGTTACTAGAATCGTGTGGTCCTTAATTGCCTAAGTGCTCTTAAGCCATTGTCAAGGTTAAATGGTCCCTTTGATGACAGTCTGCATCATGGGATCATCTATTTTGTTTTTTTTTTTCATAAGTCGTTTGTATTGACCAACACTCCCCTATGTGGACTTTTCCCATTTTCTAAACAGCTGTCCTTACTTAGCTCAAATTGGATATCAAAAAAATACTTCACAAAGTGAATTCTTTCCCCAAATTGTTAGTTTGAATATCATGGGCTTACCTTATTACCATGTATGTATCCAGCTATTATTTGACCATAACAAAGGTTCCCAAATTTTAATGGCTAAAGAGGAGCTAAATGCATCGTAAGCCATTCATGGTTCTTTACCTAATGTATATCAAGCTCATTACCACCTTGGTGATTGTAATTTTGCTACCTTGATGATGTAAATAGCTTAATACCTTTTTAAAGGTATTTTAAGGTGTGCAACTAGGCTGTCTCAAGCATTCCAAGCATAAAGATATGGTCAAAAATCATATTTGGCGATAACTTTCTCAGCTTATTTTGTACCCTTTCTATTTAGTAGGATTGGATAGCTTGACAAAATCCACCTATTTGGGTTATAATCCCTTTTCATCTTAATGGGGCTTAGTTTGAGCTTGATGTAGTATAGGGAAAAATACTTGGCATCATTAAGATATGCATAGTTAAACTACAGTTGGGCATACCTATGTTATGGGCAAATAACAACCGAACACATAACGACGAGTTATATCCATGATGTTCAAGCTGACACCTTAAGAAAAGAATTCATCTTATAAAACACCTTCCTAGAGACCAATTCAAGTTAAATAAGAACTACCACCCCTAGTGAAATTCATGTAGGGGAGTATCATGTCACATGACCAATACAAGCAACTTGTGAAAAAAAGGACAAAATAGGCACTCTCCACACATATTTACTTCTCTAAAAAAGTGCTAACTTAAGCATTAGGGTGGATTCGTTGGATACTCTCTAGCGCCCTAGTCTTAGTGTGTTATGTGCTATAAGGAGCCAAACTTAAGAGAGAAGAAGTTGTTATATGTAGGAAGCGTCTCCAAATTTGAGTCGAGCTTAAGAGCTGGTTTTCCTATCCTAATTCAAAACTTAAGAGGCACACAAAATCCTACCTAAAGACCCATTGAAAGCTTCTCAAAGTTGGGTTCGAGATCAAATTCATCTCTTTTTGCTAAGTTGAAGACATTGACCAAGTGTTGATTCTTACTATCAACCCGTTTATACGTCCTTCCTTGGTTCGAGCAGGGTATTTTCCCATATCAATAATTTTAAATAATTATCTTACTTTAATAAACCCTAATATTCCCAAGATTTTGTCCTCTTTTAAAATACTTTCCTTTTCGCTAAGTTTTTTAAAAAATAATTCCTAATAAATACATGAGTACTATTTTTTAATTTTTAGGATGAACAAAAAAAATCTTTTTATAATTGTAACTTAATATTCGTCCAAAAATAAAAGATTTAAAAAGAAACTTTCATTTGATATCTATGTTCTCAAATATATATTCAATTTAAGATTTTCTTAAAAAAAAGTTTATCCTAAGTAAAAATTTAAAACTAGTTCAAATAATAAATTATACATTTATAATAATAAATTAATTTTAGATATATCTTCTAATTTTTTAACTAAAATTAAAATTTAACGAGAATTTTAAAGATACCACTCTTCTTTTAATAGAATACTTGAAGAGAGCCAGCATCAAGTTAAGAGTTTATATAACAATTACAGCATTATCTAAGAGTCTAAATTACCTTGATTTCTAATCCTGATTATGGGGAGAAATCCGCCTATAATACTGTAGCAAATCAATGAGTCCAGTATGCTTGAACTCAGTGCCCACCACCCACCTAATGAGTTGAGTGGCTACCAACAGGGCTTGCAGATGTAAACAGTTGATTGAATACCACTGTTCCTAGAGAAACAAGTTCTAGTCTTGCTGCTTCCGAGAACTAAAATCAGCACTGAAGACCAAGCCACATTATGAAGAGCAAGCATTTTGGGCTATAAGTCACATAGTAAATCCTCTTGGGTTTTACAAGGAAATGTAGTAGAAACTTACAATATAAACAAAAGTAACTCTGCTTCTCAGACCATTCTATTTTACAAACATATACCTCAGAAATCATCAGGATCAACCACAACACAAGCAATACCCAAGTCTTTAAGTAATAATTGATATAGCTTAAGATAAGAAACCCTTCCATCCCACGGATAAACAAACACACAAGAGTTTTATCTCCCAATCTCAATCATATCTTAGTCTCACAGTCTAATAAATCACTGCTGAAATACTTGTTAACCAAGCCTTCAGAGCATTCTAACTCAAAATATAAACAAAACTAACTCAAAATTCAAGCTTTATTCAGCTTCTCAAAGCATTCTATTTTACAAACACATACATCAGAAATCATCATGATCAACCACAAGACAAGCAATACCCAAGTCTTCCAAGTAATAATGGATATAGCTTAAGAAAGACATCCTTCCATCGCCATGGATATGCCAGCACACATGAGTTTTATCTCTCAACCATATCTTAGTCTCAGTCTAATAAATCACAGCTGAAATACTTGTAAATCAAGCTTCACATTCCAAATACTGAGCAATTATTTACACAAATCAAGAATGTGAACTTGTGTCTGATTGTTCGAAGAGAAGATAACTAAATTGAAACGTCTTACTTGCCATTTATCCTCTCTATAACAGATATAAGCCCTTGTGTGCCAAACTTGCCATCCCCATTAGCCACCATTGCAGAAAACAGCTGCTTGCCCAATGCAGCACCAGGTAACACAACAACTCTCTTATCCTCACTTTCTTCAACCACATCTACACCCATTCCCATGTCCTTCACCATATATTCAGCAAACCCACCTGGCCTAAAGTCCTTCTCAATCATTCTATCCCCATATAACTCCATCACCATCGACCTGGCCGAGCCTCCCTTCACTGCATCCTTCCATTTTCTCACATCTAACCCTGCTTTGTTAGCAAACACCAACCCTTCGCTCAATCCCAACAAATTTGCTCCTACAACAATCTGATTAGCAATCTTGCAACTCTGTCCACACCCTGCCTCGCCCATATACGTTGGCTTTCCCATGACCTCAAACAGTGGAGTCAACCACTGTACAACCCCTCTATCACCAGCTGCAAAGATAGCTAGTTTCCCATCTCTGGCTCCGATGTCAGCGCCGGATACCGGCGCATCCACGGCCCAGCAATCCTTCTCCCTTGCGGCTTTGAAAATTTCGCGGGCCAGAGCAGGGTGGCTACTAGTGGTGTCGACAAAGACGGCGCCGGGATTTAGTCCTGAAAGAATGCCATTATTGTCCAAGGCAATTGATCGAACATCTTGTGGGTTGCCCACCATGCTGAAAACAACGTCACTGGACTTGGCAACGTCGTGTGGGGAAGCGGCGAGAGTTGCGCCTTTGGATTGTAGGGAAAGGGCCTTTGACGGGGTGCGAGCGTAGATGGCGATGGAGTAGCCGGCGGCGAGAAGGCGCGAGGCCATGGCGGAACCCATTACGCCAATTCCGATCCAGCCGATGCGGGTCTTGCTAGGAGAAATGGGCTTCGGGTAGGGAGTTTCCATTTGTTTTGGAATTGGGGGAGTGGAGACTGGAGAGAGCTTGTGGAGATCTGATTTTCTGGCCAGCTAACTAGAATCAAAATTTCTATATCCTTCTGAGTTAAATCGTCAATTTTTCTATCGCAATCATGTTGACTTTGTCAAGTAGAAAATGTTTTAATGTTTTAATGATGTGACTAATCACATAGCAATATGAATCACTTAAGTTATAAAATAAATAATGTCAAATAAGCAGTAGTAATAGTTATATCACATAATAAGAAGTGAAAACAAATATGTAAGTATCAAAACAAAAGGAAAGGGTGCCATATTTTTTGTTGCATTCTAAATGGTATAATTTTATTTGGATCCTTAACGTTTAAATAAATATCATTTTGATTAGTATTTTCATATATTATTAGATAAAAAGATTATTAATGTTTAAATAAATGTCATTTTGATTAGCATATTTCATAAATTATCACTTAGTTTCAAAATATTTTGATTAATATTATTTATTTATATCTCTTAACCAAACTTTTTTTAATTTTTAATAGTTAGTGCAATAAATTAATTTTTAATTTAACCTATAATATTAATAATTTTGAATTCAACAATAAAATTTATGAAATTTATAATACTATTCGCATGTTAACTTTCATATTTATTTTTAATAATTAAAAAGATAAAATTATAACATTATTTTTTTCTTCCTCATTTTTCTCCTCTATTTCTTTTCTTTCTTTTTTCTTTTTCTTCTTCCCCTTTTCTTTCTCTTATTTTTTTTATCAAGGAAAAATTGTAATGAGATTAAAATAAATTAAAATTAGTCATTTGATGATCTCAACTTAAGAAGAAAATGTACACATCAAAATTAATTTATTCAAATCAAATTGATTTCATCTTATAAATCAAAATCAATTTCATAATCTTAGCAATTGAATTAATCAATTGAAACTTGAAAAGAAAACCAAATCCAAAAATATTCTTTGAATAAACAAACTTTAATTGTAATTTTAATCTCTTTTAAATTAAAAAAAACTGAGAAAAGA
Source organism: Melia azedarach (assembly GCA_028052125.1). NCBI lineage: Eukaryota > Viridiplantae > Streptophyta > Magnoliopsida > Sapindales > Meliaceae > Melia > Melia azedarach. The sequence continues at coordinate 9,404,202 of CM051399.1, forward strand.
ACAAAAGAAGAAAAAAACGAGGCGAAAGACGAGAAAGAAAACAATAAAAAATTATTTTTTATTAATTTAAATTCATAAAATTATAATTTCACATTTTTATTTGTTAAAAAATAAGAGTTAACATATGAAAGTGATATGATAATTTTCATAAATTTTAAAATTAAATTAAAGATTATTAATATTAGATGAGTTAAATTGAAAATTATCTCACCTCACTCGAGACTGAAAATTTAAAGAAGTTTGATCAAGAGACCTAATTAATATTGACCGAAACTATTTGGAACTAAGTAATTAATGATTTTGAGTAAAGTTAGAGACTCTTTTATCTAATATGTAAAACATGACAATTAAAATAATATTTTTTGAAACGACAAAAACCAACATAAAATTATTCCATCTTAAATCAGATATAACCTGGGACCCACACTCTCAACTTCATATCTCTTCCTCACATATTAATTTTTTTTACTTATTTTAAGGAGTTATATATTCTACGGTCATTTGATTAATATTGCTGCTATTGGCAATTATTCTATGCATGAATTAATTAATTAATTAATTCATATGTAGACTTTGATTCCAACATAGGCATTTTATGTATTAACGAATTGGCTTTCTTATAAATAAGGTTAATTAAGAGTTCATTTTTTCACATTATTTTTGAATTATTAGATTTTGAATGGTTGATATTAAAAAAAAACTTATAATAAATATTTAGACATGAATATGATAACTTCTCCAATTTATTATACCCAAACATCAATGTAGTAATAACAATCCAGTAATTTCATTTTCTGCTCCTTGCTTTTCTTTTCCTATTTCCTCTACACTGCACACTCCTCTATTTTAGGAATTTCACCAAAAAATACTTTATTTTTATATCTCAAATTCAAAACTCTCCATGTAATAAAGCATTATTTAAAAATGTTGAATTTTACTCTTTTAGACAAAAAATGTCTTTGATGATCATTTCGAGCTCGAAATTAACTTCTTAGGTGCAAGTTTACACCTTACTCTAAAGTACATTTCAAATAAGGTTGTATTTTTACCTTACTCCAAATCTACTTTCAATTTCGATAGCTAGATGAAATTACGAGGTTTTATTAAAAGTAGATATTATATTTTTGTCAGAAAAGAGTGAGATTTGACATTTTTAAATAATAATTTGTTATGTGAATATTTTTTATTTTTGTATAAAAATGAGATTTTTTTTGTTAAATCCCTTTCTTTTATCCTCTCATTTTTTGAGCGCCAAAATAAATCATTTACACTAAAATAAGATAGTCAAATCATTGACTGCATGTCTTGAAAGCAAAGACTTGATTCTTCATGACTAAGCAACCAAGTGTTGCTAGCTTTACTAAAAAATAGCTCGCCACTTTTAAAGCCGAATGTACGTTTAACAAATATAATTTGACAAACCCTCTTAGAGTTGTTCCAACCTAAGTAAGAATGGCTACCAGATGATGATGGGATGTTCATTAAGGGGGGTGCCCGCCACGTGACCAATACCTACTGCATGTCACATATTGTTAATGACAGCGTAAGGGTATTGCCAAATTATATTATATCCAAAAAATATAATCTCCTAGCACAACTTGTAGTTCAAGAACCACCTAATAACGTACATAACGTATCTACGTTGATCTTGGCAGCTACCTGATGTGGATACTAAGATAGGTGGGATCATATGATATTTGAAAGAGTTTGGGCCCACAACAAAGGCCAAATGAGTGACTGATGTAACACCTCCAAAGTAGTACGTATTTTGTATATATACACGTCAGTTTCTATTGGTTTGTACGCAAGTAGTTTAGTACACTTAAGGTATTTCTTTTGAAATATTATATGGGTATATTTAGTATTAAATAAGAGTTTACTTAGAAAGGCCCAAATATAAAATTAGAGTATCAATACATGGGTGTATTTAGTATTAAGTGTTGGTGTACTTAGTAAGGCCCAAATTATCATTTTAACCCTAAGTATAAATACATCTTATTTCTTGTTTTAGAAAAGAAACACCATTTTGCAGATTTTAAGAGAGAGAGAGAGAGAGAGAGAGAGAGGGAGAAAATTTAGTTTCCAAGGGGAAATTAAGAAGATTTAAGGTAATTTTCTCTTCTCTTTAAGATTTATTATGTTATATATGATTGGATTGTGTTTTGGAAGTATATTTTATATAAAGATTACATGAATATGTTGAGGATATATTGATTTGAATTATTGGTGGTTGTGAATATGATTTTGTGGTGGAATTGGTGAAGAAGTTGGTAGATGATGATTATTGTTGTCAAAGGAAGCTTTTGCAGAACTTAGACATTGGACAGTAGCTTGATCCGAAAAGTTTATAAACTTTTGTATGTCTTATTTTGGAAAACTGATTTAACTGAAAATATTAGGCATCAAAAGGGTCATGATAAATTTTATTTCATTTGAAAATATGGAATATTCGATTTTATATGAATTTTCCGATCTGACCCTGAGATGCTGAAAAATGTTGATTTCTGCAGATTATATGAATTATACAATTTTCTGGGTTAACCAAATGGTCTCCAAAAATTACAAAATTTTACAAACCTATTTCTACTTATGTTTATTATAACATATTAAAATTTCATGCCCTGATTCTATGTATATAATATGTTATGAATTTTTAAAGTAGATTATATCACTAAAAATGTACGGTTTACAGAATCTGCAGAGTGTAAAGTAAAGCTTGTTTAAATTAGTTTGGACATGAATTATGTCTTATAAATTTTATCATGCTACTAAATATGTGTCTATATTATTTCTGGAAAGTTTCATAGCCATTGGATAAGTGTTCGATTTATTAAAAATCAGAAACTTAGATATACTTAGTGGTGCTCTGTTTTTGGGGCCTAGTGGCTAAGTGTTATAAATGACAAAACAAATAGTTTCAAATTGAAGTAAGGATCTATATTTTTATATGAGGTTATATAATGTTTCATTATGACTATATTATGATTTCATGAGAAAAGGATATCATTTAGGGTATAAGAAAAATTGTTGATGGGCCTAAGGACAGAATTAGGATGTTTGTTTGATGAAATGTTATATGTTTGATTTTGTGTAATATGGCTTATGAGATTAATTTTGATTTGAGGATTTATTTGATTGTGTGATCTTGGTGGGAACATCAAGAGGTAAGTATACTAGACTTTTCAAATGGGATCACAATGAATATATACATTTATGTGTGACTATGTTACAAAAGTTTTGAAATTATGTATTAATATGCAAGCATCAATTTGCTTATAATTATATGCCAAAATATTTATTACAACTTTGTGTTTATGTGCTGTGCATGAGTCATTAAGCATTGACATTGCCATGCACACATGCATAAATGATTTTGAGAAATGAGAAAGTGGTTTTGTAAGAAAAATATTTGTGAAAGTTAAGACTTCGTATTTTTTTAGGGTATCCGAATTCATTACTTTCTTAGTAGGCAATTATAAGTGTTTGGAGCCTTTTGCTATGTGGCCATTCCTTCGGGTTTGGTGTATTTGATATATGTTATGTGTTCCGTATGACATGGGAGAGACCTTTGGGTACCTTTAGGACTTGTGAGTCTTCGCAATTGTGCGTCGACGGATTTGTGCATGTGGGAGGACTCGTCGATGATCAGGGCGAGGGTGTGGCTCTTACCTTCGGGCATGAGTGTTTATTGTGTTCAAAATTTTGTGCCCCACTTGCTGATACCCCATATATATAATCATATTTTTCTTCTAACCTACAGACATCTTGAGTGTCATCTTGGGAATCACCACCTTGTGGCTTTATCCACTTTTCTTCTTAGAAACCTTAAACACATAAGACCTTGAGTCATTCATGGGATTCACTATTGTCATTCTTTATGTTCAATGATTGAGTTGCTATTTCTACACCATTATCAACCTTAATAACTCTAGCACACTGAATCCCCCCTCAACTTGATCAATATTCCCACCTTATAGCCATTTTTTTTATAGTTTTTATTATATTAAAGCATTACAATTACTATTTGCCTTCTCCGAGACGTGTGTTGACTTAAGCATCAAAGATGGGGTCATTGTAGGGCAGCCTTGCTCTGATTGTGTTTTCCGTCATAAGTGGGAAAAAGTTAAGGAGAAGAGATAGGAAACTGTTTTAGGTGGGATGCGATTAGGAACGTGCAAGCAACATCTTTAAAAACGACCTTGGAAGCCCTTATGAGCCTGGTTTGTTTAGCTTGCAACTTAGACTAATCCCACATCACCTAGGTTGCGAGCTAGGATATTCTCTCACATCAATAATGGCGCCGTCTATGGAGACCTTGAACAAAAAGTCCCCTTACAACCTTCGTGCTCGTCATAGGAACCAAATGCAGGCTTTTGAGACCCTGAGGATTCCCGATATAAACTTGCATTGAAATCTAGCCAAAATATTCCCTATTCACGAAGCAAAGCTTAGATGAAATATACATAAGACCCAAACAGAGACATATTAGCTGTTAATCGCACCAAGAACGAGAATAGTAGAACCTTTATAAGCATATACTTGGATGCTACAAAGCCGAAGAAGTAAAGAAGTTAGTTGAGACATGAGCTCATTTTCAACATATGGTGAGGTATGTACGTGATAACATGGGTATCTTGCCACCACCTCAACCACAAGAGTTTGAAGACCAATAAGAGACTTACCTTAGACATAACCTAGATGTAGTTGACCGCTGAGTACATAACTAGTAGAGTAGATGACCAAGTCTTTCTCGATGCAGGACATCAGTCCAAGAATTGCCTAACATCCTCTACAATGACCAAAGCTCAACTGCTAGTGATCAAAGAGGACGATTCAGTCATGGAGACTTGCAACACTTCTTAATAGCAAGACGCGAAGGAGAAGGTAATAATCTTGAACATCTTTATGTGGAATGTTTACGAAAACATTTGCTTGACATGCAGAAAAAATGACAGAACTCAAGTCTAACAAGGGGGAACCTAGCTTACCTAATATCCTTGGTGACTTTAGCACCTCCCTCGCAGATCTAGTTAAGAACACCACCTTGCCAAGGAAGTTCGAGATACCACGCCTAGAACCCTACCAAGGTCAGAATGTAGCCTATATAAAGGTGTTTCAAGATTTAATGCTCGTGCAAGGAACATCCAATGAAGTCATGTGCAAGATGTTCCCGACCACTCAAGGCAAATTAGCAAGATTGTGGTAAAGAAGCTCCAACTAGAGAGCGTTTGAGGCTTCTCCATCTTTGCTAGTAAATTTGTTCACTATTTCAAGAGTACAAGATTACCAAGCAAAGATCTCTCCTCACTACAATATGTTAAGCAAGGAAGTCATGAGCTGCTACGTGAGTTTGTGAGATGCTACCACAACGAATTGATGCAGATAGAGGTTTATGAAGAAGCAGAAACATTGAGAAAGTTTGGCATAACCTTCACACTGGCCCATTATGGAGTTTCTTCGAAGAAATGCCTCCCACTTCCTATTGCAAAGTCTATGGTAGAGAGAGAGCGGAAGACCTCAGCGAGAGGGATAAGGAAAGAAAGAAAGTCAACTCTCACCCATATGGAGCTTAGTCAAGACACCAGGGATTCATCCAACCTCATCAAGGACAATAACCCATCTCAACTCATTTCCAATGTCCTCTTTGACCAGAGCCAATAGCATCTAAGCATATACGTCCTCCCTCAAGGGAGCCATTTTTCCAACCACCTCAAGGAAATAAATCTTTTATGCTATTAGACATAAAGGACTTTTGATGAAGCCTTCCAAGCAGACTACCTCATCAAGGTTAAAACCCCCTTAGAGATACTATGACTTTCACAAAGGATCTGGTCACAATATCACTGATTACTACCACCTAAGAGAGTAAATTCAAGCCCTCATTAAAGAATTCGTCTTACAAATACGAAGAAGAGTTCAAGAAACTAGGCGAACTAGGAAGACAGGTAATAGAGATGGAAAAGATCAACAATCGAATGAGGGAGCCCAGTACAATAATTTTATTAATACCATCAGCGAGGGATCCACTTTAGTTAGGTACTCCAACAGAGCACGCCGCTTAATGCGGAAGGCTACTTAAAGAACCATTGCCAGGAAACCAGAACGTATATGAGTTTAGTTTTAATATTTTATCACCATTTGTATGTTCTCCAAATTCGTTTGCTACAACGTTAACCTTTTGAATATGACTACAAGGATGAAGATGTGTTATTTTATTGCTTTCATGATTGTTATCACTTTTGAAAATTAGCATCGTCTAAGAGTTGTATTATGTGCTCTTTATCAGTAAGGATATTGTCTCTGGTCTTTTATTCCTTCTTCCTAATGGATATTTTTACTTGAATGCAAACTAATTTCATGATCAATGAACACACAATTCTTTACCAGGCATTATGCTATTTGTCGCCTAATAGTTGTGTTTCAAACATGTTATGATCAATGTTTCTACATCGTACGTATAAAGTTTGCTCAACATATAACCTCCCGGGTTGATTAGTTACATCAAATAGGGACCAGAATCCCTGATAAGAAGGGATGTATATCCTGTGTAAGAAAGAGATATCTTCAAGGAAAAAACATGCCAATATCCACATGCAACACTAAACACAAAATGAAATAACTCAACGAGTATCAAAAGCATTAAGAAGTATTATCCTAAACAATAGTGGCACCAATCGAATTGCCTATGCCATAATTACATCAAGAACGCAAGTTCAAAAAGTAAAAGCTAATAAATCAAAACAAGTCTAAAGAGTATCAACAGTTCATCAACAACTAAAAGAAAAGATAGACAAAAACCAGACAAAGAAGAACTAAATCAAGCATCTAAGGTATCATTTCCCTCCATGACATTATCTTGGCCGTCATCACACTAATCGACGGCCCTTTGTCATCATCTCCCCGCTATCACCTACTAGCTCATCACCCCTATGGTCATTGCCACCTAGAACATCGTCTCCATACTTGTCGCCCACATGGGTAGTATCATCATCAAAAGCCAGGGAAGTAGCTTTAAGATTGAGTGGCTAACTAGTGGTAAACTGCTACGAGAGCTTGGCGTTGCCAACTAAGCCAAGAATGAGGGATTGCTAGAATTTTGCTATGATATTGTCCTACTTAAAGCCACCATCCATGAAGGTCAAGTCCAAATTAGGATATGCCATGGTAACCACAAATTAAGCTAGTTTGTGCCTTTTCAAGAGGTTTGGCCAGCCCTCTCATTTTACCTGTTTGATTCTCTCCTGAACCTTGCCATCTTTGTCTTCTTCATCACGAATCTGAGCATTGGCAGCACCCAACTTCTTCTGGAACTTCTTTACGTACTCAGACAACCTCGTAATCTAAGCGTCCTTATCCTTTCTTTCTTTTCACAATGCATATACCTAGGTATTGGCTTTGGACAGAAGCTCCAAAGAAGAAGTAATCTCTTTGAGCAGGTGACTATATTGAGAAACAAGTAGCGCAACCTAAAAAAGTAGAACACGAAAAGAAAGATTAGAACTTACGGGGAAGAGTAGTTGGGAGGCTAAGTCTAGAGCCTCACGAGGAGGTTAGTCATGTTATACTCCTTTTTTGCATCAATGGTCAGCAAAACAAACTTCAATAGAGGCAACACTTAAGGGGTGTGAGGAAACTATTATGTAACGGCATTTCCTATCTCAATAGAGAGTTGTGCCACCCTAACTACTTATCCCTTTTCGGCTCCTTGAAAGACCTAGGGCAAATCCCACCTGAAGTCGTTCCTCCCTCATTGGACTCACATGAGATCTACACACTTGGCCCTCAGAAGAGCTAGAATGGACATTAAGCTTGTCCATAATTCTATCCAAAGATTCCGTATCATCATCGTCACCCTTAGTCGTTCTTTTTCCCAAATCACCAGGGATTCCAACCTCCCTAATAGAGATAACTGTACTATTCACATGTAACCCATATCAACAACATAATAATATCAATATAATGGCACATCAACTAAAGGTCTCAAAAAGAGTGTTAAGCTGTTACCTTTCCCAAAAGCAGTAATCAAGCCTGCCTTGATCAACTGAGTGTCATCAACTGTATTGTAATAAGAAGGGTTATCATCTAAGCATTCATGGATTATCTTAAGCTGTGCATCTTTTTCTTAGCATCAAACCCATTTTTCTACAAAGGTAGCCTCATGTAAAAAGAAAAAGAAATACAACAAAGAAAGAGATAAGTCGACAAAGATGAGGATCTATCTGCCCAGTTAAAGCAAATAGCAAAAATGTACGTCATTCTTTTGTTGGTGAAGGTACGACCCCAATTCTTTGATGCCGTAAACCAGAAGTCATCCCATGATTTATCAGCAATGAGGGAATAAACTTGGAAGACCACTTGAGGGATTGCCCCCCGTAAGCATCAATAATACATTCTCGGTTTATTAGGGACTGCTCTAATGTTGAATGCAGCCTTGATGCCTAGCATATCAGGCTCCGTCCCTAGCACTTTCTTCCACAGAATATACATCACATTAAGATTCCTTCAGACCATAGCACTCAACTAAGTAGGAGCAAAACCCATCTCGTGCATTGGATGGGAAGATGAAGACCTTATTAAAAATATTGAGCTGATATGACTACCTCACTAGGACCAGGCTTGCTAGGCATGAACTCATCTCGGGGAAGGGACAACTTCATTGATAGGGGAATCTCGAAATCCTTTCTTAGTATAACCAATATCCTCTTTGTCATCTCGGTGAAATGGGTGTCTAGATAGAAAGTTCTAGCGGACAAGAAATTATTTGCCTCGAGATCCTCTATGATCTTAGCTAACTCCCTACAACGGGTTCTCCTATATGGTTGCTTCTTAGCAGACACTTTATAGCATGCACCTGGCTTTCTTTGAGAAGATTTTGCCTACCTTTGCGACTCAGACATTGAATATTGATTAAGATTTCATGAGTTCCTTTATGCCATTCTCTTTGTGGGTGGGGGAAGTAGACTGTAAGTGCTGCAAACCCCCTTGATCAAACATGTCTACAAAAACACTAAAGATAGCATCAGCACTTGGTCACCCAAAACAAAGCATCAACAGTAGTGTCCCAATAGTAAGAATCTACACAATAATGGACAGTCTCACAACACATGTACAAGCCTAATCATATAACTCTGACTGCAAGCATATACTAAACAACTGTAAGTAGGCAAAGAACAAGTAAACCCACAAATATCCATGCAACAACAATATCCAATAATCCATATAAGTGCAAAAAGGAACCAACCTTTCAAGAAAAAGGCATGCAAACAACATGGAAACAATAAAAGTGTAAAAGAACAAAAGTTAAGCAAACCAAGTGCTTGCAAGTCCACCAACGTCGGCCAAAATTAAAGAGGGATGTCGTATTTACCTTCTTTAGTGACGATGGAGCACGAATGCCGGCGAAGGTTTAAGCTTTACGGCGGCAACAACGTTCACAATGATGGCTAGAAAATAGGGCAAGATGACAATTTATGTAGTTGGAAACCTTGTGTGGATGATCAACAGTGAAGGATCAGTGAGAATCTGGCGATAATAAGCACAGTTGTAGAGGAAGTTGAAATGTGTGAAAGAAGAGAGATAGAGACGTGTAAAAGGGAATTACGACAAGAATGGATAAAATGAAGCTTGTGGTCCAAGATGACTTTGAAAAAGAGGGAAAGTGAAAAGGTACTTTAGGGTTTTATTTAAAAACCTAACTTTTGGTGGATCTACTAGTGCAAGACAAAAAGAAAAAATTAAAAAGATATATGGCTACAAGAAAGAATTAACGAATAAATGGTGGTTTGCGAACCCCATTTTCAAAATAATAGGCCTAGATGAGGAAGAATTGTTTATTAAGGAACCTATGACCAAAGTTTTTGCCTGGATGAGGAAGATTTTTGGCCTAGATATGGAAGAATTTTTGTCAATAGATCATGCTCGATGAGGGAGTAATTTTTCACCAAATGGTTTAAGAACTACCCTTAAGGATGGAGGCCAAATTTGCTCAGAGTTTCTCGGCATGTAACTTCATATAGAGTAATTAGGGATGCAGGGATGCTGAGATGCGCCCTAAGATAGCCCATATAAGGGATATAATTTTAAGGTGGCATACTGATAAATGCTTAAAAGTACATTATTTACATATATTTTATAAGAGATTATTATATCACTATTGAATTTAATGTCCCTATTTGTGCATAAATTGTGAAATTTTATTGCCATAACTTTAATTTGCATGTTTTCATGACATGAGTATAATACTTGTATTTAAGTGTTTATGTGGTTTATTTTTGTATATAGGTATTAAAAGAGTGCAAGTTGCAATTAAAGATATAAAATATCTAATTGCATACAACTCACTTGAGCATGAATTAGTATCATGGCCATAACGTTGTGTAAACATCTCCAAATGAAATGATTCTTATTCCTAGTAAAAGATATCTTAAGTGTGCATAAATCATCTTCAGACAACATTTTCCAGCTCAAAATGGATCTACACAGAAAGTGCGAAGAATTATAATAAAGCGCGGTTTGCTCATGTGCAATCTAGACCTATGAACACCTTTCTGTATTTTGCCCATAACTTTTTGAATACGCTATCAATTGAGTTTATTCTTGCAGTGGTGGAACCAGTGAAAGGCAACTAAAACTTTAATGTTATGCATCATTTCCAACTTGTGCATCTGAGTTGTTTAAGTTAGTCATCATTCTGACAATGGCTATCAAAATGATAATTTGAGCATGCTTTACTCTTTTGATCATATCTCACTTAACCTGCATCCAAATGACACAATTTTTGAATATTGTACATGAATATCACTTTCTCTAGTTTAGCATAGAAGACAATTAAATACGAGCTATAATCTGAAAGATAGAGATATGATAAATTCTACAACTTACATGTGCTCACACATATAAAACCTCCTTGATATAGCCTACATAAAATGTGATTTTGTTCATTTTAGGGGGATCCTTTTGATATACTACTAAGCAACCCAAGAGGATGGTGAATTAGGTTTTTAACAAATATTAACACAAAATTTGAATTTTGTATTCAGTCAACCAAGAACACAATATAAACAATAAATAAAAGTTGATAGAGTTGAGAGATTGAACACTAGATTTTTAGTGGTTCGTCGAACACTCGGCCTACGTCTACTCCTTCAAGCTCCACTTGAAGATTTCATTATTACCAAGTGTTAATTACACAAGACTTTAAATTACAACCAAGAGGATTTCTGATACCTCTTAAACCTTACAAATGTTTGCTTACCCCAAACACTCAATACAATCTTAACTAAGTGAAAGACCCACTTCTTTCACTTCTTTCTAATCAAAAATCAAATTTAATAGAAAAAAGACTTACAAATTGATCTCCCACAAGAAAGGTAGTGCAAATGAATGTTCTTGGAGATCCAAATGTGTGTATGATGATTTTAAGCTTAAGAATGTGTTTTGGAACCTTGTAAAAACTTTATGTTTATCAAAAATATGTTCCAAGAAATTTTCAAATGAGTATCAAGTCTCCAATTTATAATGGATTCAAAAACTAGTCGTTACGAGTGCCAAAGTTTGATTTTCCAAAAAGCCAGTCGACCAAGTTTGGCTTGTTGGTCGACCAAGTAGCTTAAAATTGACTTGGGAGGCATTCGGCCTCAAGTTGGTGGAAGAAGTTGGAAGGGTCGATCAATCGACACTGTTCACAGGTTTGAAAACTTTGCATTTTGGTCCCATTTTCAAATTTCAAAATCTTACAATTTGGTCCAGTTTTCAACTTTCAAAAACATTTCTTTTTCAAAAACTCTTGAGCTTGACACAAACATCATATACACTTACAAATACAAGCATACAAAATAAAATACCAAGCATGTGACTTTATTCTTCAATTTGCTCAAGAGGTTTCATTATGCTTTTCTTGAATGCTTCCATTTTGGACGTTCTTTCAATCTTTACATTACTTTCCAAATTCTTTATATTAGAAATATAACAATAAATGCTACAATAAGAATTTGATTAGTTAAGAACATCAATTTTTGGAAGGGTCAGTTGACCGAGTAGCCTTTGGGAGGCATTCTGCCTCAAGTCGGTCGACCAAGTTGGAAGGGTCGGTCGACCGACACTGTTCACGGGCATTGTTAGTTTGAAAACTTTGCATTTTGGTCCATTTTTCAGGTTTCAAAATCTTGCAATTTGGTCCAATTTTCAACTTTCAAAAATATTTCTTTTTTAAAAACTCTTGAGCTTGACACAAACATCATATACACTTACAAACACAAACATACAAAAATAATACAAAATAAAATACCAAGCTTGTGACTTTATTCTTTAATTTGTCCAAAGGGTTCCATTATGCTTTTCTTGAATGCTTTCATTTTGGATGTTCTTTCAATCTTTACATTTGCTTTCCAAATTCTTCATATTGAAAATATAACAATAAATGCTACAAAAATAATTTGATTAGTTGAGAACATTAATATTTGTTATCATCAAAATAATGGGTTATGAGCCTTAAGAGTAACACCTTTGGGCACTCTTTGTTTTACTACCTCTTAGGGGGAGTCCTCTCTTTATTCCTTTAATCTTAATGGAGTTCTCCTTTCTTTGCTTTGTTCTTCTCTTAAATTAATGTAACATATGTATTAGCTTTATTCTTCAATCAAGCAATTTTCACCAAGGATTTGAAGAAGATAATCAATTAGTTCAAAATCTTGGGGTAAGCTTCTCTTATTTTTCAATATGTTTAGGATTTCATATTTGGTTTCATTGATTTGAACTAGATAATGAAATGATAAACTTATTGTGGGACCTTGGCTTAGCAATTACAGTTGTATTGGATATTTTGTGAATAATTCTTAATTGGTGTTTGAGATTATTTCTTGTTCATTAGTCTTCATACCTTTGCTTATGAATTATGGATTGGCCACCTATAATTTGTGATTAAAGTTAACAAATGAGAATTAAGGTACTAGATACGCTATCTTACCTTAATTAAGCTCCCTTAAATAAGTGTTTAGATTAAATCGATTGATTTGGTTTAATTTAAATGGTCATGTGATTTTTTTGTGAATATGCCAATTAATTAAGTAGAGACCTAACACCAAAAATATATTTAATTGATTGGAAGTGAGAATTACAATGATCATTGACATTTTTTAGGCCTAATAGAAAGACCAATAATTTAAACATTGGAATATTTAACTAATTCACCTAATATTTCAATACATGAGTAGAGAGAGCTAGCCAACTCCCATTTCATTTCATTGTTTTCTAAATTTTACTTTCTTGATGTTCTTTCAATTTATTTAGTTAATCATTTAAATTGAATTTGCATCAAGTCCATTTAATTAACTTTCATTTAATAATTAAGAGGAAACTAATAAGGATCTAAATCATTGCAATTCCTTAAGAGATCGACCTCGGGTGAACGTGTCGCTATCTATTAGTAATTCGTGCACTTGTGAGCATTTAAAATTCGCACATCACATATCCAACCTACTTATATGTAAAAAAGGGTTGGTGAGAGCTTCCAATGCCCGTAGCTCTTTCTTGGCCATTAGAAGCTAGGGGACCTCTATTATGGAAAAAATATTGGCTAGACATGTATTGGTAAGTAAGCTTATTACTATAGGGCGATACCACTTTATGAAGAATCCTCTTGTAGTTATTCTCATTTGAGTAGGGATGGCTACCAGATGATGACATGAAGTTTATTAAGGGGAGTGCTCACCACATGACCAATACCCACGACATGTGAGCATATTATTGACAACAATGTAAAGACAACAATGTCAAAAATCAAGGGATCTTGTCACCAAATTATATTATATCCAAAAAGTATAATCTCTTAGGAAAACTTGCAGTGCAGGGATCGCCTGACAACGAGCATATCTTATTTACAATGATCTTGGTAGCCGCTTGACACGGACAATGAGATAGGTGGGATCACATGATATTTGAAAGGGTTTTGGGCCAACAACAGAGGCAAAATAGGTGACTGACATGTGTCATAGTAAGGATAATTAAGGATAAGGTAATCTCCAAAGCTAATAATGGAGTGACACGTGGTAGGATATCATTGATGAGCCATTCACAATCCGCCATGTATCCTAGGGTTTGACCAACCTCAAGGGGCACACTCTCAAGTTCAACCTACGGGGAACTAAGGGTAGATATTAGGGTTTCTTTATCTTGGCCAATCATGGCCAAGGGAAGGGCTTTTATATAATCATATTTTTTTTCCAAAAAAGGCATCTTAAGTGCCAGCTTGGGACCACCACCTTGTCACCTTTTACGTTTTTCTCCTTCGAAACCTTAAACACATAAGACCTTGAGTTCTGTTTGTAGGTCATTCTTGGGATTCACCACTGTTCTTTCTTATGTCCCACGACTAAGTTGTCATTTCTACACCATTATCAACCTTAATAACTCTAGCACACTAAATACCCTCAAGCTTGGTCTATATTCTCATCTTCTTGCCATTTTTCATGGTTTTTATCATATTAAAGCCTTTATAATCATTATTCGCCTTCTCAGAGATATGTATTGACTTAAGCATCTGAGAGGGGTCGTCGTAAGGCGACTATACTCTAATTGTGTTTTTCATCACAGGTGGGACAGAGCTCCCAAGAATTGGTGGGAAATCCCTTAAAATGGGACGTGATCAGAGTGGTGTAAGCAACATCTCTAAAAACAAACCTTATAAGCCCTCATGAGCTTGATTTGCTTAGCTTGGAGCTTAGACTAATCCCACATCACCTGGGTCATGAGTTGGGATACTTTCCTACATCAACAATATTTTTTTATTTATCTAAAAGATTAGGTACTTGAATTAATACTTTTCAAGAACACATAATATACGTTGATCTTGAAATTTTGTCATGTGACACGTAGATGCCATGTCGGTAAATGATAGTCAACAAACACAATTTATAAATAGTGGGTAACATATTCGCGACATGATGATCCCAGGCACCATCTTGGTATCCTTGGCTAATTGGTTTACAAGGGCGGACTTGTACATATAAAAAGTGAGTACCTATATTACAAAAATCAGTTAGGGGTTGCCGGTGGTATTATAGATTAAAGCCCTATGACGATCAAGTCAAACCAAAAAAATAGAAGAGAGGCAAAAGCTGAATATACAGAGCATTTTTTGGGAGGGAAAAAGCTTATCTTCCTCAGTGAAATGTCATGGTTTATATAAGAGTGGGATGGAAAAAAAGGCTGCCTTTCCATGTGAACTGTTCATCACCACGAGGGATGGTAGGCCACTACTACCATTCTCCCTACGTGTCCACTTGATTTAACTTGATAGTGTGGGAGCCATTTGGAAATCATCAAACATGCGTCACTTTTATGATTTTAAGGTTCACGAATACCAAGACACATTTACTACTTTATATCATAATGACTTACTAGCCGACATGATAATGCATATGATGTGGCCTTTTCACATGAGTCTTCAACTTCTTCCTACAGTATGAGGGTACTGTCTTGAAGTAGCTACCATGGTTGTACTACAATTTTTAGGTTGTAATACCCAAGCGTAGGTTATTCAAGTAATAAAGATTTGAAAGTTCAAATATCGGTCCTCAGGGAATTGGTTATACTAAGTCCACAAGTCCAAAAAGTCCAAATATTGTGAAAGTAGAATGAGATTTTGATTATTAACTTGAAATTAACTATTATTGAATATTAGGGCATTAAGGATCTATTTTGATGATATGTATAGAAATTATTTTTGATCCTTTTTTTAATACACAATTAAGATTCAAATAAGAAATAATCTTAATTGGATGATGGATAACATTTAAGCACAAAGAAATTAGAAGACTTACCTTTGAATTGAAGGTGAAAAACTATAGGTTGCCTTGCTCTTGATATATAGAAAACATCCAAGCATCCAATGTACCCTTAGTTAACAATGAATCAAGGTTTCTAATAACCAAAATCACTTGCAAAATATAGTACTCACTCAAAAGGAAAGTTGACAATGAAGGACAAATCAAAGGATCAAAGAAAAATGCTATACAACCATCAAAAGTTCACCCTTTGCCCTAATTACGAAATTAGAAATACATGGTGTAAAGAAAATATGCAGAAGAAGAAATGAAAGTGTTTTTGAGAATACAAGTTGCCTCAAGCTTTCAAAACCAAGGTTTATATAGATAAGGTGAAGGAGAATTCGCACATGTGAATGCAAGTAAGTGGGAGGTTTCATCATAGCATTATCTTCCACATTGAGAAGCACGTTTGACTATCGTCCACTCCGAATTAGAGAAATTGTTCTGCTCTAAAGATATATTCCCATGAGTAATCTTTCCAGTGCTTTATGAATCATGGTATTTGGACCTATATAGTGAAAGTTACGCTTAAAATATTAAGGCATGTTCAAATCGAAATATTGATAGCTACTGTCTGATTGATAATTATATTCAACTACACAGATGCACGAATTTGAATTTTTCCATAACATAAACATTGTATATATATCTTTTGCACGATGCATTTGAATCAAGAATCAACCCAATTGGAGAACTGTGGAGAGAGTTATGTCCAAAATACTGAAGGATGTGCACAGGTCCAAGCTGCAAATGGTAGGCCACGTTTTGTTGTATTGCTTCAAATATCTGGTGGTGAATAATTTCAAAATTGAAAATGACATCTGAAAATGAATTATGAAAAATTGAGTCAGCTTCCATTTGAAACAAAAATTATTATATTTAGAGGTGGGACTTTAAATTAAATAGGATGCAATAATGTCTTCTAAAATATATGTGGATGATACACTTTTAGACACTTATCACACCCCTGAACTAATATTTTGCTAGTCCCTAGCAAATTATGTGGTAATTTTTTTTAAAAGAACATCTCACAATTTTTTTTTTTACAAGAAAAGAAAAAAAATTGAGGTAATGAAAAATATTTAAAGATAAGACAAAAATCATTTCCATATCAACTATATGTCTAAGTTAGAGAAGTATAAGAAAACATTTGTCATCAAAGTTACATAAATCATATTATTGTTAGAACACATGCCAATTCCCTAATCACAAATGTGAATGACATTTTAAAAAAATATATACCCCATGAAGTTAAGGATAATGTCACTCATTCAATATGGAATAATGAGAATAAAACGATGACAACTCAAATTTCACATCCCAATTGAAAGAAAATATAGGCCTCAAATTTTTGATAAAGATAAATGATCAAAATGAATAATCAACAAAATACCTCAATATCTTTTATATATATATATATACACTATATTATTCAGCCTTTATTACTGGTATCTATTTCAAACTAAAATTTCTTAAAATCAACGTCTTTTATTAGGATGTAATGCAGGATTAGGATAAGGCTAAAAAAAAATGAGATAAGAGTAGACAAAATCATATGTTTGAGAAAATATATATCTTAAGTATAATAAGATGGTGCATCAATAACTCCTTTTTTTAAAACAATGGTATATAAATATCTTTGAACACTTCCTCATTTTTTTTTCTTCACCATCTTTTTTCTTTGAAATGTAAACTTTTCTCAAACATAAAATGGTGGTAGATAACAAAAAGATATAGATTAGAAATCCAGAAGTAGAATTGGGTGTGATAAATAGGATAAGAAATGAATATTTTTTATTTAATGGCTCAAAGGGCTTACTAGGGAAAATACATTAAAAGGTAGGCTTGAAAGACTCAAACGGATTAAAGAATGCCTTCTATCATTTTTTCAAGAAATAAAATAGCTATCCATATCAACTAGCTTAATGGGCTTTCTAATATAGCAACACACTTTTTTTTTTGAAGTATTAGTTGAAAATCCAAATTTAAAGATCAATATCAATATCAAGGCTATGCATAAATTATGGGCCAAGAAGGGTATTCTCCAAGGAAAAATAATAGGCTCAAAACTCACTTGGAACAAAATTACTTGGCATGTAATTCTTCCAATAATTAGATTTACTTCACTCTTCAAACTCTAGTTTCCTTATTTGTTGCTAACTCAAACAAATAATTTAGGAAACATGGTGTGATAATTGTCTACTTAAATGATAACATCCAAAACAAAACTTGAAATTGATTTTTTTTTTTTATAGAATGTAAAGAGAAGAAGATACCTTACCCCCCAACTTAGATTGAACATTGTCCTCAATGTTAAAGGATAAGAATAAAGGAAAAGTATAGATATTACCTGAAAAGTTTAAGAGGCTTGTACTCTTGATGTTGTGGTCTCTAAGAAAAATAAAACAAAGAAAGAAAGAAAGCAAAAACAACTAACTAGTAACATACCAAATTAAAAAAAAATCAATATTTACAAATAGTTGTGATTGTGGCTCACATCTTCCTCTAGTTTTACGTCTAGTAACGGCTTATAAATTGGCAAACAGGGCCTTTTAAAGTCAGATTCCCAAGACTATAACGATCACGCTCTTTTTGGAATTGTATGTATAAATTAAGAATTTCACGTTGAACATATCCACTAGGACGCGTCTCAAGAGTCAATAGAATATTATCCAAAGACTCTCTACTCAGTCTATCCTTTATGAATTGTATTTTATCTTCTCAATTTATAGACACCATTCCTATAGAACGACAACGTGCGTTACAAGTCCAACGTGCACATTTATGACAAACTTGTAACCTTTTTGCTCTTCGTTTCTTTGCAAAAGGACTCTTACTTAGCCCAGGCATGCGTGAAACAAATGTATTAGAAAATTCACCTTCTAATCAAACTTTTGCTTCAATTATCCAACGTATATCTTCAGGAATTCCTTTAAGCATGAGCATTCTTAACCTTTCGCACCTAGCTTGGTAAATTTTCAATAAAGCATCTCTAGGAAAAGAAGGAAAATATTTTAGCAAATTAGAAAGTATATTATCTATTGTGAAAAGCATAGAAAGAAAAAGAAGGGGAAGAAAGTGATTTTTTTTCTTTTTGTTTTAGTTATTTTGGGAAACTGAATTAACCGACGTAAAGAGTCACGGAGTACCGTTATCCGCCACTTGACCGGGAAATAACTGCAGAGAAAGAAAACCAACAAAGAAAGAAAGAGAACACACAAATAGTAATAACAATAAATACAAACAAGTATCAAGTGTTGTACACTGGGTCATCCAAATTGATAGACTCTCGTGCATTATTGAAATTCTTAAGAAATATCTTCAAACGATGTCCATTAACCTTGAAAACATTACCATTTTTTGGATCTTCAATTTCCACTGCACCGTGAGGATAAATTATTTTAACAATAAAAGGTCCACTTTATTTAAACGAAGTTTTCCATGAAACAAGTGCAATTTCGAATTATATAATAGAACTTTTTGTAAAGGTTCAACAGTTTTTCGAACAATATTTTTATCATGAAATACCTTCATTTGTTCTTTATAAATTCGAGAATTTTCATAGGCTTCATTTCTAATTTCTTTCAGTTCATTCAATTGAAGTTTTCTTAATGAATTTGCCTTATCTAAATTGAAATTAAACATCTTAATGGCCCAAAATGCTTTATGTTCCAATTTAACAGGCAAATGACAAGCTTTTCCAAAAACAATTCTATAGGGAGACATTCCAAGTGGTGATTTGAATGCAGTACAATAAGCCCAAAGTGTATCAATTAATCTTAAAGACCAATCTTTACAATTTGGATTTACAGACTTTTCCAAAATGTGTTTGATTTCCCTATTTGCAAGTTCAACTTGTCCGCTTGTTTGTGGGTGATAAGGAGTAGACACTTTGTGACTAATTCCATATTTTTTCATTAAATTCTCAAAAGGTCTATTACAAAAGTGTAAACCCCAGTCATTTATTATTGCACGAGGTATCCTAAATCTTAAAAAAAATGTTTTCTTTCAAAAATTTCAAGACAATCTTGTGATCATTGTTTTTACAAGGAATGGCCTTAATCCATTTGGAAACATAATCAACACCAACTAGTATGTACAAGTAACCAAAAGAAGTTGGAAATGGACCCATGAAATCAATACCCCAATAATAAAAAATTTCAATAATCAAAATAGGGTTCAATGGCATCATATTTTTATGGGTTATCCCTCTTAACTTTTGATAAGGGTCATATGCTTTACAAAATTCATAGG
Organism: Melia azedarach; assembly: GCA_028052125.1. Taxonomy (NCBI): domain Eukaryota; kingdom Viridiplantae; phylum Streptophyta; class Magnoliopsida; order Sapindales; family Meliaceae; genus Melia; species Melia azedarach. The sequence continues at coordinate 9,424,280 of CM051399.1, forward strand.
TGTCTTTAAAAAGAGTGGGCCAATAAAATCCATATTATAAAATTTTGGCAATAGTTTTCTTTGCAGAAAAATGGCCACCACATGCCTCAGAATGACAAAAAGAAATAATTCTTTTAATTTCACTATCAAGCACACATCTTCTTATGATTTGGTCAGGGCAATATTTAAAAAGATAAAGGTCATCCTAAAAGAAATTATGTACCTGAGAAAGAAATTTCTTCTTGTCTTGTGAATTCCAATGAGATGAGATTTGTCCTGTAAGAAGAAAATTAGCAATATCAGCAAACCAGGGTAAATTAGAAACACTAAAAATTTGCTCGTCTGGAAACATGTCATTTATTGGTGTGGTCTCAGATGATTCATCAAATATGAGTCTAGACAAGTGATCGGCAACCATATTTTGTACTCCTTTCGTATCTTGAATTGTGAGATCAAATTTTTGGAGTAAAAGGATCCATCTAATGAGTCTAGGTTTCGCATCCTTTTTTTAGAGAAGATATTTTAATGCTGCATGATCACTAAAAACAATAATTGGTGAGCCAATAAGATTAGATCTAAATTTATCTAGTGCAAATACTACTACAAGTAATTCCTTCTCGGTGGTAGAATAATTCACTTGAGCACTATTCGAGGTTTTACTAGCATAGTAAATTACATAAGGTTTCTTATCTTTTTGTTGTCCTAAAACAGCTCCAACAGCATAATCATTAGCATCACACATGATTTCAAAAGGCAAAGTCCAATCTAGAGGTTGCATGATAGGAGCAAATGTTAGCATGCTTTTAAGTTTAACAAAAGCTTTTTGACATGATTTAGTCCACTCAAAAAGTGTTTCCTTTGATAAGAGATTACACAATGGTTTTGATATAACACTAAAGTCTTTGATAAATCTCCTATAAAAACCAGCATGTCCTAAAAATGATCTAACATCTTTTACAGACTTAGGAATGGGTAAATTGGCAATCAGTTCAATTTTAGCTTTGTCTACTTCAATTCCTTTTGATGAGACAATATGACCAAGTACAATATCATGTGTGACCATAAAATGACTTTTTTCCCAATTAAGCTTGAGAGTTTTTTCTTTACATCTAATCAAAACGTTTTGCAATTTAGACAAACAATCATCAAATGAATCACCAAATACAGAAAAATCATCCATGAAAACTTCAAGAAAACGTTCAACCCTATCACTAAAAATGCTAAGCATACATCTTTGAAATGTGGCTGATGCATTACATAAACCAAAAGGCATTCTTCAATATGCAAATGTACCAAATGGGCATGTGAATGTGGTCTTTTCTTGATCTTCAGGTGCAATTTCAATTTGATTATACCTAGAATACCCGTCTCGGAAACAATAAAATTCATGTCCAACTACCCTTTCTAAGATTTGATCCATGAATGTTAAAGGGAAGTAATCTTTTCTAGTCATTGAGTTCAATTTCCTATAGTCAATGCACATTCTCCAACCAGCAGTGGTTCTAGTTGGAATTAATTCATTGTTTTCATTCTTGACTACAGTAATTCCACATTTCTTAGGTACAACTTGAGTAGGACTGACCCATGTGCTATCAGAAATAGGATAAATGATTCCTACATCTACGAGCTTGAAACTTCATTTCTCACTACATCTTTCATATTAGGATTTAGTCTTCGTTGCATTTGCCTAGATGGTTTGGCATTATCTTCCAAATATATCTTGTGCGTGCAGATCAATGGATTAATTCCTTTTTATGTTACCTATGGTCCATCCTAAGGCATGTTTATGCAATCTCAAGATTTCTAACAATTTATGTTCTTGAAGATCATTGAGTTTGGAAGAAATTATCACCGAAAATGTTTCATTTGTACCCAGTAAGCATATTTAAGATCAGATGGTAGCGGTTTCAAATCAAGCTTTGCTGGTTGAACACTTGATGGCATAGACGTATCATTACATTGTGGCAATTCTTCGAATTTGGGTTTCCAACCATCCTCATTTACCACTTGCAAAGAATCAAACAAAGAAAAAATATGTGAGACTTCAGAATTTTTATCAAATTCAAATTGAGTAGAACTAGTTAAACAAACTTCTAAAGAATCAGAAAATGATGAGATAGGAAATTGATCATGAACAAGTTCTTTAATGAAATCTACCTCGTGATTTTTAATATCATGCCCAGGTTGTTTACAAGTGTTAAAAACATTTAATTCCAATGTCATGTTTCCAAAAGAAAGTTTCAAAACACCATTTCTACAATTAATTAATGCATTAGACGTGCCAAGAAATGGACGACCAAGAATGACAGGAATTTGAGTGTTTGAATTAAGGACAGATTATGTATCCAAAACAATAAATTGACTGGAAAGTAAAATTTATCTATTTGGACCAACACATCCTTAATTATTCCTCTTGGCATTTTCACAGAACGATCAGCAAGTTGAAGTGTTATTGAAGTAGGTTTAAGCTCACCTTAACCTAATTGCTCATACACATAATAAGGCAAAAGATTAACACTTGCACCAAGATCAAGCAATGTACACTCTATCCTAAAGTTTCCAATCACACAAGAAATTGTTGGACAACCAAGATCTTTGTATTTTGGTGGAGTGTTTTGTTGAACTAACATTCTCAGTCAAAAAAGATTTCTTTTGCACATTAAGCTTTCTTTTAACCGTGCACAAATCTTTTAAGAATTTAGCATAAGAAGGAACTTGCTTAATTGCATCTAACAAAGGAATGTTGATTTTAACTTGCTTGAAAAGTTCAAAAATTTTAGAATTATGATTCAACTTTTTGATCGGTTTAAGTCTTTGAGGAAAAGGGGTAGGAATAGAGCATTTTTCAACATAACACAACTTAGACTCATCATTCTTTTTATCAACAATTGATTTTGATGGTTCATTAGAATTATTTACCTTTGATGGAGTGGTTTTATCAATGATCTTACCACTTCGAAGAGTTGTGATTGAATTGGCATCCTCAGGTTGTGTACCGCTTGAATCAAAATTATTTACATTAAATTGACTTACAGGATTTGGCTGTGGTTGGGCAGGAAATTTACCTTTCTCTTAAACACTCAAAGATGAAGTCAATTTTGAAAGTGTATTCTTAATGTCATTAATGGCTTGTGATGTTTGATTGTTTATGCTTGTTTGCCCTTGCATGAATGCTTGCAAAGTTTCCTCAAAGGTTTTTGAATGTAATGAATGATATAGTGGAAAATTTAAGGGTCTTTGGGGAGATGGATGGACATTATGCTCATTTTTCTAACTAAAATTTGGATGATTTCTCCACCCAGGATTGTATGTTTCAGAATATGGAGAATGAGTTGGGAAAGGCCTTTTGAAAGTATTCATAGAATTTGCTTGGTCATGAAACATTTCTTTAAAAATTGGAACATTTGGGCAACTTGAGTGCAATGTCCCATGACTTCACAAATTCCACATACTTCATCATTAAGCACAAATTTGACTTCTTTTACTTTCCTTAATTCCATGGCTTCGATCTTTCTAGTCAAATTAACAACTCTAGCACTTAGATCATCTTCTTCACTCAAAGTATATTTGCCTCCACTAGAACTAGCAAGATTTGATCTACTTGAATTTTCTGAAGAACTAGTGGTTTGCCAAGATTGAGAGTTTTCAGCCAAATGATCTAAATACTCTAAAGCTTCTTCAGGATCTTTATCTAAAAATTCACCATTACACATTGTTTCAACAAATTGTTTTGTCTCTAGTGTTAACTCTTCATAAAAAAAATTTATCGTTCGCCACTTTTCAAAACCACTTCCTCAAATTCTTTTAGGTGCAAATATGGACTTTCAGACTCTAAGCCATGGAAATTAGGAAGTAAAGGAATCATACTAGGCTTAAAATTGAAATTATTTGCATTAAGAGGAAAAATAAAGCATGGAGGAGATGAATTTCGAGGAGGTTACAAGTATTCACGCATAGTTCGAACATGTGGATTTTCATTTTCACCGTATATACTTTCATTTTCAGCCATGGTGTTTGATGTGTGTGAATGTGTAGATGAATCAAATAAATTACCAAAGAAGGTTTCAGAATTACCTTTCACCAAACGATGCGAGTGAGGATCACGATACCACCCAAGCATAAATTAGATAAGATAAAATTTAACGACAAAAATAATAATAATAAATAAAATGTTAGAACAATAATATAAATAAAAAGAAAAGAGGCGGTATAACCTTCCTCTTGACAAAAATAAAATAAAACAATTATAAAGTGATAATATAATAACTAACAAAACAAAAATTAGGTGGTAGAACCATCCATTATATTAAACAAAGGAAACACGTAAACTAATCTTACAATTATAATACAACATTAATTTAAAGACGAGAAAAAAATACAAATGGGCGGCTGAGCATCCGAATTAAATAAAAGCAAGAAATATAAATAAGAAAATAATTGTTAGAGTTAGTGTTAGATGTTAAATGTTAGAGTTAGAGTTAGATATTAGTGTTAGATGTTAGAGTTAGAGTCAGTGAAATAAAAAATAAAATAAGATTAGAACAAGTAAACTTTATACAAGCCGAAATTCCCAGGCAACGGCGCCAAAAACTTGCTACAATTTTTAGGTTGTAATACCCAAGCGTAGGTTATTCAAGTAATAAAGATTCGGAAGTCTAAGTGTCGGTACTCAGGGAATTGGTTATACTAAGTCCACAAGTCCAAAAAGTCCAAATATTGTGAAAGTACAATGAAATTTTGATTATTAACTTGAAATTAACTATTATTGAATATTAGGGCATTAGGGATCTATTTTGATGATATGTATAGAAATTATTCTTGATCCTTTTTTTTATACATAATTAAGATTCAAATAAGAAATAATCTTAATTGGATGATGGATAACATTTAAGCACAAAGAAATTAGAAGACTTACCTTTGAATTGAAGGTGAAAAACTATAGGTTGCCTTGCTCTTGATATGTAGAAAACATCCAAGCATTCAATGTACCCTTAGTTAACAATGAATCAAGGTTTCTAACAACCAAAATCACTTGCAAATATAGTACTCACTCAAAAGGAAAGTTGACAATGAAGGACAAATCAAAGGATCAAAGAAAAATGCTATACAACCATCAAAAGTTCATCCTTTGTCCTAATTACGAAATTAGAAATACATGGTGTAAAGAAAATATACAGAAGAAGAAATGAAAGTGTTTTTGAGAATACAAGCGGCCTCAAGCTTTCAAAACCAAGGTTTATAAAGACAAGGTGAAGGAGAATTCACACATGTGAATGTAAGCAAGTGGGAGGTTTCATCATAGCATTATCTTTCACATTGAGAAGTACGTTTGACTATCGTCCACTCCGAATTAGAGAAATTGTTCTGCTCTAAAGATATATTCCCATGAGTAATCTTTCCAGTGCTTTATGAATCATGGTATTTGGACCTATATAATGAAAGTTACGCTTAAAATATTAAGGCATGTTCAAATCGAAATATTGATGGCTACTGTCTGATTGACAATTATTTTCAACTACACAGATGCACGAATTTGAATTTTTCCATAACATAAACATTGTATATATATATTTTGCACGATGCATTTGAATCAAGAATCAACCCAATTGGAGAACTGTGGAGAGAGTTATGTCCAAAATACCGAAGGATGTGCACAGGTCCAGGCTGCAGATGGTAGGCCACGTTTTGTTGTATTGCTTCAAATATCTGGTGGTGAATCATTTCAAAACCGAAAATGACCTCTGAAAATGAATTTTGAAAAATTGAGTTAGCTTCTATTTGAAACAAAAATCATTATATTTGGAGGTGGGTAGACAAAGATATGATCATGTAACTAATTAGTGCTTCAAATAGGAAATATGATGTTGACCATTTTGTTGTCTTTTTTTTTTCAATTGCAACTTGACCACCTTTCATCTGTGTATAAAATACACTACATTACTATGTTACATAAGTATTATATACATACCAACTTACATAATTATACATATTTACATGTAATTGAGATTTAGATCATGAAAACATGTAAATTAAAGTTGTGCCAATGAAAGTCATAATTTTTGCACAAATAGGGACTTTAAATTAAATAGGATATAATAATGTCTTCTAAAATATATGTAAATGATACACTTTTAGACACTTATCAGGTTGTAAGTAATCTACCGTAGTTTGCATGTTTTTTCTTTACAGTGGCTGACGTGGATTACCTTTTATCGTGTCATGTCAATGGTAAAGATTCTTATCGTAAAAATATATGTATCTTTAAAACCGTTTCTTGGCGTTTTTGCAAGAGAACAAAATTTGAAAGAAAAACAAATTTAGGGACTAGTTGGTTAAGTTTTATATATGCTTATAAGAAGATTTTTCACATCTAAATTGTTATGTGATAATTGAATTCTTAATTTTGTATATAAATTATATTGATTACTTTTAATCATTTATAAATAACAATAATCATGACTAGAAAAATAGTTATTATTAACTATTCGTGGGTATCAGTAATATAGTTTACTAATACTAATTCTTTGTAACATAGTAGTCCCAACCAGTAATTGTTGATACTAAATAGAGTATTTATTGATACTATTATATCTAAAACTATTGATAGTTTTACAATGTCAGAGTTATTTGAATTTCTGTAATTTTTCTAGTTTTAGTATCAATAAATATTTTTTAAATATAAATTAATTTTATTGTTAATAAATAATACCCATATTTATTTTTTAAATTAATTTTTAATAGTAATATGATAATGAAGATTGATCTATTACGTATATATTGTAAATTAAACTTACAATTCAAAACATAATTTGACGCATAATATTTTACAAGTATTCATGTACAATTCGATAACAAAAACAAGTTCTATAAGCATAAGCTTGGGTATGAAGTACCAACATACCTAATATTAAGAACAAGTTTAGTAATAAGTTTAAGTACAAACAAATAAATTTTGAATCCACCTAAAAAAATGAAAACTGTAGGCACTTTGTTGGACGACAGTTGCATGGACACCATGTGTAAGTCTAATTCAAGGAATCTCTTTTTCTCCTTTTACCGTGGAAAAGTAATGATTAGTAAGTCATTTACATAGAATGAAAGCATACATAAAAAGTGTAAATCTAAAAATTAAGCCAAAAAGAAAAAGGTTAGGCATGAGATTTTTGTTGGTTAATATACATTATACATGGCTAAAGAAGAATATTTTAAATATAAAAATTAAACTATATGCAATTATTAATTTATATTCTATATTTTAATTCCAAATCAAACTCATATTCTATATATATCTTTTGAGATCGTTAGTTTTGTTATATTCTACGTAGGCTTTCTTTATATAGTTTTATTAGATTATGATTATTACTTGTCATTAAAATTTGAGAAAAATTAAAGTTTTAAAAATAAATGTAATGAAAATTAAACAAACTAAAATTCATTAATTTATCTTATAAAATTCCAATACAAAAATGGAATAAATATGCCTGATACAGACGGAAAAGCAGGAAAGCCATTAAGAAACATGATAATCTTTAACTTCAAGGTTTTACCTTAACGTTAAATTTTTTTGTAGCAATGGGAATGACTTCTGATTACAGGTGGGCAAAAGAATTGGAATACCAAAAAACTGGATCAGATCGGACAGGAACCGACGAGTTTGGCTGATACGATTCTAACCTTTTATATACTAGATTTTTTTGTTCAATTTCGGTATTAACTCAAAAAATCCAAATCGAACTAAAACCATTTTTAATATATTTTATTGTCTAAATGAAGTTGTTTTGGAAGATTGAAAAAATAATAATTAAAAAATTAAAAATCTAAAAAATCGAACAGGATCAGACCAGAACCAACTAGTTCAGTTCGATTCGATTCTAGTATGGTTTCATAATAAAATTCGAATTTTTTTGGTCCGATCAAGTTTTGTTGAAACTCATACCAAATTAGATCGTGCCCACTTTTGATTCAAAATCACTAGCCTTTATAAAATGCCACATGATGAAAAAAAGTTGAAAGAAAATAAAATCATAATTTTATTTTTCTTAATACAATATGCTTAACTAAAAACCATCTCTATCTTTATTCAACCGATGCTATCTTTTATCTTAGATGTCATATATTTGTCTTGTCCTAGATAAGGCTTATGAAATTATATCCGAAGAAAATTGCAATATCGTGTTTGTTATAGTCATCAAAGCAGAGGAAATATACAAGTCATCACAATTGGAGAAATATATAAGGTAAAATCGTGTGAATGCTAAGTTCACCACAAGAAAAGTTACATACAATAGCATTTGAAAAATGCTACGATATGTGATGTGTAGCATTTGGCCTATGCTATGTTATCCAACCTAACTAAAAGTTTTTACTTTTTGTAGTATTAATTGGATGCTACAATAATGAATTAATAGCATGTAAGAAAAGTTATGTAATCACCACTAATTGCATTGTATAAATGCTATCGTTGGACTATAAGTAGCATTATTAAAGTACTACCAAATACAAGGCATAGCATAGAAAAAATGCTATTACTAGAACTTTAGATATATATTTACAGATTATCTCTTGTATAATATAATACATTAACAAATTTTTAGGTATATAAAAAAAATGACACAAAAAGATGAGTATGTATCTAAATATACAAAAGACATTCACAAAGAGCTAAGTATAGATCCAATCCAAGTATACAAAGAATATATACAAAAAGTTAAGTATGATTTTTTTATACTTGCATATATAAATGTTTTTTCATACTTGAATGTATAATGTCTTCAATTTATCTTACTTTTAAACAAATTATTTTTCTCTCCAAAACCTGTATGATCAATGCAAAACAAATATAAGTATAATATAACTTAATAAATCCAACTAATAAAGGAAAAACTGCCAATATATATAATTTATAGATTAAAAACATAATTTCTTAAATCAAATAAATAGAATTTTCAACATTTTACCTTAACATTAAAAATAATCACTTGTTATAGGGAAAATATAGCTAGACACGTGACATAATGTGAGCCCGCAATAATCCTAGTAGAAACTAGGTGAGGTGGCCAATCTCATCGCAACCTCAACGTAAGGTAAACCAATCATCAGGTCAGGACCGATTGGGTAAGACCTACTTTAGGGTGGGCACCCGATTCATTTTACCAAGATATGCACCATGAGTTAATAACACCCTATGTGACGATATACCGTGGCATGGTTTAAATACCCATGCAATCATATATTGTGGTGCATGCTGAATGGCCCATGTGACCATATATTGTGGCACATGTGGAAAACGCGACCATATATCGTGGCAAGTATAATAGACGTGGTTAGATATCACAACATCTTGTATCTCCATCTACGCCTTGAGATACAAGATAGAATACTCCAAATAGCTTAATACCAGATATCGTACCTAGGTAAGCCTAAAACCAGGCGACCAGGTGCTCCAAGGACTAGGTCGGCACGACCTCGGTTTCCTCTCATACCCATAACAATGATGTGGCGGACCACCAAAAAGTAATAGAGAACAATATTTGATCCTGTTAGGGGTAAAGGACAAGGGACAAGGTGAATAGGCCAAATCCTAGGTGGCAAAGAGGGGACCATTTGTTAAGCATGAGGGGACTATACCCTAACTCAATGGTGAAAACGACCATTTCTCCTGCAAAGTTGGGGACCATCAAATCTCCTAGCCTAGTAAGATCAAGCCACATGTCACTAGGTGTTGTGATGACCAATCCTAGCATGTCGCGTGGTGCCACCTAGGTCTAATGATCAAGCTCCACGTGGACTAGGTTAAACCAAGCTAGGGCAACATGTATCAACCAATCCATGCCTAACATTGTTTCCACATATACATATGTTTTTCCTAGGTTTAAGATAAGTGGCATCATTTTGCACTGACCCCAAGAAAGAAAAACCCATTTCCTTTAAAGTAAGCTTTCTACACATACACTTCCTAACAAAACTCTCCAAGTCTATTTTGTCCACCATGAATGCTCCACAAGCTCTCTATAAATACCTCTTCTAGCTCATTTTCTCTGAAGGTTGAAGAGCCTTGACCTCAGCCATCCTTTTCAGACCTCATTTCTCTCTTTTTCCATAAAAAAGAAGGTCAAGACCCATGCCCTTAAAACCTACTCTCCGATTTAAACTAATTTAACATCAAAGAGGGGTCATCGTATAGGCAACCTTCGTCTGACATGTATTATGTCTTGCAAGAGATTCGCAGAGTGGTATGACAAAATTTGGGTTTCGAGATTGTTTAGGGGTCGGAGAGGTGAAGCGAAGCGGTTCTACGGCTAACGAGCTACATCTATTCACTATTTTAGAGGACTTCTAGACAACCTGACCTCGGCCCAGCTTCGGACCTTGTCGACCAATCACGCCGATACAACAACCTGGTACAGTTCAGGTAACCACATTGGGACACCTAGACCTATCTCCAGATTTAGTGCGGTCGAGCGAATTGCTAGTATCAATAGTGGCGCCATCTATAGGGACTTAGATTGAAAAGCTCCTATACAACCTACGTGTTATCCTTGGAATCAAATGAAGATCACCTACAACCTATATGCCCAGTTGTAACATATGATGTGTCATACCTCAATGCCAGCCTTGGAATCCCACCACACCTTAACGAGGTCTTAAGGACTAGGTAGAAGATTACCCCAGGCTAGGTCCAATTAGGGCCGACCAGTGCGACCCTACTCAATCTAATCATAGTGAGTCAAACAGCGCAGGAGCGATAGGAGCCACTAAAGTGACTAGAGTCAACAACAAGCAATAGGGCTAAAGCGCCTAAAAGCTAAGGTCAAGGACTTATGCATAGGGATTTGAGGTATTCTTTAATTACCATGTGTCAAGGTGACCAAGCTCTTGAGCCATCTTATGTTGAAAGTTTGCAGCAACAGTTAGTTATGTGCAGGCAGAAGATAAGGAGCTTAGAGTAGCCATACCTGAACCTAGTCCGGTTTAACTACTCGAAGATTTTAGTGCACCTCTTATCAAGGAAATTACAAGGGTCACACTTGGAGCCCTACCAAGGTCGCACCGACCCTTTCACCCATGTGAAAATGTTCCGAGATTTAATATTGGTGCAGGGGTACTTGATGAGTTGATGAGTAAGCTATTCCCTACCATCTTTTTGGGGCTCGGGAGAATTTGGTATAAGAATTTGCCACCTGATAGTGTTTGAGACTTCGCCAACTTTGCCGTTGATTTCGTGCTCCATTTTCAAGGTGTTAAACTACCCACCAAGGACCCAACGACCTTACAATGCATCAAGTAAAGTGGGTACTTGTCACTCAGAGATTTTCTCAAGCGCTACCATGATGAGGTCATGCAAATAGAGATTTATGATGATGTAGAAACCCTGCACAACTTCTAGGACAACTTCCATATTGGCCCGTTTTGGTTATCCTTTGATCAAAGGTCACCTACCTCATAGCAATAGACCTATCATAGAACAATCAGGCAGATTACCATTGAGAAAAGGCGCAGCATCAAGCAAGAACATGAGAAGGTAGAAGACATAAGTGAGAAGGTCAGAGTTAACAAGAGGGCAGATGTACGCCCACTTTGACTAGGTTCAAAAGCATCAAAGGGATCACCAGGTTCATGAGAGCACCAGCCCTTGCCATTGCCATTCAAACTTCATTCTCTGCCAAGTTCAGAGATACACCAACCTCTACCTCTGCTGAGGAAAGATCCAATACATGCAGTAAGGGAAGAACGAGAGCCTGAGTCATCCCTGTTCTACTATTCATTAAACACCTCATGCAAACACATCTTCTACACCATTTGGCACAAGGGGTTGTCGGTAAAGCCAGCCAAGTAAGCAAGCCCGCTGATGTGCAAATTTGAAATGCTCACAAGTGCACGAATCACTAATAGCTAGCGACAAATTCACCTCGAGGTCGATCTCTCAAGAAATTGCAATGGTTTAAAAATCCTTAATAATTTCCTCTTAATTACTAAATTAAAGAATTAATCAAATGAGACTTGATATAAAGTTAATTTAAAAATAAATTGGAATAACATAAAGAAAATGAAATAAAATGGGAGTTGGCTAGCTCTCTACTCATGTATTGAAATATTAGGTGGATTAGTTTAATATTCCAATGTTTAAATTATTGGTCTTTCCACTAAGCCTAGAAAATTCCAATGATCATGGCAATTCTCACTTCCAATCAATTAAATATATCCTTGATGTGATGCATCTACTTAATTAATTAGCATATTCACAAGGAAATCACATGACCATTTAAATTGAACCAAATCAATGGATTTAATCTAAACACTTGTTCAAGGGAGCTTAATTAAGGTAAGATGGCGTGTCTAACACCTTAATTCTCATTTGTTAACTTTAATCACAAATTATAGGTGGCCAATCCATAATTAATAAGCAAAGGTATGAAGATTAATGAACAAGAAATAATCTTAAACATCAATTAAAAAGTATTCACAAAATATCCAATACAATTGTAGTTACTAAGCCAACCTCCAACAATATGTTTATCCTTTTATAATCTAGCTCAAATCAATGAAACCAAATATGAAATTCCAAACATATTGTAAAACAAGAACATCTTACCTTCATGAAAGCTTTAACCTAAGGTTTTGAATTAATTGATCATCTTCTTCAAATCCTTGGTAAAGATTGCTTGGTACGAAGGATGGAGCTAACACATATGGTACATTAATTTAAAGAAGTACAAAGCAAAGAAAGGACTATTCATTGAGATTAGAGAGACAAAGAGAAGACTTCCCCCCTAAGGGGAGTAAAACAAAGAGAATCCTCAAGAGGGTGCCTAAAAGGATCCCCTCTAAGATGAACAAAATCATAGTTTATATAGGCTAGATCAAGGAGGCTTTACATGTGTGAGTACATGGAAGCTACAGAATTCATCATATCTTTTTCTTCCACATTTGATTGTCTTCCACGCCGAAATAGAGAAAGTAGTCTTCATGTACATTATTTATAATTAAATAAGCTTTCTCGTGATTCATGAATCGTGTCCTTTCAATGTCGGTAACATGAGATATGATCAAACGATTAAAGCATGCTCAAATTACCATTTTGACAGCCATTATTTGAATGATGGCAATAGTAGACAGCTCAGATGCACGATCTGGAAAATATGAATAACATGAACGCTTTAGCTGTCTTTCTCATGGTTTTACCAGTTCCAGAATCAACTCTATTGATGCTATATTAAGAAAGTTATGGCCAAAAGACAGAAAGATGTTCATTGGTCTAGGTTGCACATGAGCAAACCATACTTCATTATAATTATTCACACTTTTTGCATAGATCCATTCTGAATTAGCAAATCATTTCTGAAGATGATATGTGTAACGTTGAGGCATCTTTCACCTCCAACAACAATCATTGAATTTGGAGATGTATACACAAAGTTATGGCCATGATAGTGATTCATGCTCAAGTGAGTTATATGCAAGTGGATACTTTATATCTTTAATTGCAACTTGCACTCCTTTAACACCTATACACAAAAAATACCCCGCATAAACACTTAAATACAAGTATTATACTCATGCCATCTTGTGCAATTATACATATTTGTATGTATTTAATTTCTTGACCATGAAAACATGCAAATTAAAGGTATGATAATGAAATTTCACAATTTATGTACAAATAGGGACATTAAATTTAAAAGTGATGCAATAATGTCTTGTAAAATATATGTAAATAATGTACTTTTAGACACTTATCACCTGCTTTATAGAAGGAACACTTGAAAGTGTTGTGACTTTCATGAGGACCATGGGTATAGCACTGCTGAATGTTACAGCTTGAGGGAACAAATCCAACACCTTATCAACAATGGGTACTTGAAAGAGTTCTTGCTTTATGGACCCCTTCTCCGGTTATAACCAAGTGAGAATGCATGCAACTGATGAAGATAAGACCCCATTTATCACCAATAGAGTCTTGTACTGCTACAAGGTAATGCCTCTTGGGCTTAAGAACACTGGGGCAATGCAGCAACATTTGGTGAACCGATTGTTCAAAGAGCAGATAGGCAAAACCATAGAGGTCTACATCGACGACATGCTGACCAAGTCCATGAATGCACTAGACCATGTAGTTCACTTGAGGTTGACTTTTATGTATCGCAGAAGCACCGAATAAAGCTAAATTGGAGAAATACGCCTTCAGAGTGTTAGCCAAAATAATTTTGGGCTTCATGGTACACCAAAAAGGTATCGAAGCCAACCCGGAGAAGATCAAAGCAATTGTGGAGATGTTATCACCATAAACGATAAAAGAAATCCAAAGCTTGACTGGCCATAATGCAGCGTTGAGTAAATTTGTATCCAAGTGCATAAACCATTGCACCCATTCCTCTTAGCTATCAAGCAGGCCAAGGACAGTCAGTGAGACGAAACATGCAAAGCTGCATTCCTAAATTTGAAGCACTACTTGAACAATCCACTGATATTAACGAACGCCATGTAGGGGATAACCTCCTAGTATACCTCGTGGTATCCACAACAGTAATAAGCTTTGTTTTAGTCTGTGCAAAAGATGGCAACGTCCAGAAGTTGGTGTTCTACACCAGCAAAACACTATTAGATTCCTAGAAAAGATATCGAAAACATGAGCAACTCCTATTGGCCTTAGTGGTGTCCTCCAAAAGTACCAGCTGAGGTAGATCTTGCACAAGACAGAAAGCTTTGGAAGGTTGATCAAGTGGTGCATGGAGCTGAGCGACTTTTATATTCAGTTGATTTTGCTGTTGGAGTAGAGTGGCATGAAACGAGTGGGGGAAAACGAGAGCTGGCTTATAAAGCCTTACGCCAAGGTCATTATTGGCCCACTATACATGAGTATTTGAAGGATATGGCACGCGCATGCTTTACTTGTCAGAAGCACACCAAAATAACTAAGCTACCACCTGAAAACCTGACCACGTTGAGCGCACCATGGTTATTTGCTCAAAAGGGCATCGACTTAGTCGAACGTTTCCCTATTTGGCACTAGGAGACCAAATTTGCTATCGTCGTTGTGGATTATTTCATGAAATGAGCAGAAGCGAAAGCTTTAGCCCAGATCTCAGAAAGGAAGACGACATATTTTGTTTGTAAAGCTATTATATTCCATTTTGGAGCACCACGAGTCATCATCACTTACAACAGAACTCAATTTAACAACAAAGAGTTCAAACGCTTCTGTGAAAAATAGGGAATCAAGAATCAGTACACCACCCCAGCTCACGCACATTCGAATGGCCAAGTAGAGGCAGTAAACAAGGTCATTAAAGACCAGCTGAAGAAAAAGCTGTGGTGACAATAAGGGCGCCTAGGCAAACGAACTGGTCGAGGTGATATCGGCATATTGTACCATGCTTAAGACAACAACAAGAGAGACTCTCTATTATTTAGCTTTTGATGCAGAAGCTGTAATTCCCACTAAGGTCTGAATGCCCACATTTACAACTCTCCATTTTGACAAAATGTAGAATACCACCGAGCTCACCGCAACATTGGACCTCCTTGAAGAATAGAGGGAGAAAGCTCAAGTAAGGGTGGTTGCCTACTAGTAAAAGATTACTCAGTACTACAACTGCAGGGTTAAGCCTAAACGTTTCAAAGAGGGTGACCTCATCCTCAGAAAGGTAATCCCCAACCTAAAGGATGAAGGTTTAACCAAACTCCCTAAGATCTAGGAGGGCCCGTACTGAATCCAAATGGTCATTAAAGCAAGAGTTTATAGGCTAACCAACTTGGATGAACAAGTAGTGAAGCGTCCATGAAATACTGACCAGCTTTGCCGATATTACCAGTAATTGAGGTCGAGGTCACTTGGACCTAGTTATGTGTCTGCTTTTTATTGCTTTTTCTCTCCAAAATTAGTAGCTTTCTCTATGTTACTTTTCCCTAATGTGTATTAGCCTGAGGGAAACTGGTTATGTGATTTTGTAAGTCTTAGTTAGGGGCAATTTTGAGGTTAATCAACACCTAAATGCATTTTTCATTTGATACCCAGTTGGGCTATGGTGTGATATGTTGACCATGTTTAATAGCTAATGAAATGATGTTTTATTTTCTCCATTATTTTGATTCATTTTACTCCATGATTATGCCATTACTCACTTTATTTCACGATTGCGCCATTACTTAATTACCCTATGGCTATAATGCCATATTGTTATAACAATTTGTTTGTGAGATGTGTATGTGAAAGGACCATGTAGCTACGAGCCCGCAACCAGATGGTAACGAGACCACCTTCAGCAAGCCAATACAAAGCAAAAGCTCTAGTACAAAACAAAAAGCATGTAGTACAGTATCACTAGGTTAAAAAATAACAAAAGTTTAACCTAAGAACACAAAAGTTGGAGTACGGAACAAGCACCACCCTACGAGTCAACAAAGTGGACAAGCTCATGTTTTTGCCAGGTCTACGCAATCAACCAAGCCTTAAAATGTTTGGAAGGAAAATTAAAAGCAACACCAAGTTGCCAACATAGCCAGCCTAGAGAAAAACAAGTAAAAACTAAGACAACGAAGCTAGGAGAGGTTAGGTAGCAGGATCAATGTCATCTTCTCCTTTACCTTCTCATGGATCATCCTCGACATGCTTTGAACTAGTGGGAGGATTTCTTCAGGTGGTGTAGTTGGCGCGAGAACCTCAAATTTTTTAAACTTCGCCAATATCTCCTTCCACGCAAAATTGAGCTTCATGGATCTTAAGGCCAAAAAATGATATTTCTGGTGGATCTCATATTGTGCTAGCTGATAGCTGTCTCTATAGCTTGATCCTATTGTCACCTCGAGCTGGGTAACCTTTTTGTAGGGCTGCTCAACCTTGGCTATCATATCCTGTAATTGGGCAGACGTCGAATCTGCTTCCTTCTGTACTGCAGCGAGCTCATCAATTTTCCTTAGCTTTATGTTGAAGGCATACAACCTGAGCATCAGACTTCTCAAGGCCCTTGGCAGTAGTAATATTCTTCATGAAATTGTCTTCGTGTAAGAGCACAAAGAAATAACCCTAAAAAGAATGAAAACAAAGGATCAGCGATATATATCAAGGTTGGAACGACCTAGTATTAATTGCAACCAGATCAGACAAGATTAAATACCTAGAGAGATAACTGAGCACTGAGGTTGACGACGTCACCAAGTTACAGTTTAGCAAGCTTGCGGTCCCGCTCAGCTCTTATGGACTTAATGGTTGATTACAAAGCACGAAGTAGCGACTAAGTCTCGCTAAACGATTGGCTAGCACGATCAGAGGTTTGAAGAGACCCAGTCAACGTGTCTTCTATTTTGAGCCGTTTGGTTGGATGATGTGGGATCTTACCAGTAGCACAGCTGCTGGAGCCTTGAGATTTACGGAGCTGATAGGATCTAGGGACCTTGGCTGCAAAGCTATAGATCTTATCAAATAGGCTCTCACTTACACTGACCTTGGCTGTGCTCCTACCATCATCATCTCTCGACATCGAGGTAGCAAGTGCCAGGTGTCACCAATCCATCACAAAAAAAAAAAAGGTTAAGAAAGAATGAGAGTGAACAACTATTCCAAAGGGGAACTAAATGTCTACTTTTTTTCTTGTTGGTAACTGGACTAATTGCCAGATGCTCTACCTCTAGCTTAAATGAGTCAAAGTTATCCTTTATACACTTATTGACTGTCTTCAACCCTTCTTTGCAAGATTTGGAACGCTTCCACTTCACTTCATAAGCATTACCATAATGTCGTGACCTCGGCACAATCAATTAAGGCGAAACAAAGGAGAAGGAAGAAAAAGGGACATACAATTAGCTTTGAATTCAATGGGAACGACGTACCGGCTCCTTGCTTCAGTGAAGACGTACCTTCACTTACCAGAGACAACAAACCAAGTGGCATGCCATGCTTTGTTCGAATTGAGTGAGCCGCGAGATAGAGCTTAGTAGTGGCCCCAATTTTAAAAGTAATAGTATCCTAGTTTATTCGATATGCTGATGACGGAGAAACAAGTGCGGAATGCCCAAAAGTTTGAATCCGCCGTAACTGCATCTTTCCACGTGGTATACAACTCAAGCAAGCTGCATAAGAGCAATCCCATCGGTGCACAAAATTTTTAGAAGGCAAGGTTGGAAAGGGAGCTTCAGACCTAGCTCAAGAAATTACAGTGAGATCACAACCTGGTTAGAACCAGGTTGGCTAGGCTGGAAATGAGGTCTAAGGTAAGTGGTCACATTCTCACTATAAACACTTCTCTTTGGCCATTTGCTTCGAAGATTGAAGAGCCTTGACCTCGACCAACCTCTTCATACCTCATTTTTGCCATTTTATCTTATTTTCACATACAAAAGAGGGGTAAGACCCACGCCTTCAAAACCTACTCTTTGATTTAAACGGACTTAAGCATTAGAGGGGGTTACTGTAGAGGCGACCTTCGTCTGACTTGTGTTCTGTCTTGCAGGAGGTTTGCATAGTGACATTTTGAGATTGTTCAAGGCCCGAAGAGATGAAACAAAGTGGTTCTATGGCTAACGGGCGACGTCTACTCACCATTTCAGAGAACTCCCAGAAAACCTGACCTCGGCCCAGCTTCGGACCTCTTCGACTAACTACCTCGATACAACAACCTGGTATGGTTCAGCTTACCATGTCGAGACACCTAGACCTATCTCCAGACCTGGTCTGGTCAAGCGAAATTCCTGCATCAACACCATTATATAGAAAAGCGTATGAAATTATTTTCCTACAACTTTAAAAAAAAAATTCTATTTATGATAACAAATACATAAACTTCATAGGAAAAGAATTACCTAATTAGATGAACTAGAAAAGCTAATTTGCAGTACCCATAATAACTTTGTCAGCAGGCCATATAACTATACTCCTAATAATGTCTTTAATAGTATGCATAAAAGGTGTTGGCCTCTATAAATACTTTTCACTTTGCCTTGCTTTATCTATCTAAACCCTTGGCTAAGTTATTCACTTCCTTGACTTTGGCTAAAAAAAAAATAATTTAGATGTCATTTTCTAAATATTACAATTGTATAAAGGTGAATAAATCATAAGCAAACTTGTCTTGTATTCTTTTAGCTCTTCGATTAGACTTTACATTTCCACCGTTTCCTTCTTCATTTCATCATGTTCTTGCTTTATTTGAGTATTTTCTATCTTAATCTCATCTTGTTCTTGTTGCAATTTAGCTATAATGCTATCTTTCTGTGATATTATAGCTAACTTTGAAATTATAACTTCTTTTCCTATTGCTCTAAAAAATGAATTATCATGACTAACTACTTGTTAGAGAGCAACTTCTCTCAATTTTGTTGCAAAAGATAATGATGAATTATTTTCAATTTATTTTAATTTATCTTACAGTTAAAAAAATTTATAATCATAAAGAAAATGTTAGAAAAATAACATTTTTGATTATATGAAAGAACAGAAAATGCATTGTCCTTACAATGGTTTTAGTGACTGTTATGTTCACTTGTTGACCATTTTTCTTCGTTTGTGCGCAAACCCAAACGTCAACAAAAGAAAGAGTAAGAGCACTTCTATATGCAATCACCATTCCATTAACATAGTCTTCTCTTTTCTTCTATTCATAGCCTTAACACAATATCAATAATCCAAAACAATACAATGCATTGATGAAAATGCACTCTAATGCAACACAAGATATAATCACTTCTCCCCTTAATACATTGTATATCATATAAATTTTCAAAATAATAAATGCATCTTTAATCAATAATACAAAACAACAAATGCATGTAAAATAAGAATAAAGAGTGAGCTAAACTATTAAATGTATTCCACAACACAATAGAAGCAATTGAAAATGCATGCTAAGTGGACATTTTTCTATAATCAAACCTTTGATGGTTTAGGTTCTTAAGCTTGCTTATATTGGTTTTCCAATGGTTCATTGTTTATTAGAGCTACTCATTTTTCCTTGATGAACTTCTCATAACTCTAATATCCAACTTGTTCTTTCAAATGCTCATAAGGGTAAAGCTAGATTTGGGAGATTTAGAGGAGGAATTCAAAACAAGTGATATGAGTGGGCAATTGAGGTTGACCATTACACGATAGGGAGAGAAAGCCTTCAATTTTTGGTCAACTAGTTCTAACTTTTGGTTTACGGAATCTTCTTGATTGGTTCTTCTTGATTGATTTGATTTTGCTATATTTTTTGACCAGTCGTTATTCATAGAGTCATAGTTTTTCATAAAGATGTTCAAATTGAGTACCAAAAAATTCCATGAACTTCTAACTTCCAAGGATTTTCATACATATCCAATTTGGCAACATTTCATCCATCATATTCAACCTAGAAAAAATCATATTTCTGGCCTATTGCATCTTTTAGATAGTTATGACCTCTGTGGATTAATCTTTATATATCTTCTTGTAATAATTTTCAAATTGGTTTATACAAAATTTTGGAGAAACTAGACATCTAGTGCATGTCAAGCAACTCAAACAAGTATCAAGTATATATCAAGGCATAAATTGAAATAAGGAATGTTTTCCCTAAATTTGCTCATCGCATGTATAATTCAAATAATGTATGCTTGCAAACTTAAACCCCAACATATGCATTGAAAAAAGTTGAACTAAGAATCACGCATAAATCAATAAAAAGATAAGTCAAGAAATTTGATACTATTTCGCTTATACACAAAATCTTTCCTTTTCATTTTCTCCAAAAGATGCACCAATTTTTCATTTAGGGAGACTAACAAGATTTTGAGTGTTGAAGTTGTCTTTCATCTTCATCAAGGATCATTCCTCGATTTTAGCACCTACAAAATGTTCAAGTTTTGCACTTGGTACCCAAATCATTTTAGGTCCATGAATGTTAGCTTTGGCTCCTTTTGGAATACATGCCATGTTATAACCAAACGTATTCATCTTAATGGGGCATCTATGACTCAAATGACCATAGATATTGCAATAATTACAAGTTGTATTTGTTTTAGCTTTAGGATAAAGTTTTACAAAATAATGTTTGTAAAACTTTTGTTTAAAGTGTGGCTTGTAGCCAATGCCACTCTTATCAAACACACATTTTTGTGAGCCAAGAAGTAGCTCCAAATTCATTCCTCTAGTAAAATTTAAAGGAATTTCATTTTGGTCAAAAGCTTGTTTCTTAAGCTATGCTATTTCTTTTAAAACATTTCCTTGTCCTTTTCAAAGGTATTTTCTTTTAAGGAACCATTTTCACTAATCAATGCACGATTTGATTCGTTCAAAGAAATGATTTAATTAGACAATGCCTAGATTTTCCTTTTAAGAATTCAATTTTTATAAATTTTCATATAACTCCTCATATACTTGTGATAATTCATCATAAGAAAAGAAGGGTTCATAATCACTTACCTCATCATCACTAAAGGCCATGAAGTATATGCTGGCAATCTCATTGATAAAGTTGTTATCGGATGGGCTCATCTCTTTATCATCCCATGTTGCCACCATTACTTTCTTGTACTCGAGGAGAAGGCACTCAGGTTTAGCATGTCCCAGTCTTTTCCACTCATAGAACAATAATTGATTTCTTTTCTTTTGTACTTTTAAGCTCCTTTACTTTCGCCTTTTGAGTTCTTTAAAAGTTTTAAGAACTTTGTTGTCATTCAAGCAACTTCTTCATCTTCATCTTCATTACTTTTATCATCCTCATCATCATCATACTTTATTGTATTCAAAGTAATAAGTTTCTTCTTTTGAACTTCATCCATATCATGTTACATCTTGTCTTCATTGTCCATTAGTGAACCAATCAGGTCATCAAGATGTAGCATGTTGAGATTCTTAGCCTCCTCTATTGCCGTCACTTTTGCTCTCCATTTTTTGGGCAAGGATCTAAAATTCTTCACTAACTTAAGGATATGCTAAGGAGGTGTCCACATCATGGGTTGCCAACATGGTTGAAAGTTCAAACATTTTACAATGGATTAAGTTGCACATCTAGAACAAAGATAGATGCTGCAGTAGGCGGTGCGTTGATAAGCAAAACACATGATAAAACATATGCATTCCTGGAAGAAATGGTTTCTAATAATTATCAATGGCCCTCAAATCGTTCAACACAAAGAAGAGCTGCTAAAGTGCACGAAATTGATGTTATCATCGCTTTGATAGCCTAGGTTGCTACTTTATCAAAGACAACTTGGTAATTTGAATGTTATTGCTATTCAATCTCAAGTTCAAGTTTGTGAGTTATGTGGAGGAAATCATTCAAGTGTTGATTGTCAAGTTTGCAGTTCATTCGCTTCTTCATCTTTCGAGCAAGCAAACTTTGTGTTAAATTTCCAAAGGTGACAATGTAATCCTTATTTGAACACTTACAATCCAACTTGGAAACATCATCCAAATTTTTTCATGGAGCAATAATAAGAATGTGAAGAAACCACCTCTCGATTTTCAACTACAAGAGAAGAAATTGAATTTGGAAGATGCACTTACCCAACTCACCATGAACACCTCAAAATTCATGACAAAGACTGAGACAACATTACAAAACTAAGTTGCAACCATATGAAATCTTGAAGTAGAAAGTGGTCAAATGGAAAATTTGTTAGCGAAAAGGTAGCAAGGTTCCTTACCAAGCAATACAAAGACAAACTTGAAAGAGTAAGTGAGCTGAAACATAAGTTAAAATAAGCAATGGAAGAACAAGTTGATTTATGTCCATCAAATGTAACATCTAAAACTGACAAGGACAATGACAAGCTCTTTGAAAATGCCACCAAAACATCTATGACAGCGACTATAATATTTAAGAAATTATGTGCCACCGATTTTATTCCCTCAACGTCTGCGAAAAAATAAATTACATATGCAGTTTTCTAAATTCCTTGATATATTTAAGAAATTGCATATTAGCATTCCTTTTGTAGATGCATTGGAGCAAATGCCTAGCTGTGCCAAATCCATGAAGGAGATTTTATCCAACAAGAGAAAATTGGAGGAAAATGAAATAGTAATGTTAACAGAAGAGTGTAGCGCCATCTTGCAAAATAAATTTCCACCAAAGTTAAAATATACAAGGAGTTTTACAATACCTTGCACAATTGGAGAATGTTATTTTGAAAAAGCTTTGTGTGATTTAGAATCAAGTATTAATTTAATGCCTTTCTCTTCTTTTTCAAAAAATTAAGACTTGGCGAAGCAAAGGCGACAACTGTCTCCTTACAATTAGTTAGCTGATTGATCAATTAAGCATCCAATTGGTGTAATTGAAGATTTATTGGTCAAGGTAGATAAATTTATTTTTCTACCCAATTTTATTGTCTTGGATATGGAAGCTAATCAGGTAATTTCATTTATCTTGAGACGACCAATTTTAGCTACGGGGAGAACTTTGATTGATGTACAAAGAAAGTTAATCTTACGAGTTCAAGATAAGCAAGTTGTCTTCAATGTGTTTAAAGAAATTAAGTATCCATCCGAAACTGATTATTGTTTTCAAATTGATGCTCTAGATAGGATGGTGGCTGAAACATTCAAAAGTGGTCATCCAAATGAATTGCTTGAAGCCTGTATTGTGCATACTGAATCTACTAAATCTGAAAATGTAGAAATTGTAGAATATGCGCATTAGTTTGGAGCTACTCCACCTTATTCTCTTCGAAGGCAGAATTTTGAAGAACTTAATAGAAACAATTCTCAACCATTGTCATCCACTCATAATCTCACCTTCGGTATGCATACTTAGGTAAAAACGCAAAATTTCTAGTCATAATTTTAGGTTATTTGAGTGAATTGGAAGAGGAAAAATGTCACACCCGACTTGCAAAAGTCAGAGAGTGATCTATCAAACATATATCAAGAAATACATTTTACTAGGAAAATTCATCAATATTTATTAATACAAAATCTATTCAAAAAGTTTTCACTGTCTAGTCTCTAAGCCATAATGTTTAATAACTAAGAATAAAATACAAGCCAATATCCTAAACTTAGGGAACCAAGGGATAGCAGAAGCTTCGCCAAATCCACTACGCACACGATCATTTATCTGGGAATCAAAATAAACTATAATGAGTATAAACTCAGTAAGCATACTAGTTTTTCATAGACAAAAATACATACATATATATAATACATATATAATGCATGAGATGAATATGTAACATGATAATAACCATGTTCATTCCAAAATACGTGATACAAAATCACATCAAACTTGTTCTCAACAATCACTCACTTTTAAACTTTCATTTACATTTAACTAGGAATATCTTCATTCAATTACTACTTAGTAGGACTTCACATATCACATATTGAGCTTGAGTCACCCGTCGATGACTTTCCGTATATGGGGTATCAGCTAGTGGGGTACAAAATTTCAAACACAATAAACACTCATGCCCGAAGGTAAGAGCCACACCCTCGCCCTAATCATCGGCAAGTCCTCCCACATGCACAAATCCGTCGACGTACAATTGCAAAGACTCACAAGTCCTAAGGGTACCCAAAGGTCTCTCCCATGTCATACGAAACACATAACATATATCAAATATACCAAACCCGAAGGAATGGCCACACATATCAAAAGGCTCCAAATACTTATAATTGCCTACTAAGAAAGTAATGAATTTGGATACCCTTAAAAAAAATACAAAGTCTTAACTTTCACAAATATTTTTCTTTCATTACCACTTTCTCATTTCTCAAAATCATTTGTACATGTGTACATGCCAATGTTAATGCCTAATACCTCATGCAAAGCACATAAATACAAAGTTGTAAGCAAATATTTTGGCATATAATCATAAGCAAATTGATACTTGCATATTAAAGCATAATTCCAAAACTTTTGTAACATAGTCACACACACACACACACACACACACACACACATATATATATATATATATATATATATATATATATATATATATTCATTGTGATCCCATTTAAAAGTCTAGTATACTTACCTCTTGATGTTCCCACCAAGATCACACAATCACATAAATCCTAAAATCAAAATTAATCTCATAAGCCATATTACACAAAATCCAACATATAACATTTCATCAAACAAACATCCTAATTCTGTCCTTAGGCCAATCGATGATTTTTTTTTATATCCTAAATGATATCATTTCCTCATGAAATCAGAATATAGACATAATGAGACATTATATAACCTCATATAAAAATATAGATCCTTAATTCAATTTTTAACTATTTGTTTTGTCACTTAGCTACTTGGCCCCAAAAACAGAGCATCACTGAGTATATCTAAGTGTCTGATTTTTAATAAATCGAACACTTATCCAATGGCCATGAAATTTTCAAGAAATCATATAGACACATATTTAGTAGCATGATAAAATTTTGAAGACATAGTTCATGTCCAAACCAATTTAAACAAGCTTTACTTTACACTCTGCAGATTCTGTAAACTGCACATTCTACTTTGAAAATTCATAACATATTATATACATAGAATCAGGGCATGAAATTTTAATATGTTATAATAAACATAAGTACAAATAGGTTTGTAAAAGTTTGTAATTTTTGGAGACCATTTGGTTAATCCAGAAAATTATACAATTCATATAATCTGCAAAAATCAACATCTTTTAGCATCTCAGGGTTAGATCGAAAATTTCATATAAAATCGAATATTCCATATTTTCAAATGAAATAAAATTTATCATGACCCTTTTGATGCCTAATATTTTCAGTTAAATCCGTTTTCTAAAATAAGACATATAAAAGTTTATAAAATTTCGGATCATGCTACTGACCAAGGTCTAAGTTCTACAAAAGCTTCCTTTGACAACAATAATCATCTTCTACCAACTTCTTCACCAATTCCACCACAAAATCATATTCACAACCACAAATAATTCAAATTAATATATCCTCAACATATTCATGTAATCTTTATACAAAATATACTTCCAAAACACAATCCAACCATATATAACATAATAAATCTTAAAGAGAAGAGAAAATTAACTTAAATCTTCTTAATTTCCCCTTGGAAACTAAATTTTCTCTTCAAATTCTTCTCCCTCTCTCTCTCTCTCCCTCTCTCTCTCTCAAAATCTGCAAAATGGTGTTTCTCTTTCTAAAACAAGAAATAGGATGTATTTATACTTAGGGTTAAAATGGTAATTTAGGCCTTACTAAGTACACCAACACCTAATACTAAATACACCGATGTATTGATACTCTAATTTTATTTTTGGGCCTTTCTAAGTAAACTCTTATCTAATACTAAATACACTCATAAAATATTTCAAAAGAAATACCTTAAGTGTATTAAGCTACTTATGTACAAACCAATAGAAACTGACGTGTATATATACAAAATACATACCACTTGGGAGGTGTTACAAAAAACTACGTCGAGTTTTAAGAGATCATAAGTCTGCGTTGGGATGGTCCATTTTTTATATTAAAGGTATTAGCCCTTTAATTTGCATGCAAAAAATCTTAATAGAAGAAAATTTCAGGCTAGTAGTTAAGCATGAACACCGCTTGAATCCTAACATGAAAAAGGTGGTAAGCGGTGAAGTTATGAAATTGTTTGATGTTGGGAAGATTTACCTAATTTCCAATAGTCCATAGATGAGTCCGGTGCAAGTGGTTCCAAAGAAAAGGGGAATGACCGTTGCGAAGAATGACAACAATGAACTTATTTTGATAAGAACAGTCATAGGATGATGAGTATGTGTTGATCATAGAAAGTTAAATGATGCTACTCGCAAGGATCATTTTTCATTGCCTTTTATTGATCAAATACTAGAGAGACTTGTTGATTATTCGCAATAATGCTTTCTAGATGGTTATTATGGGTTTTTATTTCTCCGGAAGATCAAGAGAAGACAGCATTCACTTACCTGTATGGTACTTTTGCATTTTGAAGAATGCCATTCGGTTTATGTAATGCTCCTGTAGCTTTCCAATATTGCATGGCAACTATTTTCTTTAACATGGTGGAGAGATTTATTGAAGTGTTCATGGATGAATTTTTTAGGTTTTGGTTCATCTTTTGATAATCGTTTGAATAACTTGGCTTTAGTTTTGCTGTAATGTGAGGAAACCAACTTAGTGTTGAATTAGGAAAATTTTCATTTTATGGTTCAAGAAGGCATCATTTTGGATCATCGCATTTCACCGAAAGGATTTGAAGTTGATCGAGAAAAAATTAAAGTCATTGGGAAATTGTCTCTGCCTACTTCAGTGAAAGTTTTAGAAGCTTTTTAAGACATGCCGGATTTTATCGACGCTTCATAAAGATTTTTCAAAAATTTCTAAACCACTTTGCAATATCTTGACTAAAGACATGCCTTTTGATTGTTCTAATGATTGTTTTCAGGCATTAAACACTTTGAACAAGAGGCTTATTTCTTCGCCTATTATTGTGGCTCCGGATTGGGATTTGGCAATTGAACTTATGTGCGATGCGAGTGATTATACTTTGGGAGCTATTTTGGGGCAACGGAAAAGTAAAGCTTTACATGTCATTTACTTCAAGTAAAACCTTGACGGTTGCCCAATTAAATTATGCTACCACAGAAAAGGAGTTTCTCTTATTTAATTAGTTCAAAGGTGATAGTTTACACTGACCATTTAGCCATCAAATACTTGAGAAAAAGGATGCAAAACCAAGGCTTATTAGATGGGTGCTTTTGCTACAAGAATTCGACTTGGAGATTCGCAATAAGAAAGGATTTGAAAAGTTAGTTCCTGATTATTTATCTCGATTAGAACAAAAAGAAATTAAAGATGATACAATAAGTTTGATTAATGAGGTATTTCTGGATGAACAATTTTTTTCTCTTCAAGAATCGATGCACCTTGGTATGCAGATTTTGTAAATTATTTGGCTAGCAACATTATTCTGGCTGATTTGTCATACCAACAATAGAAGAAATTCTTTGCAAATGTCAGGCATTATTATTGAGAGGACCTATTCTTATATAAACAATGCCCATATCAAATAATTAGGCGTTGCATTCTGGAACACGAGATGGTGAACAACATTTTGGAGCAACAAAGCAACAAAAATAACGGTAAAGGTACTACAATCTAGTTTTTTTGGCCTACATTGTTCAAGGACTCATTCTCATTTGTTTCTGCTTGTGATCGATGTCAAAGAATTGGAAATATATCTCGAAAAAATGAAATGTAACTAGATAATATTCTTGAGGTGGAATAGTTCGATGTTTGGGGGATAGACTTAATGGGTGCATTCTTGTCATCATTTTCGAATCAATACATATTGGTGGCTGTAGATTATATTTCAAAGTGGGTGGAAGCCGTGGTTGTATGCAACAATGATGATAAGGCTGTTACGAATTTCCTACACAAGCATATTCTTACCCAATTTGGCACTCGTCGGGCAATTATTAGTGATGGTGATAAACACTTTTGCAATTGCCAATTTGAAGCTTTATTGGAAACATATGATGTTACTCATCGAATAGCTACTGCTTATCATCCTGAAAAAAGTGGTCAAGTGAAGATTTCAAATAGAGAATTGAAGAGGATACTTGAAAAAATAATGAGCAATTCAAGAAAAGATTGGTCGAAAAGGTTAGATGATGCATTATGTGTTTATCGTACAACATTCAAAACTCTAATCGGAATGTCTCCATACAAGCTAGTGTTTGGAAAAACATGTCATCTTCTGGTCGAACTTGAGCACAAAGTGTATTAGGCAGTGAAAATATTGAATTTTGACGTGAAAGTTACAGAAGAAAAACAGTTACTTCAATTGAATGAGATGGAACAATTTCGTAATGATGCTTATGAAAATGCATAAGTTTATAAGGAGCGCACGAAGAAGTGGCATGACAAGCACATTATGAGGCAAGAATTTCTTGTTGGTCAAAAAGTTCTCCTTTATAATTCTTGTCTTCGACTCTTTCCAAGAAAATTATGCTCACGTTGGTCTAGTCATTTCACAATTGTTCGTGTATTTCCTTATAGTTCAATTAAAGTCCATCATGAGACAAAAAGAACATTCGAAGTTAATGGACAGAGGTTGAACCATTATGTGGAGGGTGATTTTGAGCAATGCAAGACCACAGTTACATTAGCTAGTGCTTAGTGTTTCCTTTGCTGAAGAACATGAGGACGTTAAACTTAGCGCTACTTGAGAGGCAGCCCAAAGTACATGAGAAGAAGATTATGAATTCTGCAACAATATAATTTGATTGCAAAAATCAGGTGCTATCTTTTTCATTTTTCTTTTCGTTATGTTTGAAGTATTTTCTTACATTTTCACCTTTATTTGATCTATTCATTACGTGATATTTAATTACAAACATTAAGGACAATGTTAGATTTAAGTTTGGGGGTGGAGTTTTATGTTTTGCTTTGAATAGAGTTAATTTGTTTTAGTTTTGTATCTATTTAAAAAAAATAAAAAGAAAATATTCGTGCTTATTTTTTGTTTTTGAGTTGTTTAAGTACTTCCTTATTCAATTACAAGATTTAGAAATGATTTATGCATGGTCAATTTGAATAAATGAGATATTACGTTTGATCATAATATTATCCTTGTACTACCTAGGTTTCATTGTTTGTTCTCACAATTCATATGCAGTTAATTTCATGATTGATCAGAATCTTAAATTGACGAATTCATATAGTTAAAGAATGTTATGCAAGAAAGTGTAGACTCTTATAACCTTAATAATGAGTTTTTAAGCCCTTATCCTTCAATTCAGAGTGTTATGTGATTATTCTACATCCTTTCATGTCATATTTTCATTCTAATGACCTCATTATATTTTGTTTTGGCCAATTGATTTGATTATTTATTCCTTGGATTCAATTTTGGGTGTATGATACATAAGAAGTGATTTTAGGCCTTGTTTGTATTGTTTGAGTCTTTCTAGCCAACCTTACATATATTTCCTTAGTTAACCACTGCGAACTTTAAAATAATCTCTATCCTTCTTAAAATAATAACAACCAATCTCGATAGCCAATTTTCTATTGTCTTTGTCCTTGTTCGTATCTTTTGAGCAATAAATGTGTGGTATTGACATATGCTTCATCATAAATTTGGGGGTTGATTTAACAATGCATTATCTATTTGATGCCATGAAAAAACAAATTGTGTTCATTTGTGTACGCCATGCTTATACTGAATAATCGGGACTCGTGCCTAAGTAACCATTGAGTTTTCACGTGAAAAGGTAGAGTAAGGTTGAAAACAAAATTAAGGCCGAATGTGAACAAAAAAAAAAAGAAGAGGATAATGTGCTTTGAAAAGAAAAAGAGAAGAATATGAAGGAGTGGTGGTGGTGAAATGTGTTTGCAAGAAGAATATGAGAATTTGATAATTTATGCATATGTTATTGAGTTCTTATGACTTTGTTTTACCCATTATCCATTCTTTCTTAAAGAATATCATACTTGTTGGCTTCTTCATTACAACCTTGAAAGAAAGTCCTTCGTCGATCTTGTGTATTGTATGATTAGTTTGCCTTTATGGTTATGATAGTCAAGTTATTAGCATTCCTTCCATGAGCTCACTATCATAACAGCAAAAAATAGAGTGTTCTTTCTATTGTATGTGAGCTTTGTTTTCCATTAAAAATCTAAGCATAATACTTATCTTACATACAATTGAGTGATAATCCAAATTTCAAGTGCTTTTCTTTAAGAGTGACTACCTTTGTGAGATTTTTGGAGTTATAAACTTCTACACATATTATACTCTAATTTTATAAAGATGACATGAGAGATGATGATTAATTAATGCTATCACATACTACATATAAGAATAACATATGAAGCATTGTTAATACTTGGATGATTGATTTTGTATCATGTTTTACTCTTGTTGACCATGGAAAATGAATTAAGGAAGCTATTTTTTGTTCGTAAATCTTTTATTTTTCCATTTTCCTGAAGACTAAAACAAAATGAGTATTCTGATTTCTTTGAATACTTAAAAGAATATTTTAAGGTTAATTGAAGAAATACAGACTAAAATACAAGTCATGGAGGTTAAAACCTATGATTATGTGGACGGTAGAACAATTTGTGCTATACATCCCCCATATATGAGTTCATTCTTAAAGGATAACAAAACAATGGCCACTCCATTTAAAAGAGTATCTAAAGTAGAAGACGTAACAATAACTAAAAGGGACTTGAATAGTGTAATTGAGCAAAACAGCTACACTAATCTCTACCTTCAAAGTAAAGGGCAACAACTCACTAAAATAGAGAAAATGGCATAATGTTTGGAAATGCACAAACAACCACTTAAAGGTATAGTTGAAACAAAAAGGACATAAGATCCTCAAATGTCATTAGTAGCCCTAGAACTCCATTGTTTAAACTAGTATATGCTAAGGACTTTAAATTACGTCCAAAGAATTATGAGTTTATCGATTCCTTAGTAGAAAAATTAAAGAATTTAAATGTAGATAAAAAACCTGAAAAGGTTAATGTCTTAACAGAAGATAACAATTTATTTGATCTTGAAAAATTCTTAAAGGAATTAAAGGGGTAAGGAGAAGCTAATAGCATTACATTTAAAAATCCTACTCCTACATATACCACAAAAGCCTACTACAAACGACCATCACTGATGATATGCAATTTGAAGAAAACAACCAATGTTTTCAACCTCACAGTATGATGGAAAGTCTGTAGTAGAATGGAACATAAACAATTTAGCAGATTATCAAATTGACATTAACCTTTTAATGGAGTGGCCATTGTTTTGTTATCCTTTAATAATAAACTCATATCTAGGGGATGTACAGTAGAAATTGTTCTACTATCCACAGAATCATAGGTTTTAACCTCTATGACTTGTATTTTAGTATGTATTTCTTCAATTAAGGGGAATTTTAATCCTTTAACTTTAAAATATTCTTTTAAGTATTTAAAGAAATTAGAATTTGTAAGGAATAACTCAACACTAAAAATTACTTCCTTCATTTAAGAAATAAAAGCCTTTTTATAGGCAAATATAAGAAGAAAATGTCAATGAGGCCAACAACCCTACCTAACAATTTGACAAACTAACACATACTTTATGACTTTTGAAAATACAAATTTGACTTTGTTGTGTCAGTAAAGCTTCTTGATTGCTCTTTTGGAACTTATGTCCTTGTTGCCTGCCTTGATTGAAATCTTTTTGTGCATTAAAAGGCTAGTTTGATTCACTTGCTCAAAAGAATTTTCCATTGAATTATATTGACATATCTCTATGGAATGACTTAATTGGGAACACAACGAACACACTTGTTATTGGTTTTGTGAACTAAGCACATTAGCCAAAAGAGAATTTACTTGTTCAGAGACAAGAACTAATATCGGAGCTTCCAAATTTCGTAATGGAAGAGAAGAAATTTCATATGCCTTTCTAGATGGCTTTCAGTCATGCATGATCTGTTGTTGAGAATTTTCGCAAATTGCTTCAAATAAATCCCATGCCTCTTTTTCAGTCTTCTAAAGAAAAACTCAATTTGATGCACCATCAACCATCCTTCTATTATGTGAACGCAACCCCTCTAATACCGAAAAATAGGGGTTTGTGTATTAGATTTAGGTGTTCACTAAATAAGGGGATAGGTAAGCTCTCTTCCTAAGAATAACAACCAAAAAGATACAGAAACACTACCCTAAAGTTACTAAACAAAGGTTGTAATACTTGATAGAAGATAACTCACCACTCAATGGAGATCCTCCAAGAGATATAGATTTAATAGAATACAAACTTATATTAAACTCAACTCAAATAGATTTTCTTTGCATTACAATCTTAAGGAATTATATAGTCTCATCTTGGAACGACCCTCCAAGAATAGGTAAGCACACAATTATTGAAAACAATTACAAATCTTTAAAAAAATATTAACAATACAACCAAGACATTGAAGATAGATTACAACTTTTGAAAACCATGATTTTGAATTAAGAAACAAAGATTTAAATTTTCAAAAATACTTCAGAAATATCATGCTAGGCTTTGAAAAAAAAGGCAGCCTTCAATTAGTGCTTTGAATTTGTGCTAAAATTCCCCAAATGTCGTACAGGTTGGATTGACTTTGGCAATGAGTATGCTTTAGATTGTGAAATGCACAGGGGCTTTGCGGTTTTCGCAACTCGAACACAGGCATGCTGGTTGTGATACCATATTGGGTCAAGCCATTTATCACTGAGCTAAAAGCTATAGTTGATAGCTAGGGTGCATTGTATTCCCTTCAAAGATTAAGTTATGAATGCAACATGCAACTAGAGATGGCAAATGGTATGGTTGACAAAAATTAAGCCTGTATGGGTTTTTGAGTAGGGTCAACATGATACGCATAATAAAATAAATGAGCCTAACTCGACTCACAGCCTACTAGAAGATAGCCTAGGTACGACCCATTAGTCATATGAAATTGTAACGAAGAGTACTGTTTACATGAAAGCCAAATAGTTCCTAATGTCACTAGTGAATAGCACTATTTAAATTGTTCATAATCGAATAGTAGACTCAAATAATAGTCGACCTTAATGCCAAGTCATACCGGCATAGTTCATGGTTTGGGCCATGCTGGGCTCAAACTGACCTGCTCATTTTTCCATCTCTATATACAACATCAATTTTCATAAGCCCTTTTTTTCTTTCCATATTTTATAAAAATTCAAGCCCAAACCCATAATTTTAAGTTCATTAGCTTTTTTATATACCAATGATATATAAATATCATACAAAAGGGAGATTAGCAGAACCTTTTAGCTAAATTTATCACAATTTATACAACGATATAAAGAAAATAGTTTAGAAATAGTTCTTACAACACAACTATTTCAATACATAATTCTTAAATTTTCAATTTATAATTGTTTGAATGCAACTTTGGAAACAATTACATGGAGCAAGAAGCAAAAAGCAAGGGCTCTGTGAAGCAATTTTTTGCAAAGAAATTAAAAAAAATAGAAATTAAATATATAGTAATTAAAAAAATATAATCAATATTTGAAGTTAATTAATAAAACACTTGCCAAAAAAGAATCAAATTAAGAATTTTATTCCATCTTGCGAATATATCATAAGAAACAGTATCAGTAGTAACACCAAAATAATACAATAACAAAGTCATAGCACAACAGTTGTATTGAAGCAATCCATCAATAATTAATATATAATTTGATCTGTGGTCCGTAATATAAATGAATCACAAAACACATAGTTAAATCTTCATTCTCGACTTCTTATTTAATTTAAGTAACAACATGTATGAAGATATTTTTTATTTAACATCTTTTCTAATTCAACAATCATAGAAATGTGGTAATATCACAAATTTATAAAATAAATGACTAGAAAAATTTGGAAAATATATTTTGTTAAATATTAATTTTGATTTATATTATTAAGTGAGAACAACATTTATCACCAAACTATTAGTGAACAATTAATTTTTTAAGATTTTATAGATTAAAATAATTGAAAGTAAAAGTAACATAAATACTGAAGAGATTTTTTATCAACTAATGCATACAAATTAAATGCTATTGCAATAAAAGATAAATGCATAACATAAATAAGTGATAGAAATTATATAATAAAAATTACATAAACAAAGCACGATTGAATTTATACAAAATAGATAGTTATAATTTCTCAAATTAAAACGAATGAAAAATAGCTTAATTAAAACAAATATGTGAACAATAAATATTTATAAAAGGATCAAAGCAGGAAAATAAAATAAATTTCAATAATAAGATTCTCTTAAGCTTGACTCAAACTTTGGCTTAAATTCTAATTCATTTCATAAGTTATATCTAGAAATTGTGAATATAATTCAAATATTATTTTTGCTCAAAATAAAAGCTTTGTGCTTACAAACTAATTAACATGAAGTACTCTCAAATAAAAGAGTTTAACACCCTATTTATAGAAAATACGAGAGCCATTAATTTGGACCTTAGTATTACATTCTTTCACCCATCCATTTCTTCAAATTCAAATTGGATTTAAATTCT
Organism: Melia azedarach; assembly: GCA_028052125.1. Taxonomy (NCBI): domain Eukaryota; kingdom Viridiplantae; phylum Streptophyta; class Magnoliopsida; order Sapindales; family Meliaceae; genus Melia; species Melia azedarach. The sequence continues at coordinate 9,459,234 of CM051399.1, forward strand.
TCTTTTTGATATAAAATAAAAAATTATCTTCTTTAGTCTTCAATATGAATATAGGTTGTGTTTGAACTAAATTCACAAATTAAATCTAGTCTGATGACTATTTGGAGCTTTATACTTGTAAAGGTTATAACAATTCAGATTTTGAATTGTGGTATAAAAATTATAAGATTAATTAAAGGATAATGGCTATACAAAAATACAAAATTACAAAATTACAAATTAATCTCTAATAATAATATTTGTAAAATAATATGTAAAATATCACAAATGTCCTTGTATTTTAACAAATATCATTATTTTATATAATAATAAAATTGTAATTTTAGGCACTAATCACAACCCCCTGCTAGCTTATTGCTAGTCCCTAACAATTCAAGCATAAACAAATAATGATGAAAAATGCAAATGGAAACTAGTAAAACTACCTAAAAAAAATTAGTAAAAGATCACAGTTACTATCAATATTATTTTGATTATAACTTCCGAAAGTGTACGTGTGTATACTAAGCCGACCCTCCTTATATCAAATCCCAATACATATGACCTTAAGAAATTAACCATGCAAAAGCCTCAACTCCGTATCCTTATTGGTGAAATAATAAATTGAATATTAGTAAAGGTGTTGGCTCTTGGAGTTGGAAAAAACATGTACAGTCAATGACAAAGGCTATATTTAAGACAACTGATAAATAATCATTGATTGCAAGATAGGCATATTAACTGCTTAGAATTTTCACAAATGCATTTTAAGAATTTATAGGTTAATAGAAAATTAAAACAAACAACATAAAAGTTCTTCCAAAATAATTGAAGAATTTGTACATAACATCTTCTTTTCTTATTTCTTTTTCTATCTTTTCCTTTTTTTTCTTCTTCTTTTTCAAGAAGAAAGTACATAATACAAAATATATCACCAGAATTTCCTCACAAAAATGAGGCTATACATGAAATTCTAACTACTCAACAATATAAACAAAACTTGTTTTGACCAATGAAATCCTTTCATTGTAACATCCCAACTTTTTGCCTTAATATGAAAAAAAAATTAGAGTGCAACCCAACCTCAAATTACATCAACCTTAATATTACAAATAAAATAAAACCTCTAAATACATTGTAAAACCTCAAAGTTTAACAGATGTTTATTGAAAACTTAATGCAAAATATTTTTTATTACAAATATTAAACATTAAATCTCTAAAATGTTTGTCAATCCTTTACACCCACCTTAATCTGCAAAATATTAATGGCGATGGGTGAGTCGCCTACTCGGTAAGTAAACTTATGCATAAAACTATAAACAAATAGCATAGAAAATAATTATTTATATATAAACATTAATTTTAAGAACAATAATATTATAAGAAAACAAACACTTGTTTTAGTAGAAACATTTAACAATATGTAAGCATAAATATCTCTTTTATTAAACCAAAACACCATAGAATTTATAACATTTAACAAAATATGCAATAATATATTTAGCAATATATTTAGCTCATGTCCCATAACATCACCAATATCTCAGTGTCTCATTTATAGCAATTTTGTACATTTGTACCCCAGCAATCCGGTCATTAATAGTCAATAGATGCACAAATAGTAATCCAACTAGCCAGTCGATAACAATAGCTGGAACAGTTGCTTTAGACAATATGCTAAATATTAATTACTAAATATAACTTTTCATGTATAATAGGTTCAATAACTTTTATTTCTCATATTCAATTCGAGTAGTACATTCAACGATTTATATGAAACAGTACAACTAAAAATCATTTTTAAAACTAGAACTAATGTATGAAGAAAATAGTTTTGATAAGAAAATAATGTACTTTATGGTTTAATAAATAAATAACTTAAACAAAAATAATTTTCTATAATGATGCTATTACATGCATTTAAAAAAAAATATTGGCATCATTTAAGATGCATTAATTAGATGAAAAAAGATAAAATTTTTACTTTAGTAAACTTACTAACATAAACCAAGTTCATTTTGCTTAAACCAAGAAACTGATTCAAACTAAGAAAATTTAGATTTTAGTTTTTAAAGAAAACCAAACTTAAAGAAAATGCTTGAACAACTCCATTTCTTATAATCAAATTCAAGCTTACAATTGTCATCAATAGTTTTAAGCACTTGATTACAATAAATAATGTGTAAATCTACTTACATCAAATCAATGGCAAGCCAATAAATTTCCGGTATGCTCAACAATAATTACCTCCTTCCCAGATTAGCTAAACTTCTAGAGATCTTCTTCTACCAAAGCTTAAAAAGATGGAGAACTTAAAGAGAAAACTTATAAAGAGTGTCTAGTGAATTTGCAAGTGTGAAGTGAGATATTGCCACCTATTTATAGCCAAAAAATGGCTTTCAAATTAAAAAATCGACAAACTAAAATTTAACTTTCTAAATCAAATGAAACTAATCTATCATAAACATAAATCCTAATTCAAAAATCCAAATTTAAATTCCTAAATCAAAATTATTATCCATCTTATTCAATTACAACCAAAAATCTCAATTTCATATTTTGAAAAGTAAATTAATCTATCTTTTCCTTCCTTTCACTATATAAGGACATGAAACTACATTCATTCTACAATACCTAAATGACATTCTAAGTAGCAATTTAACCAATTCAAATGATCAATGAACATTTTTAAGTTGTTTTCTCAATCTCTTCGCTCATTCACAGTAATGGAGATCGAGGTGTTGCCCAAATGATTGAAGCTAATATTCTCAAATAGTTTCAAGATCCTTTGCAAGGAATCAATGGTCAGCTGACTACCAAGGACAAAAGGGATGAAAGAGGCTTTACAGGGTTTAATCATATAAGTGCATGACAAAAAAGCTATTCTAGAAGTTTCCAAAGCTTCACTAAAGATAATCACTTATCTTTATGTGCAAGACGAAAAATAAAATAGTCACGCGCTCTAAATTCTTATGTTGCATGTATAATTTGGGCTTTTGAAGATTCCTTATTCTATATAGAACTAGTTTCTTAATTTGTTTAATATTGTTATTTAGGTTCTCTTATTAGATTAGGATTATAGTTTTTTCTCTTTATTTTAGGATTTCTATTTATTTAGACTAATGATATTTACATGCCTATATAAGGGCTACAACAATGTAAAATGAATTTTTGGATCATATCATTAATAATATTGAGGTACTTTCAGTAAGCGTAGCGTTGTCTTCTTGTACTCTTGGTAGAATACAATATCTCGACTTATCAATGGAGTGATCAACTTTTGTGACGTCTTTAAGATTAGAATTTAAAGACATAGTTTCCTTAAGTTCTAATTTGATCATCTACAACTTATTTTTTTTGTTTTTGGGGTGCACATAACAACTGATTCAAGATTCCTAGAGCAAGTTGTCTAGAGGATTCTTATCACATAGAAAATGTGTGAAATAGAAAATGTATACTCAAACATGGCAATTTTCTTGGCTATATGCTTTGAACATCCATCTTACCACAAGGATTAGTAATGTGCCTAAAAGATATTTTGGAAATTATTCTCTAATAATCAAGATAGAAAAGGTGACTTAAGCTAACAAATTTTGAAACCACAACAAGGTAATTTTACAAATTCCAATAAATTTATTCATTACGTAATGTTATTAGTATTTTTTATTTAACGCAAGAATTACTATAAACCAATTATTTTTTTTCAAACATGCATAAGGCTAATATGATATTAAAATTCGTGCATGCATATGCCACCACCCCTAACCTAAAATCAAATAGTGTCCTCACTGTCACAAGAATATATAGAGAATGAAAAATCAAAGGAAAAAGGGCACTTGAATGATAGGGTTCGTCTATCATGTCTAACCAAAGGTTAAAGTTAGAGAAAGTTCAAAATCACACAAAAGAAATAAAAGTAAAAAGAATAATGGAAAGATGAAACCTGATCAATCATGATAAAAAAAAAAAGCCAACAAAGTGTTCTCTAAAGGTTGGTATATCCTCTCTATATAATATTTTAATCATTGTCCATTTGTTTTGAAATTTTTTCCCTTAGTTGGGTCTTTAACCTTGACAATGCCATTTGGAGAAACTCTTGTCACCACATATAGACCGATCCACCTTGATCTCAAATTTCCATGGTGAAGATGCAAACAGGAGTCATAGAGATGTACTTGTTGGTGTGGCTCAAAAGTTTTCCTCAAGATCTACTAATCACCATCCGTTTTCAATTTGGATTTATATATCTTGGAATTGTCATAGGCATCATTTCTCTATTCTTCAATTTCAGACAATTGCAATTTTCTTTGGATACCTGTAGCAATCAAATCAAAGTTAAGGGCTATATGATTGGTATAAACAATTATAGATGAACCAATTAAGTAACAGCAGAATTTATCTAATACGAATATAACAAAAGACTTCTGTTCCCTTCGTTGTCCAAGAATAGCTCCCAAAGCATAATTGCTAGTAGTGTGATAAATGTCTAAAAGTGTATCATTTACATATATTTTAGAAGACACTATTGCATACTATTTAATTTAAAGTCCCTATTTGTGCAAAAATTACGAATTTCATTGGCACAACTTTAATTTGCATGTTTTCATGGTCTAAATCTCAATTACATGTAAATATGTATAATTATATAAGTTGACATGTATATAATACCTATGTAAAATAGTAATGTAGTGTATTTTATACATAGGTGAAAGGTGGTCAAGTTGCAATTGAAAAAAATTAACAAAATGGTCAACATCATATTTCCTATTTGAAGCACTAATTAATCAAATGATCATATCTTTGTCTACCCACCTTCAAATATAATGATTTTTGTTTCAAATGGAAGCTGACTTAATTTTTCATAATTCATTTTCAGATGTCATTTTCGGTTCTTAAATGATTCACCACCAGATATTTGAAGCAATACAACAAAATGTGGCCTACCATTTGCAGCCTGGACCTGTGCACATCCTTCGGTATTTTGGACCTAACTCTCTCCAAAATACTCCAATTTGGTTGATTCTTGATTCAAATGCATTTTATGAAAAAATTCCAATTCGTGCATCTGGATGGTTGAAAATAATTTTTATTTAGACAGTAGCTGTCAACGTTTCGATTTGAACATGCCTTAATATTTTAAGTGTAACTTCCACTACATAGGTCCAAATACCATAATTCATAAAGCATTGGAAAGATTACTCATGCGGCCATATCGTTGAAGAAGAAATATTTCTCTAATTTGGAGTGGAAGACAGTAAAACGAGCTTCTCAATGTGGAAGATAATGTTATGATGAAACCTGCCACTTGCTTGCATTCACATGTGTGAATTCTCCTTCACCTTATCTATATAAACCTTGATTTTGAAAGCTTGAGGCAGTTTGTACTCTTAAAAACACTTTCATTTCTTCTTCTTTATATTTTCTTTACTCCATGTATTTCTAATTTCGTAATTAGGGCAAAGGGTGAACTTTTGATGGTTATATAGTATCGTTCTTTAATCCTTTGGTTTGTTCTTCATTGTCAACTTTCCTTTTGAGTGAGTACTATATTTTGCAAGTGATTTTGGTTTGTTAGAAACCTTGATTCATTGTTAACTAAGGGTACGTTGAATGCTTGGATGTTTTCTACATATCAAGAGCAAGGCAACCTATAGTTTTTCACCTTCAATTCAAAGGTAAGTCTTTTAATTTCTTTGTGCTTAAATGTTATCCATCCTCCAATTAAGATTATTTCTTATTTGAATCTTAATTGTGTATAAAAAAGGATCAAGAATAATACATATCATCAAAATGGATCCCTAATGCCCTAATATTCAATAATATTTAATTTCAAGTTAATAATCAAAATTTCAATCTACTTTCACAATATTTAGACTTTGGACTTAGTATAACCAATTCCCTGAGGACCGACACTCGGACTTCCGAATCTTTATTACTTGACTAACCTACGCTTGGGTATTACAATCTAAAAATTGTAGCACAGTGCAAATAATTTAAAAGGCAAGTTCTAATCAAGTGACTGGATGATAGAACAATTGAACTCAACATCGTTTACCAGAAGGTTGCATAATGGTCGTGATATGGTAGAGAAATTTTTAATTAACCTTTTGTAAAAACTAGCATTTTCAAGAAACGACTAAACATCTCTTACCATCTTCGGAGTAGGTAGCTTAGAGATGAACACAAATTTTGTTTTATCTACCTCTATTCCTCTTTCAGACACAATGTGTCTTAAAACAATCCTTGATGATACCATGAAATGGCATTTCTCCCAATTCAACACAAGTTATTTTTTTTCGAATCTACTCAAAACAACTCTCAAATTAAGCAAACATGAATCAAAAGAATCACCAAAAATAGTCAAATCATTCATATAAACTTTCATACATTTTTCAATATCAGAAAACATATTAAGCATACAACGTTGAAAAATAGCTGGTGAATTACATAACCCAATTGGCATCCTATGAAATGCAAAAGTACCGAATGTATAAGTAAATGTGGTCTTTTCTTAATCTTCAATTACTATTTCTATCTGATAATACTCTAAGTACCCATCAAGAAAGTAATAAAAAGGACAACCAACTATACGTTCTAAAATTTGGTTAATGAAAAGTAATAGAAAAGGGTCTTTGCGGGTGGCTGCATTCAACTTTTTGTAGTCAATGCACATGCGCCACCCCTGTCACTATCATAGATGGAATAGAAACTCCTTCATAATTTTCAACCACAGTTACTCCAGATTTCTTAGGAACTACTTACGTAGGACTTACCCATTTATTATCCGATATCAAGTAAATTATACCTACATTTAACAATTTTTAGACTTTTGTATTAACACCTTCTTTCATTGCAGGATTAAGTCTTCTTTGAGTCCCTACAAGGATGAACTTCTTCCTCTAAATAGATTTTATGGGAACAAATAAAAGGAGAAATACCTTTCATATCAGCTATTCCAACCTAGTACAGATTTATTTCTTTTAACAAATTTATCAAATTTTCATCTTGTTTAATATTAAGTTCAGCAGAGATAATGACAGGAAAAGTATTACCTAATCCCAAAAATGCATGTTTTAAACCTTTGTGTAATGGAGATAATTTGATTTTTGTTGTCTCTAAGGCAGATGGCTTTGACTTTTCTCTTTCACGTGGAAACTCCTCAAAGAATGGTTGCTAAAATCTTATTAATATATTCTATCTATCATTTAAAATAAAAGAAACATCATATGCATCAGCAAAAAAGACAATTGTTTAGAATTAGATTCAAGAAGATACTTTAAAGATTCAAAATTACTATATGTATAATCATTGTCTAAAATGAGTGAGTCTATCATGCATGTATGATAACACTCATCTTCATCATACAATTGTTTCCCAATGTTGAAAACGTTAACCTCAAGTGTCATATTTCCAAATGGTAGTTTCATCAAACCATTTCTACAATTGATAAGGGTATTGGCAGTTGTAAGGAGTGGTGTTCCTAAGATCAATGGGATCTTCGTCTTTATGTCAACCATGGACTGAGTATCTAAAATAAGAAAGTCAACTGAGTAGTAAAACTTATCAATTTGAAGCAAAACATCTTCTACCATCCTTGTTGGTCTTTGTATAGATCGATCAGCTAGCTAAAGCACCACACATCTTGGTTCGATCTCTCCAAGTCCTAAATGTAGGTAAACTGAGTAAGGCATGATATTGACACATGCACCCAAATCCAGTAGAGCTTGACAAAACTTGTGATTCTTAATATGGTAGGTGATTGTAGGATATTTAAGATCTTTTAATTTTTGTAGTGTTTTTTGTTCAATTGCCACACGTACCTGCTCAATCAAGAATGTAAATTTCTTAACATGGTACTTCCTCTTCATTGTGCATAAGTCCTTCAAAAGATGACCAGCATGTATAGGTACCACATCAAATAACAACTCATTTCTATACTTGCCCATTTTGAAGGAAACAAGAACTTGCTTTGTCACCCTAATTTCCCCGTAATCATTAAGCCACTTCAATTTGTAATGATGTGATTAAGGACTTATGCTAATGTGATTAAGGACTTGGCAATTTGATAGAAGGGTGTTGTATAATGGTTACATAAATCACTACACTTTTGAGAATGATGGGAAGAAAATCACTCTTGTACCACTTTCACCTAAAGAAGTTTATGAGGAAAAAAAGAGTGAGTGAAGATGTAACAAAAGAAAGTGAGTTTTCAAAATGAAAGAGTGGCAAAAATAATGAGAAGAAAAACGAGTTAATTCGAATAGAGAGGGCATAATTTTAATGAGGGAAAAAAAGTGGAGGGAAAAGAAATAATTGAGTGTAAAAAGGAACAAGTGAGCTTTTATGCAAAAAAAGAGTGAAATTAAAGATGCTTGTTTTTCAAACAAAAGTATACTTGTACTTATGTACAAGGAACTTTATTTAAACACTAATGACCATAATGCTTCTTTGCCTAGTGTTTTTATTTCTCTTTTACAGGCTTATGGATATGTTTTTCTGAAGGAGATACCCAATGGATTACCAACCATTACGGGTATTAAGCATCAAATCGATTTCATTCCTAGAGCTTCAATTCCAAATAGACTAGCCTATGGGAGTAATCCCAAGGAAACAAAGGAGGTTCAGAGGCAAGTTGAGGAGTTGTTAACAAAGGGGCGTGTTAGAGAAAGTATGAGTCCATATGTTGTTCCTGTTTTGTTAGCACCTAAGAAAGATGGTTCTTGGTGGTTCTTGGCGTATTTATGTTGATTATCGTATAATTAATAACATCACAGTGAAGTATCGCCATCCTATTCCTAGGTTAGATGATATGCTTGATGAATTGCACGGTTCTACTATCTTTAACAAAATTAATTTGAAAAGTGGATATCATCAAATTCGCATGAGAGAGGGAGATGAGTAGAAAACTACATTCAAAACAAAATATGGCTTATATGAATGGTTGGTTATGCCTTTTGGCTTAACTAATGCACGTAGCACTTTTAAGACTTATGAACGATGTTTTGAAAGATTTAATTGTAAAATTTGTTGTTGTATACTTTGATAATATCCTTTGTAGTCCAAAAATTCGAATGAACATGTATAACATTTAAGGGTTGTACTTGATTTTTTGAGAAAAGAAAAGTTATATGCTAACCTTAAAAAGTGTTCTTATTGTTTAGATCCATTTCGTGAAGAACTTACATCTGTGTTTGTGAATAGCATGTAATAAAGTAAAAAAATTTGCAAAAATAACATTTGCATCTTTCATTTCATGTGTATATAATTAACAAAATGTGATATTTTATATGCTTAAATATTTTTGGCCCATTCGCAGGTACTAAAATGTAATACTCATAATAATATTTATTACATGTGTTATTATAGAATAATATTGTAACATAAATGTAATTAGATGTAAGGACCTAATTATAATTATCCAAAAGAAAATAATTCATGGTCGGGCAGAAAGTAGGCGCAGCAAGGCTGCATGACAATGCTGTTGTGCTGAGTTTCTGTCTCTAGCACAAAGTTTGTGTCAAAATTTGGTTATTAAGCTTAAAATATATAGCATCTATAGTTCAAAACAACAGATTAATAATAGGGTAATAGACATAAAGATCTTTAAAGTTTGCTAATAGTTTTAGAATTTATATTAAAAGTTCTAGTATATATAGAAAAATATAATTTTACAATAATACCCTTATTAGTTATTATATTTAGTTTCTCATATTTTTTAAAAATAGAATATATTTATTTAAATTTTTTATAATATAAAAATACTCTTAACTTTAAAAAAAATAAAAATATTCATAATTAATTATTTATAATAAAAAAAAAGTATTTTATCGCTATATTATTGTCTTAAACTATTAAAAGAACTATCAATTGATTATTTTTCTTCTAAAATTTGATTTCAATTTTTTTTACAATATTAATTATATATAAATTATTTAAATTTTTAATTAAAATAGTCTATTTTAAAAATGATGTATAATAATATTATCAAAACTTCTAAGTTTCTGTTTCTTAAATATTAATTATGATAATTTTTACAATATAAAATTTATTGTGAAAAATAATTAAAATTTACAGTGTTCAATTTTTAATTTATTTGTAAAAAATATTTACGATATAATTTTTTATTATTAATTGTAAAATTTAAGTACTCTATTTTAGAAATTTTATCAATATTAAATGGTTTGTAAAAATCTCCAAAACAAGCCATTTAATTTTTTCAAATTAATACTAAAAAAATTTCTTATAAAAACTTTTACAAATAAATTTAAAATTTTTATGTTGTAACTACTTTTTATAACAAATTGGCATTAAATTTTTAAAAAATAATAATTAAGGATCAAAATATTATTATAATTTCAATTTTATTAACAAAATAAAATTATATTAATTATTTAAATATAAAAATAATAATACTATAGTAATTTTATATATTTTTTTAATAGTTTAAGATAATAATATAGAGCTAAAATATTTATTTTTATTATAAATAATTACTTATGGGTGTTTTTATCTTTTTTTAAAATTAAGAATATTTTTATACTATAAAAACTTTAAGTGAATATATTTTATTTTTCAAAAATTTGGGAACTTAAGTATAATAACTAATAAAAGCATTATTGTATAATCATATTGTTATATATGATGTACTAGAACTTTTAAGATAAATTCTAAAATTACTAAGACGTATACAGTTAATTAGCTAACTTTTAAAGACCTTAATGATCATTACCCTTAATAATATAATTATAGTTTAGTAGAATTTGCATCCGGTCAAAATTATAACTTTTTTTTTTCGTGGTCAAGGTGAAAATTAAAGTTCATAACTATGACTTTTCAAAATGCAGCAGGAAAGGAAAAGTCAAAACCTAATCATAAAGTTAAAGTTTAACTCAATATTTTATTTTGATAAATGAAAATAGAATTTCAGATAAAATAATAGAAAAATAAAAACAAAAATATATGCTTCGAACTTATATCTTTCCCCTTCTATTTTCCTTAAATTAGTCACCGGCAATGGGGATCGATGTAGGTCAAGCTTTAATATCATCATCAATTGGAACTTTTGAATTTGAGTTGATGAGATCTTGTAGATCTCCGAATTGGGTTTTGCATGAAAATCAATATACAATTTTTGAAGTTATTTACACATAAAAAAATGCATCATTTTCATCCGTTTTGCAGTCATACGTAAAATATCTTAGAATTGCAACACCACCAACCCAAAAGCCGATTCTGATTATCAGGGCTTTTGGGAAAGTTTAGGCCACAAAGATGGTTTGACTGAAGAATCAATTGTGACAAAGAAGAGTGGTGGTGGGTGTGGAATAAGAGAAGGGATTTAAAGGAATTTGTTTTAAAAATTCGATTTACACTGATTTTTTATTTAAAGGCAGGAGATGGGTGAAGATTTGAAGGATTTAGGCATGGAAGAATTGCAAGGGAAAGAAAGAAAGGGGAAATATAAGCTGATTGGGGGACTCACATGTTCCCTCGATTAATTGTCTAAGGGAATTTAGTAAAAGTATTACAAAATATTTAATTTTCTGTTAATTGATGGATGGATGATGGAAGGACTTGACGGGATAGTTTTTAAACAGTTGGGGGTTCTAGGTAATTTAGGGGGTCTACGCTAATTTATATCTTTAAAAGTCAAAACTATTCAATTTCGGACAAAACGCGTACATTTTCGCATAATTCCACTGTTTTTTTTTCTTTTTTACTTCAAGATAAACCTTTGACTTGTAATATGCGCATTAATGTGATAGTTGTAGAGCCGGACTTAGGAAACGTGTTTCTTTTTCTCTTTTTATCTGTGCTAAGAGATTTGTTTTTGTAAAGATCTCGTACAGGTTTTGAAGGCCTCAGTTTTTAGTTTTGAAGGACTTCATGGCTTCATTTTTACAATAAAGTCACATTTTCTTCTATAGATTTTGTAAGGAATGAACTTTTTAGAATTAAAATTAGACTGAGTTAATCTTACTAGATTTATTCTTATAAAGTACTTTTCTAATTTAAATATTATTAGTCTTTTTCTAATTTGAAAGGATTTTTAAGTCTATAAAAATTTCTATTTTATATTACTTTATTATTTCAGTTTATATAAAGACATGTTTACGTATTTAGTTTATAATTCAAGAGAGTTTAATATAATTATATTTTCTTCAACATGATATTAGAGCGGGTTCAATTTTAAAGTCGTATCAGAAACGTTTTGATGGCAATGATGTGCTACCCTATAAGCATGATTTAGTTTTCTAGTAAAAGAAAAAAAAAAGAAAAAAAATTCTAGAAACCTTAAGAAAAACAAAAATAAGTCTAGTTAATCCAGTTATGATACTGTTGACAAGTACTGTTAAGAGGGCTATTCACGGGACTATGGTAGAGTACTGTTCATAGGTCCCTGGTTCTTGATATGGTCGCTTATCTGTTTACTACTACTCTATAAAAGGCACTCCTCGTCTTATAGAAAGGCATAATTAATATTCTTCGCCTGAAAAATGGGACAGTCAGTATTCTTTGCTTGAAAAAAGGCACAGTTAGTATTTTTTGTCTATGGAAGGTTGTGGAATGCACAACCAGTATTCGCCTATGGAAGGCCACCTCTTTTCTCCTATTTTTCGATTGCACTACTACTATTTTAGATTTTCTTCTCAATTCACATTAGTTTCCAAACCCAAGCTTGCTCTACCAACTTGAGTTTGGAGGGGGAGTGTTATAATTAAATTAGACTTATTTAGTTTTATTAGATTTATTCTTATTAAGTATATTTGTAGTTTAAGTATTATAAATATTTTCTTAATTTGTTAAGGATTCCTAAATTTTTTAGGATTCTTACTTTATGGTGCTTTATTATTTTAGCATATATCAGTGTATGTTTATATACTTAGTTTATAATTTAAGAGAGTTCAATATAATTTTTTTTTCTTCAACTTAATTTTTTGTTGAAGAAGTTCGTGATAAAATTGTTTCATGGATAGGGATTTTTCCTTTAACCAATCATTCAATTGTTGAACTGCTCCTAAGCCCTAGACTTGTACATAGAGCAAGCAATGAGAGAGAGCTGAGATTGATGAGCATACTTTTTAGTTTCTATTCTTTTTCATTTTAAGGCCATTGGAAAGTTGTGTCTTCAACTATTGAATAAGTATATTTTTAGATGGCAATAACTTTGGAAGAAGAATGAGGATCTACTGATTGTAGTTGAAGTGCCATTTAGAAATGAGCAGCCTCAGTTGTTGTGCTGCATGTTTAAATGGCAAAGTAATGCGAAAACTTCTCTGTACATTTGGGCCAATTGCCTTAATAACATAAGTGGCCACGGAAGATGGTAACTAAGATTCTTCTGTATAGTTCAAAAATTGCAATACATCAATTTAGAAGAAAGTTGTCTTAGAGACATTAGGTTACAAATTAAATCTTTATTAATAAGAATTGTAGTATATCAATTGAGAAGAAATTCATCCTAGAGACATTAGCTTACAGTTTAAAATCTTTGTTAATAAAACAATTTATAATTGGGTTTTTTATGGTGCAAATATTGAGATTAGAGTGTCAAAGCAAAGTTTTATGACATGCAAATAACTTGGCCAAACAAGTCCAACAAATTTAGACTGTTGTAAAATTGAAGCATTAGAATTCTAGTGCAAAACTTAAGGTGGCAACAAATAGGCACTGAAGCCAAGTAAGTGTCAAAAGAAAGGTAAAATTGACACAGTATATGTCCGATATTGAGATTTCTAGAGACCTGGGAAAAAATAATGTTCATATGGAGATATCTTGAAATTGGTAAAGGAATGTCGTTCAAAATTTCTAGTTTACTTGACATCTTTGGCTTCTAGGCTGGAGATTCTATAGATAGAACATTAAGTTCTAGTTTTGTAATTTTGTGTGTATGAGATTTTAGTTACTTGGAAGAGTCATAAAAAAAAAGCTACCTAGATCTGGTGCTAAAGCTAACAATAGAGACACAACAATATGGCATATACTGCATGTGAAATTGTTTAGCTGGATTCTCTTTGGAAGGCATTTCAAGTTATAAACCAACAAAAATATGTTGAGATTCTAAGGCAGCAAGGTATTAGTAGTGGTGGATATGCAAAACACAAAGTTTCCAACTGGCATTATAACAAGTTCAAACCAAAGATACATGAACTGTATCGAATTTGAAGAAATTTAATTGCCAATGCTTGCCTGTAGATCTTCTTGAATACGGTGATATTCAAGATTTTACATGTTACTATCTTAAGAGTATTATCTATCTCGATTGTCATTTGATTTTTATTAGTAAAAAAGGGGGCTCATTAGTGCCATCTTCATTGCATTTCTTTTAGTCACATTTTTATTTTATTTTTTAATATTATAGTCTCTTAAGCTTACCTTATAATGTAGGTGTTGATGCTAAAATGCAGAAAAATTATTGATACTGTTCACATGACTATTTATGAGTTACTTTTCACCCAGAAAAATATTAAGTATCTTGTATTTTATTAGCATTTTAACATAGTTACACCCCACCAATGAATATAAGATACATGTAAGTCTCATGTGAGAAGTACATAAAATGTATTTGTAGTGGAAAACTTAATTTTGAGTGTGAAAATTAGCCTACAAAAATTCTCCACTAAGGCTATCCAAACATTATATTTTTTGCTATGTTTTTCCATTTGATTTTGTGATATTTTGCTATAAACTCTTCTTCTTTGTCAGTAGTTTGGATGCTTAGTTGGTAGTGTTAAGAGCTTAAATTTGGTAGCATTTGCTGAAAATTTAGGCATCATTTTCTAGTATCAAAACAAAGTTGCAAAAAGTGAAGAAAGTGAAGATTTAAAGCCAAAAACAAGATGGCTAGCTTAAGCTCTTCAAATCCCACAATCCAACAATCTTATGTTATGATTTTTTATGGAGAAAATTATGATTTTTGGTGTGTGAAGATGAAAACACTCATTACTTCATTAGATCTTTGGGATCTAATAGAAACTGGAGTTCTTAAACCTGCATCTACATCAACTTTGACAGAACAAGAATAAAGAAATTCAAAGGAGAAGAAGCAACAGGATGCAAATGCTCTTAGCAAAATTTAGCAAGGAGTTTCCAACAATGTATTCTTAAGAATCATTGGAGCAACAAAAGCAAAGGAAGCTTGAAAAATCATGCAAAAGGAGTTCAGAAAGAGTGTGAAGGTAAGAGCTTCTAAGCTTCAAGATCTTAGAAAAGAGTTTGAAAATGTGAGAATGAAAGAAATTAAAACAATACAACACTTTTCTAATAGATATATTGAATTAGTGAATCAAATGAAAATTTATGATGAAGAAATTGAAAATAAAAATTGATTGAGAAGATTTGGGTTTCTTGCAAGAAAATTTTGATCCCATTATATCGGTTATTGAAGAAACTAAAGATTTAAACACTTTGATATTACAAGATTTGATAGGTTCACTAAAATCATTTGAATGTAAATTGATACGGTGTTCCAAAAATTTCCTTAATAGCGCCTTTCAATCCAAGCTCAATGTAGGACCTAAAACTCATGACCAACGTAGGAAAGAGTCATCTAGAGGTGGAAGACAAGCAAGAGGAAGAGGAAGAAGCTGAAATATTAGAGATAAAGGCAGAGGAAGTGTTAACAGAAATCCAAGAGACAACGGAAATTTTCAAAAGTGCATAATTTGTAATTAGAGTAGTCATGTTGAAGAAAATTGTTGGTTTAAGGGAAAACCTCAATGCCATAATTGCAAGAAGTTCAAGCACTTACAAAGAGATTGGAGATTCAAGAATACTCAACAAACTTCTTTTATGCATGTCAAAGTGAATCAGAAAATGAAATGATTTCTTGATAGTGGTTGTACAAAACACATGACCAGAAATAAGAGCATTTTTCACAAAATAGATGCGTATGTTAGCTCACAAGAAATAATGCTCTTGTGCAAGTCAAAGGCAAAGACACTATTGGAGTTCAAACCAAGCAAGGAGTTAGACACATTTCGGATGTGTTGTGAGTAACCAGAATTGGAACAAAGTTTATTGAGTGTTGGCCAACTTTTAAAAAATTACAATTCTTTAAAATTTGAAAGAAATGGTTATGTGACTTTTGATAAACAAAATGAGAAGTTGATTGTGGTTGACATAAAGATGAAAAACATAAGTTTTATGTTGAAATTTCAAAATGCAAAGGATGTTGCATTGAAGACTGAAGTTGTAGGTGAGTCTTGGCTTTGGCATAGAAGATCTGAGCACCTAAATTTTAGGAATTTAAACCTGTTACAGCAGAAAAATATGGTAAATGACCTTAAAAAAATAGAAGAACAACAAGGAGTATGTAGGGATGTGTACTTGAAAAATGCCATAGACTATCTTTTATTAAAGGAGTAGCATGGAGAGCAAAGCAAGTGCTTGAGCTAGTATATACCGATGTTTGTAAACTAATGAATGCAACATCTCATAGATGTAACAAGTACTTCATTCTCTTCATTGATGATTATTCAAGAATGACATGGGTGTTTTCGGTTGTGTATGTTATGCCTGAGTTCCCAAAAAAAAAAAAAGAGAGAAGAAAGCTTGATGAAACAAGTGAGAGGTGCATCCTTATTGGCTATAGCTTACATTTAAAAGACTATAGATTAAATAACTTGAAGACCAAAAAGATTGTTGTGAGTAGAGATGTGATTTTTACATGAGAAGAGCTTACCCAATAATTTTTTGGCTGAATCAGTTCATCCAACTGTGTACTTGATAAATAAAGCACCAATTAAGGCTTTGAACAACGAAACTCTTATAGAAGTTGGAGTGGGAGAAATCGAGATAGCCTTCTATTAGGCACTTGAAAGTTTTCGGTTGTGTATGTTATACCCAAGTTCAAAAAAAAAAAAAAAGAGAAGAAAGCTTGATGAAGCAAGTGAGAGGTGCATCTTTGTTGGCTATAGCTCACATTTAAAAGACTATAGATTATATAACTTGAAGTCCAAAAAGATTGTTGTGAGTAGAGATGTGATTTTTGTTGAAAATGCCAACTACAATTATAAGTAAGGAAAAGTTAAAGAAAAATTTGTTTTCATTGATATTGTGTAACCTAATTCATCTAAAATTAATAGAATGTTGAAGAATCTTCGTCATCCTCTTCACTAGCTCTCCGGGATCATCAAGTAATGCACCAAGTTCTAGTTCATTTTCATGGAGTTCAACTCGAATAAAAAAGAGAAGCTTGGATGAGATTTACCAAAGTAGCAACTTTTGTGTTGTTGAACTTGAAAAGTTTGAAGATACAATCAAGGAAAAGCCTTAGAAGCAAGCCATAAAGTAGAAATCGAAGGAATTGAAAAGAATAACACTTGAGAACTTGTTGATAGGCCGAGTGACAAGGAAGTTATCAGGGTAAAATGGATTTATTAGGTGAAATACAATTTATATGGTGAGCTGCAAAGATACAAAGTTAAGCTGGTTGCTAAAGGTCATCTACAATAACCTGGTAGTAATTTTCAAGAAATCCTTGCTCTAGTTGCAAGACTTGACACTATTAGAGCTCTTATTGCCTTAGCGCACAAGAAGGTTGGTTATTATAGTAACTTGATGTCAAATCAGCTTTCTTGAATGAAGAATTACAAGAAGAAGGTTTTGTTGATCAACCACAAGGTTTTGTAGTCAAAAATGAAAACGACCAAGTCTACAAACTTAAGAAAGCGTTGTATATGCTTAAACAAGCTCTAAGAGTCTGGTATAGTTAAATTGATTCCTACGTTAATAAAAAAATATTTATAAAGAGCAAAAGTGAGTCAACATTGTATATGAAGAAGCAAGGTATGTCAAACATTCTCGTTGTTGCCATTTATGTTGATGACTTGCTATTTACGAGTAATAATGTGAAGTTGATAAATGAATTTAGAAATAAAATGATGAAAAGATATGGAATGAGTGACATAGGGTTATTGAGATACTTTCTAGGGATAGAAATTCACCTAAATGAAGATAGTGTGTTTATATCTCAAAGAAAGTATGCATAAAATATTTTGAAAAAGGAGAGAATGCTTGGTTGTAATGTTGTAGCAACACCACTTATTGTGAATGAAAAATTGAGAGAGAAGATGGAGGACAGAAAGTAGATGCAACTCATTATAGAAGTTTGGTTGGGAAGTTACTTTATCATACTACAACAAGGTCGGATATAGTGTTTTCAACAAGTTTACTGTCAAGATTCATAAACAACCTAATACATATTTATCTTGGAGCGGCAAAAAGAGTGTTAAGGTATATTCAAGGTACCATGGAGTTTGGAATCAAATTTTTAAAGAACACAGAAGTTAAGTTGATAGGCTTTATGATAATGATTAGGTGGCTGTTTAGATGACATGAAAAGCACAAGTGGCTTTGTATCTTTTGGCTCAAATGTGTTTTTCTTAATGTTCAAAGAAACAACAAACTGTTGCTCAATCCTTAGTTGAAGTAGAATATATTTCAGCCTCACTGGCAACATCACATGTTATATGGTTTAAGAGAATACTTGAAGATATGGGAGAGAAACAAGAACAAAGAACATCACTACATTGTGACAACAAATTAGCAATTGCAATGGCTAAGAATCCAGTTCATCATAGTAGAAGCAAACATATAGCACTAAATCATCACTTTATTAGAGAAGCAATTGAACAAGGAGAGATTAAATTTCAGTTTTGCAGGTCAGAACAATTATTGGCTTGTTCACAAAAGTATTGCCAAAGGAAAAATTTCAGGAACTCAGGGAAACAATTGGAGTTCAAGAGCAGCACATCAAAAGGGAAAAATGTTTATGTTAATGTGCAGAAATATTTTGGATATTGTTCCCATGACTATTTATGAGTTACTGTTTACACTTTAAAAATATTATGTATCTTCTGTTTTGTTAGCATTTTAACATGGTTACACTCCAATTATTATAAAAAATATGTGAGTCTCTTGTGGGAAGTATATAAAGTCTATTTATAGTAAAAACTGTAATTTTGAATGTGAAAATTAGCTTAGAAAAATTCTACACTAAGGTTGTCCAAAAATTCTATTGCTGCAAACTCTCCTTCTTTGATCCACTTGTTTGGATGCTTAGTTGTTGGTGTTAAGAGCTTAAACTGGATGGCATTTGCTGAAAATTTAGCTATCAGTAGGATTTCCATTAAAAATATATTGCGAGGAAGTCTCCCATATTCTGAAAGAAATAGGTTGAGTTTCTATAAATATGTTGTATTACCTTAATGCAAACGATTGAAAATTAGAATTAACATCTTTTTTCCTAGGGTACGATGTGAACAAAGCTATGCAATCATGCATATAAGAGAGGGAACTCCCACAAGAGCTTAGAGGAAAATATTGCAGGAGATAGGCTGAATACATGACAAATATTTAATTAGGCTATAAAAAGTAGAATAAAATAGCCCTGCACTTCTAAATCCTTATGCCTCATGGATAATTTAGGATTTTGAAGATTTCTTTGTTTTATATGGAATAAGTTTCCTTATAATACGAATTTTTTTTTTAATTTTTTTTAAAAGGTAAAGGAGTGGGTGTAGGACCTCAAATAATTCATTTTTTCTCTTACCTAAACTTGAACTTGATTGAATAGTATCTTGTATATATGTTTTCGTGCTTTTTTTTCTTTTTGGTATAATGCAAATGTGTTTCAAAAATGAATTTCTTTCCTTTGTTGACAAATATGCCAAACTGACTTGTACAAAGATTGAGATCCTTCATTCTTGTGGTAAAATCAATCCAATTTTAGATTTCTTTTAATAATTTTATTTCAACTCTTGATATAAAAAAAAGTCATAATGGTTTTTCATTATTTAAATCTTGGTTTGTGTTTTTAAAGAGGGAAAAAGACTTACGGGCCTTGGGTTTCACGTGTTGGATATATTGATTGATTAATCACAATAGTTTTGAAAATATTTAATAAAGTTTTAATTTATTAAAAAATAATAATTATATCTTTATAAAATAATAAAAAATTTAGGAATATATAATATACTTATCTTAAGAAAAATTAACAATCCCTGAAGTTTGATAAACCTATATTTAGATAGCAGGTGTGGAGAAATTAATAGTTACTTCCTCTGAATTGTTAATTGACTGTTAATAGATCGTTAGAGTTAAGGATATTTTTTAATATTTCATCAACTTAATTTTTTTAACTAATTACATCATTAATTTTCATTAAAAAATTGTTTTATTTTTCATTGATTATTCAAGTTATGAGGTGAGATTTTCAAAAATAATTAATTACATATTAAAAAAATCATATAAGATATATGTCAACGAAATAATACTATTATATTAATTATATAATAAAATTTGCATATTATTTATCACAATTATAAATTTTTTATGTTAATAATAAATTTAAAATCATACTCGTTTTATATGTATGTGCACCTAATGAACAAAAATAATAAAAAAATAATTTTAGTAAGTATATGGTTGTACAAGATTATTTTAAAAAATAATTTGAATATCAATAATAAATTTAGAATTTATTGAAAATTATAAAAGTAAAATTAATTTATACTATTTAAAATAGTATTATTATATTATAAAGTTAACTAAATATTAAAATCATCATTGGACAATAAGTAAAACTTATTGAAGGATTTCTTGAGACATCTAAGTGTAAAATAGTTTAGGCATTTTAATCTTTTAATAAAAATTAAATAGTCTACTAACGGCCTAAGGAAGGTAAGTGTGAAATTTTCTAAACTTGTTATCTAAATATAAGTTTCTCAAACCTTTTTAGAGGTGTGTGTTAATTCCTTTTTTCTAAAATACATTAATAAATAAATATATTTAATTTCTAAGCCAATAATTAATAGTCTTGTAATTATATATATGTAGTAAATAAATTTATATTTTAATTCTAATATCTTACTGTAAATAAGTTATAGAAAATTCACCTGTATCCTTTCGCAATCTCTAAAGCTTCGTCTAAAAAGATTAAATCCTCTCTAAGGGATTTGTCCTTCGAAACGTGCTCACTGTATTCGAGAACCCCTGTGCATACCAATCAACATCAAAATCTCCCTTAGCTCGAAGGGCGCTAGCTAACTTAATATCAAGATTGATGGCCTTAGTTCTCAGCTCATGTCTTTCTCAAGTCACCTTGTCACAACTTTTAACTAAATCTATCCCAAGTCTCTCTTTCTTGCCTAAAAGCTCATTAACCTGGGTCTCAAATTTCTCTCTTTCTTTTTTGAAGGTGTCACTTTCTACCTCCAAAGCAAAGTTCCTTTGAGCATTTTTCAATTGCTCAGTAAATTTATCACAATATCCCAAAAACAAGAAATTCAGCTACAAAAGAAAATTAAAAAAAATAATTAACAACAAAATAAAAAATACTATGAAATCAATACATGAGTGTCACCTTATAACTCAACTCTAAGCATAAAGCTAAGACTTTGATGTCATTAGCTTGATACTCCAAGTCCGCCCATTACGAGATGGCCGAATGCTCCATGGATTTCACTATGGGAACAAAATGTTCATATCGACTCCAATTGGCTGCATTAAAGTCCACAACATGGAGGGAAGAAGAAGAGGGACCTTTCATAGAAATGTCCGGTCTACGCCTCTTCTTCCCTTCACCTAGGATGGGTTTCAGCAGGACGATTCTTAGGGACCTTCAACAAAGCACATAAAATATCAATATAACGGTCAAACAACTCCATCAATTATAGATTTTGATTTTGAAATTTAAATTTTAAATTTGATTTTGGTAAATTTATAATGTACTTCTCTTTCTAAAATTTATCTTAAAATTATTTATGTATTGATATTATTATAATAATTCATTAATTATTATAACATTAAATTACAATATTTTAACTATAATTATTAATAAAGTACAATTGATGATCAATTATTTTATTCTCATCAATTATTTTGTGAAAAATTAAATATTTATTTTTATTATGTTATTTTAATAATATGTGGAATAATAAAAATTAATGTTTGTTAAATGTTTAAATATGTATTTTAATCAATCAATTACTATAATTTTTTAAATTTATATTAAGTTTAATAGAGACCATTGTAAAATTAAATTATTATACAAAAAATTTTAAATTTTAGATCTAAAAATGATATGAGTTGCTGCATGGCTCTATCTTTCTCTCACAATCACTCGTTTATTTCAATTAACAATATTTTTCACAAATATAAACTAAATGTTATTTGCAATATGTTTTACTTTTAGTATTTTATTAACAATAATAATAATAAATTTATTAAATTTTAATTATCTTTAATTATAAAATTATCTTTATCAATACTAATATTTTTAATAATATAAATTAAATGTTTACTATTAGTTAAATATTTTTATTTATAAAGTTTTTCTAAATAAATGTCAATAGTTTATTACCTACAGGCGTCCCATCACGGTTTTTGGGTCGACCTGACATAGTCCATGAATAGGCATAAGCACAGCTAGTGTGCTCTTAATCTTATGGGTCGTGTTAGGCTAAAAAATTATGAAATGGGTTTTGGTTGATCTGGGACAATTACTGTGTGTGTTTGTGCCGACCCGACAGGTGAGAGCTTGCTTAGACTTTAATTTGGCAAATCATGCCAATTTGACACGGCTCATTTGCTACCTGTAATTTTACGTGATATAAATTAGTCTTATTTTTGAGAATATTCAATTAAATTTTAAATTTATTATTGATATTTAGACTTTTTGCAGAAAAAATTCAGTACATTCATTAACTCACTTAATGAAGTCATATTTTTTTATTAATTTTATTAATTAGGTACACATACACATGAGACAAGTATACTTTTAAATTTGTTATTAATTTAAAGAAAATTTATGATTATAATAAATAATATTACTAAACATGTAAGTTCAACTATATAAATTAATGCGATATTATTATTTCGTTGACATATATTTTATCTCTAATAAAATTTATTTAAAAATCTCACCCTTATAATTTCAAATCTTGAATAATATGACTAATAATATAACATTTTATGGGTATTAATTATGTAGTAAGTGAAAAATAGTTAAATGGCGAAATATCAAAAAATACCTTTAATCTTAACGGTCATATAATGGCCAACTAATAATCCAGGAGATAGAAGTGTGGGTTTTTCTAAACTGGTTATCTAAGTAAAAATTTCTTAAATCTAAGAGGAAGTATGTGTTAATTCCCCTTAAATGTAATAAAAAGCATGAGGCAAAGGATAATGAAAATCCATATCATTAGAACACGGGGAGCGCAAAACCTTCGCCACTAAAGGATTCAGGGATTAAAACCCAATATCAGTAGTTCAGATTTTTTTACCCCACTCACTGCTAACAAAGAACCAACTATCTTTCCACGACCTATTAAAATCCAAGAACATGCTTTTTATTCTTCAACTAGCTAATAAATAATAGAAATTAGGGTTTCTTTTAATGCTTGCTTTCACTTGGTACAATCAACGATAATAAAAAAATGTTTGTTCATTGTGATTTAATCTTTTTTCACAAGACAAACATGCCAATCATAGCCCTTCAAGAATTGAATACCAGTTGATAGGGGCTAAGTTTAGGTCACTTGACATTCTAATAAAATAAGGTTGAAAAGGAAACTAGAGTCCTAACTTTAATAAAACTTTAAGTACAACGACCCCTCTCTTTTCATAAGTACTTGAAACAATATTTGATATAATTAATTTTTAATTTTTATTTATTTTATCATTGATTTTTATATCTTTTAAATTTTTAATTCATAATTTATCTTTAGTCATAATACAAAGTCAAGTCATATCTCATATGAAAAATATCGTACATGACAATATAATTTATTAAAAATTATTAAATTTATGAACTATTGTCAACATAATTAAATTTTTTTATAAAATATAAATATATGTAATACTTAATAAGGACATATAGAATAAATAATTTAATATTGATATTCAGACATTTAAGATTAAAAATAAATATATCAATTAGATTAAAATTTTAGTCAAATTTAAAATTCAGTTATATTTAACCTTTAGACTAAAAAATCAAATTCTACCTTAGAAGGAAACAAAAAGTTGAACCAGGTAAGAACTAAAATATACCAACAAGGTAGTATTTCATCTCAGCTACACACACACACACATATATAAGATCACTTTACTTAAAAGGGGCCAAACTCTTTGGTGATTATTATTTGAGTGTTAGAACTTTATCCTAATAAGTAACCGAGTTTGTTTGTTTAACTCTCTCCCCACCTGCAATTAAACACCACCTACAATTTACCTTCACTAGTATGTGTTTTTATGCATTGTTATTGGACCTATCTCATTTTGAGAAGCTATGGACTTGCAATTTGGATCTTGTGCTATGATTAATACTACAACAACAGTGATGTCAAATATTTTATGTTTATCAACTATCTCCTAATCACAACTTTAATGTGGACTATTAGGTAATTTCTTCATGGCCCTGTGAACCTGCCTTTCTCTCAAACTTAGATAGAGGTTCGAAGCTCGATTTAGATTCAAATGCCCTATTGTATTAATTCCAACAAGCATGCTTTTAAGTCAATTCAGCTTTATACCAATTGGGTGTAACTAACGTTGGGTGTAATTAGGAAAAATTACTAAAAATGTAGTTATAACAATTTTTTGCATAGTAAATTTCTTTCTTGTCTTCCTTAACAACCATGATTTTTTTTTTTAGGTAGGATTTTCTTATGTAAATATTTATGTTGTATTGTTGGTATTTTTCTTCATTGATATTTTTGCTTATTTTTTGTTTGATACTTTTATTCTAGAGAATTTCAGATGGAAATAAAATTCCCAACAAGTGGTACTAAATCGAGGTTTTAGAGTCAAGAAAATATATCAGCAAGTAGAGTTTTAATTTTCTTTTAAGTTTAATGCTAAAATATTTAATAGGAGAATTAGTTTTGGCTTGTAGAAATACAAATAGTAGATATATTGATCCAATTTGTTTACATAAAGTATTAAAGGGCAAGTCAACTCCAAGGTGTGCAAAATCAAGGTATCTTAAAGAGAATTGTCTAAAAGAAAATGGAGGAGGTTTGACTGTTTAACAAATAGTTTCAAGCTAGTAAATAGAGATATTGATAGTATCATTAACAATGTGTTTCTCTTCTCCATGTGAGATAATTATCTTATCTGAGATAGGTAAAGACATTCTTATGGAATGCTACTAAATTACTCTGTAAGATATTACTATTAGCGAGTCCACATTATTTTTGTACACAAGGAATGTTTGATGTTTATGCAATGTGTGGTGGCCAAAATTTATGTCAATGGCAGAAGACTTCCCTAGAAGCCTAACATAAGAGTGGATAATTTTTCAAATGGTGGTTGACATGTGCTAAAAAATTTTAAATTTGCTTCTAAGTAATATATACCCTATATATAGTGGATTATGATGATTCTTTATTATGAGGATCACCATGCTATAAAAGAGAATTCTCAATACAATCCAAGTTATATTTAGAGTGTTCCTCGCGAGTCTTGTATGAGTGTGAATTTTAGTGGAGCATATCAAAGGAGATGAAGATCACATGGTTGTTAGGATGCAACATTGGTGTGAAGGTTGATTTTATTATTGGTTCGCCACAAGTAGCAAAGCTCGGCAAGGTAGAGACTACTAGATCTATGACTCCTTTTTCAATAAAAATTAAAACTAAGGAAGTATCATACGCTATTTCTTGTTAGTATTTCTCTTATTTTAGGAAATTTCTATTATAAGGATAAGATAAAATTGTTATAGTATTTTAATTTTATTTAAGGTGGAATTCAAATTGTATAAGAAAAAAGAAATATTATTCCTTGGTTATTTTTTATTGTCTATAAGAAAGCTGGGTTATGAATAATTTAGACTATTTGAAAATAGATATTTTCTACTTAGAGTGAGATATATTGAGATTAGAAAATAATCTCTAAGTAGAGAAATTCTTGTGAGAGAAATAACTTGTGCATGTGGTTGCAATTTTTTAAAACTTAAAACTAAAACTAGACTGAATATTATATAAAACCGAACCAAATCCATTAGTTTGGATCCGATCCAATTCAATTTTTCAAATTCCAATTTTTAATGTCCAGGCCTAGAATTTATTATTTACCTGATTTTTCTCCACTATAAGAGTTACTAGTGTAAATATCTATAGAATATAATTAGTATTGTTTATTACATGTTTGATATTTTTATTTTAAAAAACTTTGAAAAAGAGTAAAATTTTCAATACTTTTAAAGATAATTTTAATTTTTTTATATACTTGTCATATTTGTGAAATTAATGAATATTATACAATAGTTTTTGAATTTTCTACTTTCAACACATATTATGATTGGAATTTCCTTGCTAATTGAGGGAATATATAGTATAATTAAATAAAAATAATACAGTTATAAATATAGTCTAATATAAAGAAAGATGCCCCATTGGATCATCCTGTATAAACCCAGTTTTAACCGCAATTGAACTATGACTCCATTTGTTTTCTTTAATTTTGTTGTCAAAACTCACAACACTAAAAAGAATAATTTGAAATCTAGCGCTTGGAAATTGCAAGCTGATCACCTCGAACCACAGCTAAAACCTGCAAAATTCTTATTAGATATGAATGTATTATTAACTATATATCAAAAATAAATAATAATAATAATAATAAATTAACCATATAGAATTTTAATGCTAGGCTTCTTAAATATTGTTTTCCACTTAATTTCTAACCCACTAAAATTGACAGTACATTTAATAACTTTATATAAGTATTTATTCTGCTAACATTCTATGATAGTAAGAATTTGGTTGATACATATTTAACTATTTTGAAGAGTTGGCTATAATATATGTTAAAACAATATTATGATTTATATTTTTCTTATTTCATTTGAATTCTTTTTCTTTCTTTTCTAGAATTTCTTTCCCTTTCTTTACTAGGTTTTCTTTTCTTTGCCTATATAAAGGTTAACTATTGTATTATTTTAATCATTCAAGATATCAAGAACTAATTTCTTAACATGATATCAGAGCCAAAATTGGCTTAGAATCAATCTCGGTTTTCTTCCTTCCGGTTATACCTCCGGAATTCTGTTCTTGACACAGCTAGAAGAGCACCCAAGGCCGTCAACTGCAGCCGCGTGTGTACCTCACCTATTCCGATCCTTGCAAATCTTCAATATAGATAGATCCGATGTTTCTCATCCTATTCACATCCAACTAAATGGACATAATTATGTTTTGTGGACACAAGCAATATCTAGCTTTCTCAAAGGGGTGTCGCCTTTGGTGGTATATTACTAGTCACATTACAGAACCTGTCAAGACCGATGATGATACTGACGAAAAATTCGCTGACCGTTTGGAATAATGGGATAGCAAAAATCACCAAATTATTACGTGGTTCCGTAAGATTTCTATCCCTTCTATCCATCTACAGTTTGGGAGATTTGAAACAACTAAAGCATTATGAGACTTTCTTGCTCATCGGTATACTGCCACTAATCTGTCACACCAATATCAGATTCTATGTAAGCTTTATCAAATGCGTCAGGAAACTGGCTAGTCTATCTCGGACTTTCATTCACAGATGTAGTTTCTATGGGACCAACTTTCTCTTTCAAAACCTAAGTGGACAACCTCTGAGGATGCAACAAAATTTGCCACTTATAGAGACCAGCAACGGTTAATGATGTATCTTATGGCCTTACAAGACACATTTGAACCTATTAGAGCTTCCCTTCTCCACCACAAACCTTTACCTATTCTTTATGAAGCTATTGATATGCTTGTCTCTAAAGAAACAAACTTGTCTTGCTCCTCTTCAACCATCTCGTCCTGATACTACTCTAGCTACAACTTCAGTTTCTCAGCCTACCTCTATAGTAAGTTGTAACTATTGTCATAAACCCGGTCATTGGATTCTCAATTGTCCTATCAGGAGATGCAAAGTTTGTCGTAAAGTTGGTCCTCAATATTTTGCATGAGATTGACCCAATAAAGGAAGATAGAAACATCCTTCCTCATTGTCTGCTGCTGCTACTAATGGTCCCAATGATTGTTCTACCTCTTCATCCCTTACCACCACTGATAGCGCATCACTTCTTCAACAACCTTTGCAAAAATCTGGTAATCCTCTTATTCCAGCTTCTGGTAATCCTCAAATTACAGCTTCCTCAGTTCCCTCAGGTAAATCGTCCTGGTTCTTTGACTCTGCATGTTGTAATCATATGACTGCCGACTCTACTCTTTTCTCTTCCAAATCTCTTGTCCAACAATTTCCTGTCATTCAAACTGCGAATGGATCTACTATGCATGGCAGTCACTTAGGCCAAATTACTTTGTCTAATCTCTCTTTACCTAACACTCTCCTAATTCCCCGTCTCACTCTCAATCTTTTATCTGTTGGTCAATTATGTGATCTTGGTCTTCATGTCCTTTTCACTGCTTCTGGTTGTCATGTGCAGGATTCGAGGACAGGTCAGACGCTTGGGATAAGCCATAAAGTTGGACGTTTGTTTGAGCTCATCAATCTTCATCTTCCATCCACACATCCATCTATTTCCTTGCTTGTTGCCTCTACAACTCCTGTCTTTTCCTTTAGTCTTTGGCACTCCTGACTAGGACATCTGTTAGTTGGTTGTCTTCGTTCACTAGTTTCTAGCGGTATTCTTGGTAGCGTATCCCATGATCAAATAGATTGTGTCTTTTGTCAATTAGCTAAAAATATTGCTTTACCTTTTAATAATAGCAACTTGATATTTAAAGCTCCATTTGATCTCATTCATTCTGATATTTGGGGGCCTTCCCCTAATGCTACTATGGGAGGTTCTAAGTATTTTGTTATTTTTATGGATGATTATTCACGTTATACTTGGATATATCTTATAAAGCACAAATTAGAATTATCAAAAATCTATCATGATTTTGTTAAGATGATCAAAACACAATTTTCATGTCCCATTAAAATCTTTCACACTGATAATGCTATGAAATATAGGGATTCTGAGTTTTTAGATCTCCTGCAAACTAATGGAACCTTTTATCATCGCTCTTGTCCGGGCACTTCTCAACAAAATGGTCGAGCTGAACGAAAACATAGACATATCCTTGAAACTGTTCATGCACTTCTTATTATTGCCTCCTGCCCAGAACGCTTTTGGGGAGAAGCCGCTCTCACAACTACTTATATTATCAATCGTTTTCTTTCCCTAATCATTAGTAATCAATCTCCTTATGAGCGATTGTATGGGACTCCTCTTAACTATAGTCTTCTTAAAGTATTTGGTTGTGCTTGCTTTATTCTTCTCTAACCTCATAAGCATACCAAATTAGAACCTCGAGCTCGCTTATGTTGTTTTCTAGGATATGGGATTGAATAAAAAGGTTATCGATGTTGGGATCCTATGTCTAATCGGCTTCGTATTTCTAGACATGTGGTCCTTTAGGAACACAAATTGCTCTCTTCTATGTCCAAATTCGGTTTTGAACCTAACCTTATTCCCTTCTTTACTCAAGAGTCTATAGAACTATTTCTTGATAACACTGATCTAGGTAATTCTGATGAGTCCTTAGCAGATATGTCCACTGAACTCCTGCCTGCTCCTGAGCCAATGACTTTGCCTTTCGGGTCCATATCAGAAACCTCAACTGTCCCCTCATCTGCTTCCTCCAATCTTCCTCCTATCCCTCGACAATCTAATCGGGTAAGAGAACTCCCTATTCGCCTTCGAGATTATCATTGCCTTTCTACTACTCTTTCCTTGTATAAGCTTCAATCCTATTCCGAGGCCAGTTCTAATCTTGTTTGGCAACAAGCAATGGCAGAAGAACTACAAGCTCTTGAAAAATCACATACATGGGACTTAGTTGATCTCCCCTCTCAAAAATCCACTATTGGCTGTAAATGGGTTTATAAAATCAAGACTAAAGCTGATGGCTCTATTGAACGGTATAAAGCCAGACTGGTTGCTAAGGGATTCAATCAAGAGTATGGAGTTGACTATGAAGAAACCTTTGCCCTAGTTGCTCGTATGACATCTGTCCGAAGCCTTTTAGCAGTGGCAGCAATATGCCAATGGACATTATCTCAAATGGATGTAAAAAATGTCTTCCTTAATGGTGATCTCACTGAAGATGTTTATATGAAACCTCCTCCAAGATATGCTCATTCGTCACACAAAGTCTACAAACTCCGTCATGCCTTGTATGGTCTCAAACAGGCTCTTTGAGCATGGTTTGCCAAGTTTAGCAGTATCATTCAGCAACTTGGTTTTCGTTCTAGCTTTTATGATATAGCTCTCTTTATTCGCAACACAAATCACGATTGTATTCTTCTTTTACTTTATGTGGGTGATATGATCATTATAGGCGATGATATTGATGGGATATCTACACTAAAGACCTCACTTCAGAAACACTTTGAGATGAAGGATCTTGGTCAACTTAATTACTTCCTTGGTTTTGAAGTACTTTCTGATGCTGACAGCTATTTTCTTTCTCAGGCAAAATATGCCTCAAATCTCCTTGCTCAAGCTGGTTTAACTGATAGTAAAGTCAGATCTAATCCGTTAGAGCCAAATGCCAAACTTACACCCCTTGACGGGGCTCCACTTAAGGATGCCACTCTTTATCGCCAGCTAGTTGGTAGTTTGGTTTACCTTACGGTTACTAGACCTGACATCTCTCATGCTGTTCATATTGTGAGTCAGTACATGTCTGCTCCTCGCTCTCCTCACTACGCGGTTGTTCTTCACATCCTTCGTTACGTTAAAGACACTCTATTTCATGGACTTCATTTCTCTGCTCATTCATCTCTAGAGTTACATGCCTTTTCAGATGTAGACTGGGCTGGTGATCCTACTGATCGACACTCTACCACCGATTTTTGTGTTTTTCTTGGAGATTCTCTTATTTCCTGGCATTGTAAGAAGCAGACTGTTGTTGCACGATCTAGCACAGAGACTGAATACCATGCCCTTGTTGATACTACTCAAGAAATTACTTGGCTTCATTGGCTTCTCAGTGATATGGGTGTTCCTCACTCCGATCCCACTCCTCTTGCCTGTGATAATAGTAGTGCTATTCAGATTGCTCACAATGATGTCTTCTATGAGCGTACAAAATATATCGAAGTTGACTTCATTTCATTCGTCAGCATATCACTCAAGGAACTATTGTTCTTCGCTCAATCTCCTCTTTGGATCAACCAGCAGACCTATTCACCAAAAGTCGTCATCGAGGTCATTTTCATGATTTGGTGTCCAAACTTCAGATCACTTCTACTCCGCCATCTTGAGTTTGAGGGGGGCTGTTAAAACAATATTATGTTTTATATTTTTCTTATTTCATTTGAATTCTTTTTCTTTCTTTTCTAGGATTTCTTTCCCTTTCTTTACTAGGTTTTCTTTTCTTTGCCTATATAAAGGCTAACTATTGTATTATTTTAATCATTCAATATATCAAGAACTAATTTTTTTAACAATATATATTAAATTCTCTAACAACATAAATGTTGGAAAACATTTAACGTGAAAAATGAAAAAAATTTAAACCATTTAACGCAAGAATTAAAACATATAAGCTAAAATTTTGAAAAAAAATGTGTAATAATACATACACACATGCATACTACATACATGCATACTACATACATACATACATACATACATACATACATACATATATATATACATACATACATATATATATATATATACATATATATATATACATATATATACATATATATATACATATATATATATACATATATATACATATATATATACATATATATATATATATATATACATATCATTTGATGTTTACATGATGGTTTTGCTTTTTTGTATGAATATACAAGCCTAGTTATTAATGTACAGACTTTAGTTTAAGAATTTTGAAGGGGTTAGAGTGGAATTCTACGTGGAAGGTAAATGGGGATGGTATATCGTATTTGTTTCACGTAAAACCAATGCTTAACTATTTTAGATAAACTCAAACTCTATCTTATCAAACCTTTGACAATAGCAGATATCACACTATGCATTGTAAATGTATGAATGCGCTATAAAATTTTTGGCGCAATTTAGAGGTAATACAATTGCTGCTATTGACATAAACATAAGGTCGGTACCTCACTTATAGAAAATGATGTAAAGGGTGGTGAGAGTGAATTGTCATCAATATTTGTACTTTTGAGGCAAAGCGAGGCAGCCTTTGCCATTTGAAGAACCTCCCAAGAGTCAATCGTATTCATCAATATTGGATCCATTACCTCTGTTAGGGAACCTTCTTCAATAAGTGGCATAGTCTATGTGGCCAAAAAATAAAGAATAAGAAAAATGGAAAACAACTTTATTAACAATAACTTTTATAGGGATAGAGGCTACAGTATAGATGAATCATGATAATTTGATTTATGTCACAATAATATTATTTGATACAAATTCGATGACACAATTAATTGATAGAAGACGATGATAGAACATAATTATTAATTGTGTTGGGTTCGAATTTAAAAATTTTAATACATGAATTTGTTTATGACAGAATCTGCTCACATCATCATTTCATTTAAACTTATTTATGAATAAATATATTTATTTATATTTTGGACATTGTATGCATGTAAGTTATATTTGCTACATTTTAAAAAGTGTTCAATTTTACTTGTTTAAGATATTAGAATAACTAAATAGGAATATTGAGTGACAATTATAATCCCATTTATCTTGTTTAATAATCATGTCAACTTACCGAACTTCTTCTGTGAAGATGGTTTGGTACGTCAAATGCTTCGGGTTCGAGCGTTTGCTTTGCTATTGCTTTTCTGTTTTTTAAGTAATTAATTAATTACTTATTAAATTTGAAAAAAATAATAATGTCAACTTTAGATTTTAAATTATTGATATAATTATTAAATAGATCGGATTTAAATTAGTCTAAGAATCCGTTTAGTATAACTTTTTAAGTAAAGCTTTTTTACGCAGATATTTTCTCGTAGATTTTTTATAAATAAATTTTTTTACAAAAATTTATTAATCGTTTGCTTGTTATAAATAACTTTTAAAAAAATTTAAGAATTACTTTAATAGATAAATTTTTAATGTTTTAGTTTAAAGAAATTTACATAAAACTTTTAAAGTAAAATAAGGATATTTTAGACAACTCTACCTTTTAAAAAAGTTGGAGAAGTTCTATTACCAAAATTTTAAACTTTTGGCCTTTTTTAGTAGAGGAAAAATAATTTTTTTAATTCCTAAAATCCCTTTTTCAATGTCAATCAAGTAACATAAAAAAATTTAAAAATGATTTTTATCATTAAAAGATACTTTTTGACTATTGAAAAATTTACAATCAAACACGTACTAAATATATTAACCTTTATTTAATATGATACTAATACGACATGTCAATTCAAATTTTTCACCTCTAATCCTATGTTCTCAATTTTTTTTTATTGCAATAACTAAATTTTTATTGCACATCTTGAATCAATCATTTTATTAAAATAGTTTTCAATCTACAAATTAAATCTAAAAACTTTGATATTATAATAGAAAAAATGTGAATTACTATGAAAGTGCTTCATAGATGTGTTGTAGCAAAATCTTTTAAATTGCTTAATAAAACTTCGTAGGCATCAATTAGTAGGTTCATATTTGGCATTATAATCTATTGAGGTCATGAACTTAACTACAATAAATTGCATGTATTGCTACATTCAATTATTTTTTAGATATAAAATTTAAAATATACTATAAAAAAATTAACTTCTATAGTTTTAACTCTTACAATTTTTATAGTTTGCATTTTGGTCCCCATAAAAACAACCGTAACTCAACCGTTTGGATCATTTTATAAGAGTAAGTAACAATATTTCTTAAACTAGTATTAGAAGTTTGTGGTTTGAGTTGAGCTCCTATTAGGGTTTATATATGTACAAGTTTTTAATTAATAAAAAAGAAATACTTACCCAGTCAATCAAGGATTGATCCTCCACGTAATCAGAAAATAAACGAGCTCCAGTAGGAAGACTCAATAATCATGTACATCCACGGACAGTTGCTTCTTTGAGTTTTGGTGTCTTTTACTACATTTATATTTCATAAGTCACCACGTGCATAAATATTAAGTTTAATCTCAATAGTTAAAAGTATTTAGACTCAATGGTTTATAAATAATAAAAGGTTAAAAGGCTAGTGATCTGTCCCATATAGTAAATTAAAGAGAGAAAACATGAAGAAATATTAATTTCAATTTTTACTCATCAGTTGGGGATTCCTCGTTGAGCAACTTTGCTGTTTGGAAATCGGAAAGCTTACATCCATACATATAAAAATAAATATGTCAGTTTAAGTTTTTGCAGCGGTTAATATATAAGGTATGTTTCTATTGCAGATCAGATGAAGATATATTTATTAAGTCTTTAACATCAAAACGGTTTTTAGTTCCCAAAGTTCAAGTTGAATATATTCAGGCTTTAAGGTTCAATTTATGCATGGGAAAGAGGAAAGATATATACAGAATATATATAGATTAACCCATAAAAACAGAAAACATCCCATTTTAATATTGAATACACAGTGGTAAAGAAATATACTATTGCAGACCATAATTTTTATTATTCCAAATTAAGCTATCTGTAATGAAAGATAAAGGTTCTTGATCTGATACCACTGTGCATTTTCTTTATATACGCAATTCTTAACAGAATACTAATTATTTATTACTTAGACTCCATTGCTTCCAGAATGTTGCCTCCGCTCCTCGTTGTCCTCTTCCTTCGTGCCAACAAACAAAGCAATCAGAAATGGTGGTGTTGATGCGTAAAAATATCAACCCAGGTGAGGTAGTATAACTTGCTGATCTAGTATCCGACCTGAAGATGGATGCCCAGTCAACAGTCTGAGCTCAGTATTCCACATCCGTCCTAACCCCGGAGGCTTCCAAGCTGACCTTTCAAGCCTCGCTGATCCCGGGCCAAATTGCTTGAAACCTTCCTAACCTCGTCGCTCCTGCTGACCTCGTCGTCTTTGTTGACCTTGGACCCGACCCTGGTGAAGATGCCTACAGCAAAGAACACGGTTAAAAGAGGGGCGCCAGAGATTTTCCGGCGAGCCCACTTCGACACTTAAGTCAGTACCTTGAGGGGGTGATGTTATGGCTCGATTTTAGTAGCTTGAAATAGCTAATATGTTGAGGATTATGTAGCTAAGAGCTAGGTGACCAAGTAGCACCCAAAACACATAGAGAAAGTGAGTAAGTGTGGATTTTTTGGAAGCTAGAACAGTAAAACCAGCCTCAAGGGACAACCTTAAATGGATGTTTTAAGGTTGTCTCTTTGTTTCTTAGAGAGAAGAATGTGAAGTGACTTGTGCTTGTAGTATGAGAATAATAGAAAATGAGCAGGGACAACCTTCAAGACTCCTTTACCTTGATATAAATGTCTTTTTATATTATAACTTTGTGAACATATGATTGGCTAAACAATGTTGTCATAATTCCTCTTTTGCTTTCTCTTCCTAAGCTTGATAGCTCGGAGTCAAGACTAGGGACACTTGGTGAGCAAGGATTGGTCCCTTGGTGAGTAGGAATTGATCCTTAAGACCTTATCCAAGATTACGTGCCACATGACATGATTTGACTCGAGTAGGGGATTACGTTATCCCTTGCGTACAAGTGGCGAATGTTCATTCGCCTCTACTTGTGGTCCCTCAAAGGCTGACTACGTCAGGTGGAGGCCCATTTTCAGCTACCAAGGGGCTACACTATCCCCTTGGTCAGGTTTCCATTTTGGGCAATTTCAGGTGATCCCCCCAAGTGACTTAGAATTATAGGACACCTTTTTCACATTTTTTGGGAGACCAAATCTCTTTACTTTTGGGGCTGTTCCAGAGTGGGGTCTACTCATTTTGCCCTATTTATGTGGACTATTGGTTATAGGCCACGTGGCACCCTTCATGTAAACACCCTTAACACTACCTGAGGTTGGATCTTGCTTCAGTTGGGATCCGAGGTGAGGTGGGTTTCAGCATGAATGAATCGTCCCATAGGCGCCGACTAGAGCGTCGTGGACTTACGTACCGCCACGTGTCTAGCCTATTTTTACCCCATAACAGGTGGTAAATAAAGTGTAACCAGAGAGATACAAACCATGGCAATCAGAGAAGTTATGGATCCTGTTGCATAAACGCTTCCACAATATATCCTCCCTAGTCTTATCTGTATCAGATGAATCATGGACAACATCAACACAATAATTCCAACAATTGATGTTGCAAATGATACAAACAGCAAGGTGTATCGCCACCTAAGTGTCAAAAAGATGTGTAAAGGTTTTATATCTAATTTGAGCTAGTTCTTGATCTTATAGAAGTTTAATAGAACTTTGAGTGATTTTGCGGCCAGGCTTGATATCAGGAAGAAACCAAAGGATAAAACTTCGTACAAGATCAATCTCTTCGGCATATCAGGATCTGGATCGCAGATTGGTCAGTTTTCAAGACTATGTTGGTTTGAAGAAGCAAACGATAAACCAATGAAGATGGCCATAGTGAAGAGTAAGTTTATGCTTTTGAATGCACCTCTATCACTTCATTCTCTTTGTTTTCTGGCTAATCTTGATTACTTGCTGCACAATATTTGTTCCTGATCCAAATTTAAAGAAAACTAATTAATTGAAAGTATATATATATATAAAATAATTGTATATATATAGATTTGTAGCTAGCTAGCGAGTACCCATCTGGATGTGGCGGCCTGGACATGGTAGTGGTAAGATTTCTGCTATATGTAATTTATCTTTCTATCCGATCGAGTTGAGTACATTTTCCACTAATATTTATTTATATGGGAAAAATGACAATTTCCCCATTACATCCAGTCCTACTACATTTTCCACTCAGAGAAAAAAATACCCCAAAATTTAACGTGATTAAAACTGTTGGGAATTATTGACTTTTGTAATTAAGTTTGGACGAAGAGTACGTGCAGAGGAACAAAGAAGAGATTGAGAGAGTTTGAATTGATTATTTTGGATTGATTTTCTGCATACCATTTGAAAACAAAGACAACTCTTTTAGAGAAGGGAAATACATAAACAAATATTAAAACAAGGAGACTAAATGCATGAAGAACATGGAAGCCATACCAAGCAAGCTGCAACCCATACCTTATCACCTAAAAAGGAAACCCACTCATTGGCATTATTTTAATTAAATAGTTTATCAACCCATGCTGACTTGAATGCTTGCAAGACACTAGAGATATTGCAAATTAATTTCTTTTACACCCATGCTTAATTTACAATATTGATGAACCTTTTGAATTGTTCAAGCTTTTCTGAATTGACCATTTTTGTAAATGTATCTGCATATTGCTCTTTGATATTGATGAACCTAAATTCAATTTCTTTATCGTTGACCAAATCTATGATAAAGTGACGACGAAGTTCAATATGCTTGGATCTAGCATCGAACACTAAATTTTTTGTCATGGCATTAGTAGACATATTATTGCAGTAGATAACTGTTGGCTTATTTTATTTTATTTGAATATCTAAAAGAATTCTTCTAAGTCAAACAGCTTGGCAAGTGGCATCAGTAACTGCAATATATTCAGCTTCTGCTGAACATAGGGCCATAGATCTTTGCTCTCTTGAAGACCATACAATTAGGTTTGATCCTAAGCAAAAAATATATCCAAATATATTTTTTCTATGTTCAACAGATCTTTCCCAATCACTATCAATATAACCAATAAGACTGCATTCATTTTTTTTCACATTTTAATACCTTGGCTTTTTGTGCCTTTTAGGTACTGTAGAATTCTTTTTGTGACAGAGTAATGATTTTGATGGGCTCATTTATGAATTTGGAAACGATGCTGACTGGATAAATAATATCAGGCCTTGTATTTGTTAGATACATCAAGGATCGCACCAAACGATGATAGCAAGTTGCATCCACCTTTTTTTCTTCATCATTAATTTTGTTGGAACTTTTGGTTCACGGCCATTGGAATTGAAATGGGCTTACAATTGGACATGTTGAATTTTCTCAATAAGTCTTCAGTATATTTCTGTTGTGAGATGAAGATCTCTTCTTTTGGTTGCTGAACATGAATTTCAAGTATATGATAAGATCGAAATCTATCATTTCATGTTCGTTCATCATGTCCCTGTAGAATTATTCTACCATTTTTGGGTTAGTGCCAGCATATATCAAGTCATTAACATAAAGGCAAATAATGAGAAAATCATGTGTACCTTTCATCTTTAAGTATAAGAATGGCTCACTTCAGCTTTTTTGAAAGCCACTTTGCTAGAAGTATTTGTCTATTTTACTGTTCCAGGCTCTTGGAGCTTGCTTTGGCTAGTAGAGAGCTTTTTTTACCCATACAACATAGCCTTGAGGTTGCTCAACATACACTTCTTCTTCTAGCTCACCATTTAAGAATGCTAATTTCATATATAGTTGATAGACTTGTAGCTCTAATTATGTAGCAAGTGCAAGTACAGTCCATATGGTCTCCATTCGAACAACTGATGCAAAAGTTTCATTAAAGTCAATGCCAACTGTTGTGAATAGCCTTTTGTAATGAGACGGGCTTTGTGCTTCTAGATTGAGCCTTCTTGATTGAATTTTATTTTGTAGATCCACTTCAATTCGACTGCTTATTTTCCTTCAGATAAATCAACTAGCTCCCAAGTGTGGTTTTTCACAATGGCGCTGATTTCTTCATCCATACCTTGTATTTAATTAATTTAAGTGTACAAATTTATATTTAATTTTTTTAATGTTATAAATTAATTATCAGTTTGCCCAAAGTAGACAGGGCTCTCCGAAAAATTTTATAAAAAATTCTCAAATTAAGCATTTTACATAACAAATAGAATTTGATTCAATCTAAAAACTTTAAGTAATACGAAAAATTTGATCAAATTAAATGAAAAGAATCACAAATTAACAGTTAAAAGACTAACAATATAACTCAAAATAGTACCAAGAGCATAGGCATAAAGTGAAGCAACTTTCTCAACCCAAGTTCAGAAGGAATCAAAGACTTATTGGTGGGATCTTCCAAAGTTTAGTTCCTTCAATAATGGAGGCTGTTGGTGGTAGCGACAAGCATGGTGGAGAAGGGTATGGTAGTAGCAGTAGACATGGTGGAAGAGGATGGTGGTGGCGATAGACACGGTGAAAGTTGAAGAGAGGGGTGAGAGGTTGTGTGACAAGAGAATGAGAAGGCATTCGAAGGTAGCATTAGTAGACATGGTAGAGTTTGATTGAGAGGGGTGAGAGGCAGACAAGGGAGAAGGAGAAGACAATCATTTAGAGCTAGCTAGGATTTCTTTTCTTTCTTTTTTTTTAATTTATTTAATTTTAAATTATGATAATTAAAAAATAAAAATTTAATTATTTAATTATTATAATAAATAAAAATTGAATCTCATTAAATAATTATTTTGATTTTTAATTAATTTATTATATATGTAAAAGAGTAGTTAGATTTTGTCATGATTATATCTATTGATAGAATACAAACTAATGTTGAGCTGGAAATATCAGTTGGAGTTTGTTATTTTTTCCACTCAAAGTTTGTTATAGATTATTTCTCTGTTTTCCAGATTGTATTATATATAAACACTCAGCCTTGATTCTTTGTTCTTAATAAACTGAG
The DNA here is from genome assembly GCA_028052125.1 of Melia azedarach. Taxonomy (NCBI): domain Eukaryota; kingdom Viridiplantae; phylum Streptophyta; class Magnoliopsida; order Sapindales; family Meliaceae; genus Melia; species Melia azedarach. The sequence continues at coordinate 9,498,868 of CM051399.1, forward strand.
ATAATAAGAAGTAAGAGTTCATTAAACTTTCTTCGTAAAGTTTCTATTATTTTCTTAGTTGCCAAACACCACCTTGCTTTACATTTCTAGTTTCTCACTTGGTATCAGAGCTTCAATGGTTACTTCTAATCTGTCTTATACTAATCTACCGTCTAGCACTTCCTTTTCTTTTGTTGTTCCAACTAAATTAGATGGAAACAATTATCTTGTTTGGAAGTCTCAAGTATTTCCTTCAATTTGTGGCAACGGCTTGGAGAGTTTCATCAATGGTGAAAGAACTATACCATATCGTTTCATTTACAATAGTTCTAATGGTCAGATGATTGAAAATCCTAAATTTGATGCTTGGCGAAGGCAAGATCAACTGCTTTTAGGATGGCTCAGGTCTTCAATGACTGATACAATTTTGAGTCTTGTGCTTCAATGCAAAACTTCATTTGATGTTTGGAAAGCTCTTGAGAGGCAGTTTGGATCTCAATCAAAGGCAAAGATTCTTCAACTACGATTTCAACTACAAACAACAAGAAAAGAATCTCTTTCAATTGCTAACTATTTTTTAAAAGTAAAGACAATTGTTGATATCTTAGCTGCTACTGGAGCTCTAATTTCTGATGATGATCTAATTCTTTACCTACTTGGAGGCCTGGATGCTGAATATAACTCAGTTGCAGTCAATATTGCAGAAAAAGGAGGCAATCTAGCCTTACATGATGTTTATGTAAGTCTTTTAACTCATGAGTGTAGGTTAGAGCACCAAAACTCAATTGTTGCAACTAATATGCAAGGTAGGTATGCAGCAAATTACGCACAGAAAAATTATTTTCAGAGGAAAACTATAGAGAATAATGGTGTTAGTTATAATCATCAAGGTGTTAATTCTGGTTTCCATGGTGGAGGCAGAGGAATAAGAGTTATTTATGGTGTTCATGGTAGAGGAAGAGGAAATAATCAGGGAAGTTGGAGTTGGAATGGCTCTGGAGGCAGAGGAAATAATAAGCCTTAGTGTCAAATCTGCTTTAAGTTCAATCACACAGCTATAACATGTTTTCACAGGTATAACAAGGATTATGTTCATAAGTTAAACATTAATCAACAGCAACAAGGCAACTTGAAGCAATCTTATCAACAGCAAGGCTATCAACCAAATTTCCAACGAAGTCAAGGTTAAGTGCAAGGAACTAGAAGTGCTTTCATTGCTAATACTGAAGGACTTGCTGATGAAGGGTGGTATATAGATAGTGGCGCAACTCATTATTTGACAAATGATATCAACAATCTCAATACTCAAGGTGAATTCAGAGGTAATGAAAGCTTAATTATTGGAAATGGACAGAGCTTACCCATTACTCATGTTGGTAGTACAACTTTATACTTAAAAAATGGTTCACATAATCTTGCCACACAAACTTTGGCATTAAAAGACATATTATGTGTTCCTCACATTACTAAGAATCTAATAAGTGTTTCTAAACTTACCTCTGACAATAACTTATCAATTGAATTTTCTAAATCATGTTGCTTTATCAAGGACAAGAAGAAAGGAATTGTGCTACTGGTGGGTGTGGCTGAAAATGGTTTGTACAAGCTACTGCTTGGATCATCTCAAACTAATCAAGCTTCAAGTGAATTTCTCAAGCCTAGTTCTATGCTTTCTCATTGTTCATTTGTACCTTCTATTCCTTTCAACAAAGTGTCTGATGGTTCATCATCCAATCAACTCTATCATCCTTGTAATTCTGATTCTTCAAATAATATTGCCTCTAGGTTCATATCTTGTGTTGGTTCTATTTCTAAGCATAGTAAACTCAATGTTATTCATCAAAGACTTGGTCATCCAAGCTTTCAAATTTTAAAGCAAGTGCTGAGAAATTGTAAAGAGTTTTCTTCTATCAATAAAAGCCAAGTTCTCAATTTTTGTGACTCATGCCAATATAGCAAAATTCATAAGCTGCATTTTCCCATCATTGACATCAAATCTGCAACACCACTTAAGTTAATACACACAGATCTTTGGGGTCCATCTTCTGAGTGTTCAGTTGCAGGTTTTAGATACTACATAAGTTTTGTGGATGATTTCTCTAGGTATACATGGATATTTCCACTAAAGGTTAAATCAGATGCACCTGTTACATTTGTTCACTTTAAATTGCAAGTGGAAAAACAATTTAACAAGCCTATTAAGATTCTTTAATCTGATGCTGAAGGAGAATTTACAACCTTTATTCCATTTCTTCAAAACATGCATACTTTATAAATATAGTTGCCCCTACACACATCATCAAAATGGAGTTGTTGAAAAGAAACATAGACACATAGTTGAGATGGGATTAACCTTACTAGCTCAGGCTTCTTTACCTCTTAAATTTTGGTGGGATGCCTTTCATACTTCAGTTTTTCTTATCAATAGGCTGCCTACAATCAATTTTTAATATTGTTCTCCATTTGGAAGACTCCACAAGTATAAACCATATTACTCTTTCTTGAAAATTTTTGGCTGTGCTTGCTTTCCATATTTGAGGTTTTATAATAGATTTTAAGTTTGATTTTCATACATCTAAGTGTGTGTTCCTAGGACATAGTCCTCTTCATAAAGGTTACAAATGTTTGCATTCTTCTGGAAGAATGTTTATAGCACGACATGTAGTTTTCAATGAAAATTCTTTTCCATATTCTGAACTTTTTGCTTCCTCTGTTAACTCTTCTTCATCGGCCTCTAGTACTTCATTACTTCAAATTCCTTTAGTGTCCTCTTCTCGTACTCTTCCTAAAAATAACATCAGCACACCACCAGATAGCTCAAATACTTTATATTCTGATTCTGGAGCACTTGATGTTAGAGATTCTAATTCTAATGGTGTTGGTGCTGCCTTCCATCAAAATCTTGTAACCGAATCATCTCCTGAAGTTTAGAATATACATCCAATGATTATCAAATCTAAAGCTGGTATTTTTAAGCCTAAACTCTATTTAAATGCCTTAGCTCCAATTGAACCAACTTCTACAAAGGAGGCTTTCACTATTCCTCAATGGAAATCTGCTATGGTAGATGAGTTTACTGCTCTCATGAAGAATAATACTTGGGTTTTAGTTCCTGCCTCTTCAGCTTAGAAATTAGTTGGTAACAAATGGGTTTTCAGGATCAAATATTACTCAGATGGCAGTATCTCCAAGTATAAGGCTAGGCTTGTGGCTAAAGGTTTCCATCAAATAGCTGGGGTTGACTTCTATGAAAGTTTTAGTCCTGTTGTCAAGGCATCTACCATTAAAGTAGTTCTTAGTCTTGTTGTGATGAAGCATTGGCAAATACGGCAAATAGACATCAATAATGCCTTTTTGAATGGTGACTTATTTGAAGATGTTTTTATGCTTCAACCTGAGGGTTCTGTTAGTTCTTAATACCCGACTCATTTTTGTAAACTTCAAAAAGCTCTTTATAGTTTGAAGCAGGCTCCCCGGGCTTGGTATGATCGGTTTAAATCCCAGCTAATTCAGTGGGGTTTTGTCAATTCTAAAACTGATACCTCTTTGTTTATACAATATACTACATCTTCCTTATTGATAATTCTCATTTACGTTGATGATATCTTAATAACTAGTCCAAATCAGCTTCTTACAGGTGCTTTCATCACTCGTTTAAGTAATGTGTTTGCTCTTAAGGATCTTGGTCATTTGCATTATTTTCTGGGCATTGAAGTAACACTTTTTACCTCCGGTCTTCACTTATCTCAAACCAAATATGTCCTTGATCTTCTTGCTAGAGCTGGTATGACAGATTGTAATGGTTGTGACACTTCTATGGTGACTGGTCAGAAACTCACTAAGGCTGCTGGTATTCTTTTGCCTGATCCTTTCCTCTATTGAAGTATACTTGGGGGTTTGCAGTATGTTACACTTACTAGACTTGATATCTCCTTTGTTGTTAATAAACTCATCCAATTTGTGTCTTCTCCTACTTCTATTCATTGGCAATCTTGCAAGAGGATTTTATGATACTTGCAAGCTACCTCTTGTTATGGTTTACAGTTTGTTTCCACAGGAAGATTAAATCTTAAAGTTTTTTCAGATGCTAATTGGGCCTGTGATCTTGATGATCGACGGTCTGTTGGTGCATATTATGTGTTTTTTGGTGATAATCTAGTATCTTGGTCATCCAAGAAGCAATAGGTGGTTTCTCGCAGCAATGCAGAGTTTGAATACAGAGCTTTAGCTTCTACCTCTGCTGAGTTAGTTTGGCTTTAATCTCTTCTCGGTGAATTGCATTTCTCACCTTCCTCTATTCCAATTATCTAGTGTGATAATGTTAGTGCAACTTCACTTGCCTAGAATCCTGTTTTTCACTCTCGTACGAAGCATATCGAGATTGATGTGCATTTTATTCGTGACAAAATTGCTGCTAAGCTACTTGAGATCCGCTATGTTCCTAGTTCTGCTCAGTTGGTTGATGTCTTAACCAAACCTGTTTCATTTCCTCAGTTTTGAGCCTTTCGTACCAAGCTTTGAGTCTTTCCCAGACATCTAAGCTTGAGGGGGGACGATAGAATACAAACTGATGCTGAGCTGGAAAGATGCCAAATTGGAAACGATTGCTGAGCTGGAAATATCAGCTGGAGTTTGTTATTTTTCCCGCTCAAAGTTTGTTACAGATTCTTTCTCTGTTTTCCATATTGTATTATATATAAACACTCAGCCTTGGTTATTTGTTCTTAATAAACTGAGATAATAAGATGTAAGAGTTCATTAAACTTTCTTCATAAAGTTTCTTGGTTGCCAAACACCACCTTGCTTTACATTTCTAGTTTCTCACTTCTATTACTATCAACAGTAATGAGGTTAATCTTATAAAAGACCATATTTTCTATTAGGATAACAAAAGATTCTTTAAAAACAGGGTGGCTTTTGAGTATTTTTTTCTATAAGGAGAAAATATAGTAAGTGTGGATCTAATAGTGGAGAAATTATCATTTCCCAGTTCCCAGTTCCCATGGATACAAAAGAAAGTATGAAAATGAAGCTAGTGACGTCTGTGTGCGGTAATTATAATAAGAAAAGTAAGTTGATGTGCTTCCTTTCCTTTGTCTTTGTTTTTGAGTTACGCATCAAATCCTTTACTTGTCTTTCAGGTCTTCTTTGTCATGCACTTTGAATCTAATGTTTATTCATGTAAAAAAAAATATTGATAGCATTGATCATCTAAAAGACTTGACTTTTATTGTAATAAAAATCTTTTATAAGATATAAAAGTAAATGTAATTTTTTAAAAGAGTATATATTTTAGAATAATTAGTTTTTTATTTTTTATTTTTTATTTTTATAAAAAAATAATTTAATATTTATATTTAAATATTTAAAAGATAAAAATATTATTTATAATTAATTTTAGTTAAATTTATATTTTAACTATGTTTAAATTTATAAGTATATATTTGGGATACAAAGCATGAGTTAAAAAAAAATTACGCCTAACTCTATTTGATATATTTTTAATTTTAAATGTTTTACTTTTTATTTTGATGTTTTAAAATTTTACACGTTATATATAAATTTTAAATTTTTCACATGTTAATAAAAGTGACTGTCTTGTTATAAATGATATAGTAAGACTTGCTTTTCTTTTCTTTTCTTTTCTTTTTTCAAGTTGATAATTAATAATATAATAAGACCTGTACTTGTTTTTCTTTTTTGAATTGATAGTTAATAATATAATAAGACTACAATAGTAATAAACTTTTATTTTTTTATGTTTCTCTCAGCATAAGTTGTAGATATTAGATGACTTTTGACATAAAGAAATATTTTCATCAAAAGCGAAGCGGAGGTATGATTATTTAACAGTAGGAGTTTTAACATATCTTGTGAAAGTTTCGATACTTTAATATTGAGATAAAAAATAAAAAAAAATATTTATCTTTTTTAAATTATTAATTAATTAATTATTTTTATTTAAATAATTATAATATTTTTATTTATTTTAAAATAAAATTTAAAAATTTTAATTTTAATTTATTTAATATTTAAAAAATTAAAATAATTAAAATTTTAATTAACGATAATTTTATAATATATAAAATATTATATAATAAGAGAGTTTCCTCTTTCAAACCTTATATACTTTATTTTTTAATTTTTAAGTATTAGATATGTACTGAAATTTTACTTGTGACAATTATGAGACAGCACAAAAGTTTATACATATTTTTGTCATATTTACCTTTAGAGAAGTGATATATATACCCATATAATTGGTGAAAAATCCCCACACTAGTATTATAGGAAGAGCAGGATTTAATAAAATTGTAAGCTTGTGTTTAATTTATTAAACATATTTAAATTTAATTAAGTTAAAATTTTAATTTATATTTAAATAATTTAATTATTTTTCTTTTTCAATAATACTTTTATTTTATTAATTTATTTATTAATATTTAAATTTTAAATTTTGGCCTAACTCTTTTACTTTTTGTTATCTCACCCCCTAAATGTTTACCTACTTGAAACAATATTAAAATATAACCTATATACTTTGTTAAATTTTTTATCAATTTTTATATTATTTGAACAATTGATTCATAATTTTTTTCTTACAAGATTACATAGTAAAGGAAAACAAGCTCATTTATCATATAGAAAAACAAACAATTGTTATATAAATCATTTTTTATAAAATATATAAACATATGTAATACTTTAAAAGGACATATATATTAAAATATTAATTTTGATAGTTTTTAATAAACAATTGAACACTTATATTTAGATATTTAAGACAAAAATAAAGTTATATATATATATCATTCAAATTTAAATTTTAATCAGATTTATATTTTAGTCATATTTAAATTTCAGATAAAAAAATAAATGACATATTAAAAATAAATACTTTAAATTTTTAAAAACCTGAGAGCTCAAGGAGCTAATGTATTGTTGTTATTCTAACTTGAAGAGGTTTAGATTACATATTTAAGAACTCGATAACCCAGGAATCCAATAACTCAAGGAGCCAATGTGGAGTTGTCATCATGACTTGAAGAGATATCCAAGAACATGAGAACTAAAGGACTTCAAAAACTCCAAGTGCATTAATTTGTGATCCTGACTTGAGGAGAATGAGTGACTAATAACCCAGGAACTCAAGAACGAAGGACTTCAAGAACTCTAAGTGAATTTGTTATCCTGACTGGAGGAGGATGAGTGACTAATAACCCAATTACTCAAGAACCTTCTAGCCCGAGAATGAGGCAATAACTAAACTTACTTGCTTTTCCTTATATTGATAAGAAAAGGGTTGGAGAGCCTTTTCTTAATGTTTAATAAGTGGCATTATAAAAATCCTATATTATTGAGATATAGAACAACGAGATGAGAAATAGAAAGGATATAATTTGAGAGAAATAGTCTTCTTCGATCACTTTCTTCTTTTGATAAACATACCTTACTGTGTTTACTATGTGGACATAGATAATCTTATTTACTTTGATCCTATTTATTATTTTTATACTTTTGTGCTCATATTCTAGTCAGACATAGTAAGTTTTTATTAGAATGTAATCTTAATTTAGTCATATTAGTGTTAGGATATTATTTTTTAAACTAGTTTTTTGCAATACGAACAACTAATACTTGAACTTGCTTATTTATTTATTTTTAATAACGATATTTAATGATATATTAAGACGGAGACTTGCTTATTGTCTTTTGATTTGTTTTTGTAGCGAAAAGTTCGGATTGTAAATACTTGGAAGTTAATATTGTAGCATGAGTAGAAAGAAATTTACACCAAACTCTTATCCAATAGATTATTATTACACATATAATGTATTACTATATAATCAAAATTTAAGTTTTGTGTTAAATATTTTACGTTTTATTCTGGCTTTTCAACTTTTCTATTTAAATTACGTGCAAAGTTTTAGTAATATAAAACTTTATTTGAAATGAAGACTCAGTGTTACACACACAGATATGTGGTGACCAAATCCATAGAAAATTCACACTTCTCTTTCTCTAGAGTGGGAAATTCTTTGATATAAAAATTCCTTTTATCAAATGTTATTTCCTAGGCTTGTTATTCAACAATAAAATGGACTTTTTTTTTTTCTATATGTTGATATTTAATAACATAATAAGGCTCTTACTAGCTTTCATAATAAGGTGGAGGGAGTTCTGCTTGACTTGAACACAATTTGTAGTGCCGAAAGATTGGAAAATAATATAATAAGACTTAGACTCGCCATTTTTTTTTTAATGCGTAGTGCCGAAAGATTAACAATTTAATAAGTTTAGGAGACTTTTCTTTTCACAATAAAATTATGTACATAACAAATTGACAACTAAAAACATCAAATTTTATTATGTATATCAATATCACAATCCTTTGGGCTAGAAATTAGACTATGCTAATATATTATTTTAAAGGGTAAATTACATATTCACCCCAAAGTTTGGCAAAAATAACATTTTATACCCTTACAGCCCAATAATAACATTTGCACTCCTTTCTATCAATTTGTGTACTATAATTCTATCAGCCGAGTTGTTCTTATTATTGAAATTAAGTAGTATCAAAATATGTTTGATATAATATATAAGAATAAACAAAAAATAATATTTGTTTGCTTGAATATATTTTTGTGAATAAGTTTATATCAAAATTTTAGTAGTAACTAGTAGTTAATTACTTCAAACTATTATTTAAATATCAATACAAAATATTGTATAAAAAATTATCTTCTTAATTTTATTATGATAAAATTACCTAAAGATAAAATCATTAATTAAATATTAAGATAAAAAAACTTAACATTTTTATTAAAAGAGAGAAGATCATTTAGAAAATATCTTTTTCCTTTGCCATGATTCTTATCGGTAGCCACCCTCTAGCAATAAAAGAATCGTAAACTCATCATAGCTTATCTTGAAATATTTTGTAAGTATTTATTTTTAAGAAATTATTTTCAAGTGTAATAAAGAAAGCAAGAAGTCATTTTTGTAATCATGTCCAAAAAAGATATTCCAACTAATTTTGTCAACATAATTTTCGTCTTATCAATTTCTCTTATGATTTTTTTTAGTCCAATGGTTACTAAAATTCAATATAACAAAAAAGTGAGAAATATTAGTTCAAAACTAATTTTATTTCATTTTTAACGAATAATTTATACTATTTTTTAATTAAATCACTTTCTGCAACTTCTTTTAAGTACATTCTATCATTAATTTCTGTCAAGCCAAGGCCTGACCTGGCCTGTTCGGGCCAAAACGAAGGACACTTTTTGCCCAAAAAAGAAAAAAAAGAGTAAAAGGCTAGAAACAAGATGAAAAATCATCCTCGTCCTCAAATAATATCTTGCTACTTTAGAGGCACGTAAAATATGTGGCCCGATAATGTGTTTATTTTATAAAGAAAAAATATCAATTTTATCTCTAATATATTTTAATATTATCACTTACATCTGTATTATTTTAAAATTATATCTTTAGTCTCTATCGTTATAAATAGCTATTAAATGTTAATATATTTGATCATTTGATACATTTTTCTTTAACTAAATTAAATTTATTTTGAATTTAAACTAATATAAAAAAATATAAAAATAAACTTCTTTTTATTAAGACACTAATTGCTTTCATTTTCAATTTTAATTTTTTATTTTAACAAATATTTTTTAAATAATATTTTTTAAATTATAATTTACAAAAAAATATTCATAATTAGGCTTTATAAAATGTCTTATTCATAAATGATATTTTAGGAGAAATTTAGATTTTATTATATTATTTTTAATTAATTTTATTATAAAATTCAGAAATTCAAAAGAAATAAACTTATTCAGATTTTATTATTTTATTTTATTTTAATCTTATTGTAAAAAACAAAAAAGAAATATTTTTATTTTTATTTGATCTTATTGTAAAAAAATTTATAAATGAAAGAAATAAACTTATTTATATTTTATTATCTATATTTATATTTGATTTTATTGTAAAATTTTACAAAATAAATAAATTTATTACATTATGAATTTAATTTTTTTAGTTTTAGTAATTTTTTAATTTAAAATTAATTTATATTAAATAAGTTTTTTTTAATGTTTGTTTGAATTTTTTAGAATTGATATTTATTATTTTTTTAAAAAAATTAGATGACATTATTATTATCAATGTAGAGACAATAAGGTCATTTTCACTCAAAAATTGAATTTCTAAGGTTAATGTTATAACGGTAGGAACTAAAGGTATAATTTTAAAATAATAGGGATGTAAGTTATAATATTAAAATATATTAGAGATGAAATTGATATTTTTTTATAAATTAAAATCAATAAAAATAACTTTGTATTTATATATACAAAAAAACTTTTGTGTATAAATTTTTTAATATATAATATATGTATAGGGATATCATTAGCAGTCCTTTTTTTTTCCACAAAGTTTTATATCAATTATTAACCTTTAGATTAATGATATGTGGATAATGTAAATATAATAAATATTTTATATTATTAATAAATTGAAGTTTTTTATGTCTTTTAACTTTCTCTTTCTTATCTAATCATTTATAAAATCTCTCCCATATTTTTCTTTTTTTTGTTACATCTTCTCTCGCTTCATTATTTTTTTTATTTTAATTACCATTTATAAATTGAAAAACTCAAAAATTTAAACAACTCTTTTAATTTTCATTTTAATTATCACTTGTACATTAAAAAAATTTTAAATTTAAATAAAAATTATTTTCATTAATTAATTTATCTAAAAATCTGATGAATAAGTTTTAAAATTATTATAATATATAAATAAGAAAAATATCAATTTCATCCCTAAAATATTTTAATATTACCACTTACATTCCTACTATTTCAAAATTATACTTTTAGTCCTTACCGTTATAACATGGTTGCTAAATGTTAGTATATTTTATCATTTGACACATTTATTCTGAACTAAATTAAATTTGTATTGAGTTTAAACTAATGAAAAATATATAAAAAATAAACTTTTTTTTATTAAGACTCTAATTGCTTTTATTTTTTTATTTTAACAAATAATTATTGAATAATATTTTTTTGGATTATAAAATTTTACAAAATAAATCATAATTAGGCTTTACAAAATGTCTTATTCATAAACAAATTTTTACAAGAAATTTAGGTTCTATTATATTATTTTTAGTTAATTTTATTGTAAAATTAACTAAATAAAAAGAAATAAATTTATTAAGATTTTAATATTTAATTTTTATTTAACTTTATTGTAAAAACCAAAAAGAAATAAATTTATTTAGATTTTATTATTTTTATTTTTATTTTATCTTATTGTAAAAATTTAAAAAATGAAAAGAAATAAACTTATTTATATTTCATTATCTACATTTATATTTGATTTTATTGTAAATATTTAAAAAATAAAAGTAAATAAATTTATTACATTATGAATTTAATTTTTTAGTTTTAGTAATTTCTTAATTTGAAATTATTTTTTATTAAATAATTTTATTCTTACTATTTGTTTAAGTTTTTTAGAATTAATATTTATTTTATTTTATTTTTTAAAGATTAGGTGACATCATCATTATTACTATAAGGATAATAAAGTCTTTTGCACATAAAAATTGAATTTTTAAGGTTAGTGTTATAATAGGAGGACTACATATATAATTTTAAAATAATAAGGATGTAAGTGGTAATATCAAAATATATTAAGGATAAAATTGGTATTTTTTCATATAAATATCAAAAAAGATTATTTAATTCTTGAATTTTTTAACTTATAAATGATAATTAAAATTAAAAATATTTGAGGAGAAAGATTAATAAATTAGAGTTAAGAAAGAGAAAAGAAGAAAAAGACATAAAAAATCCTATTAAATAAGTTTCTAAAAGTTTTTTTATATTTGTTAGATGCAATTTTGACCTTTTACACACACACAAACACACACACACATATATATAGGGTTTTAACACATACCTTTCCTGAAGTTTGAGATTTTAACATTTAAATAAAAGATTTGATAAAATATACACTTACTTCCCATAGATTATTAGTTAATCATGTATTTTTTATTTAAATAACTATAATCCATTTGTTTGTTTTAAAGTAAAATTTAAGAAATTCAATTTTAATCTATTTAATGTTTAAAATTATTAAAATAATTAAAAATTTAATTAACAATAATTTAAATTGATATTTATTTAAATTTAAAATTTTAATTAATGATAATTTAATTTGATAATTTTAGTTTACATTTATTTAATATTTATTAAAAATCAAGAATTTAATTAACGATAATTTAAGTTGATAATTTTAATTTGTATTTATTTAATATTTATTCAAATTAAGAATTTAATTAATTTTTATTTATGTGTCATATTTATCAAAATCTCAAATTCTAATATGCAAAGCGGTTGCCTTTCGTACTCTTTTTTTTCACAAATCCTTTGGTATTAACCAAATTTCTTTTAATTTTTATATTAAATAATTTCATAACCTTATCAACTTGACTATTTCTACAAAAACTCTTTAATATATGATTTAAATCATACATATTCACACTAAATTTACGCTTCAACATCAATCCTATAACTTATAAAATAATTTTAGGCTTTTGGGTTTGCACAAAAACTTCAATAAAATTAATCAACGATAAAAATTTAAAAAAATACCAATATGAATAAATTATTAATTTTAGATAAATATTAAATAAATAAAAATAAAAATTATCGTTAATTAAAATTTTAATTATTTTAATTTTTTAAATATTAAATAAATTAAAATTTTTAAATTTTACTTTAAAGCAAACAAAGGTATTATAATCATTTAAGTAAAAATAAATGGTCAACTAATAATCTAGGGGAGGTAAGTGTGCCTTTCTTCACATTTACCATCTAAGTGTTAAAATCTCAAATGTCAAAAAAGATATGTGTTTAAACTCCATATATATATGTGTGTGTGTGTGTGTGTGTGTGTGTGTGTGTGTGTGTGTGTGTGTGTGTGTGCGTGTGTTTGTGTGTGCGTCCACGTGTAATTTTTAAGTTTAACCATTGATTTATTGACAATGTTCACAAATAATCTTATTTTTTAACAATAATCAACAATGTCCCTCTATTTTTGACAAAATAATTAGTTGTACCCCTAAAACAAGTAAAAAGATATATTTACCCTTATTGTTATTAATAGTGTGTATATAAGGACAAAATTGACCCTACATAATAAAAAATAAAATTTATTTGATATATATAATTAATAATTTATATTTTATTGAAAAAATAAATTACTTATGTACTAAAATTAAATTAAAAATTTCTCATAAAAATAAATAAATAAACTTGAATTAAATTATATATAAAAATAGCATTATATAAATAAATAAATGACTTACCCTTCTAAGGAATAAAGGAGTGCATTAAATTGGAAGGGTGAAACAGTAAACTAAACCTAGTGACAATTATTGGTATTCCATGAAGGGCTGTTGCTCAATGGATAGAGATTTAAGATATAATTTAATCATATTAAGTTATAAAGTAATGAATATTCAATTCAAGAGTGCAACTTTGGGCCTTTATTGAAATGACCAAAATTAATAGATAAAGCCCATTACAATTAAAGATAACAGGGTACTGCAAAAAGCCTATTGAAACTTGTTAATTGAATATGACCATCAAGATTAAGGAAAAATAATATTTAATTTAATTGAGTTAATTGGACAATTATTGCTAGACATTAAAAAATGGATTGACCAATTATTAAATTAATAAAGATTAATTTATATTTGGACCTATTAAATTGGGCAACCTATTTAATTAATAAGATTAATTAATGGGCTTTGAGATTAATTAAATAACTAGGTGTAAGTTAAAACAGATTCATTCAAGCTCAAAAGCCCAAGTCTAATTCATATTAGGGTTAGGGTTTAGTAGAACACTATTAAAAGGAAGTTATAATGTGTACTAGGGGAAGAAAAGAACATACTAGTCAATTTTGGCTTCCTTTGTTCTTCCTAACTGTTTGTTTTTTCCTTTGATTCTAGTTTGCAGTTGATGCTTACACATCCAAGTCTTGCACAAAGAAATAGATATATTTGGGAATCTGCGTTGGTGAGAAGGTAAAAAGATCCAACAATTTTCTTATAAACTATATCCACAAGGTTCTAATCTTAGAGATGCATCCATTGTAGATTTGATCCAAAAATATCTCCCTAGGTTGCAACAAATTGTTATAAAAAAGCATTGAAGTATTTGTTTCAACATTTTACTCTTTGTACTTTACATGTGATAATTATATCATGAGATGATTAGATGTGGTATTTATTTTCTATTATAGATGTTGGAGCCACTAATCATGTTTGCTATTCTTTACAAGAGTTCCAAGTAATCAGGCAGCTACGTGAAGGGGTGCTAAGCTTTAAGCTAGGTAATGGAGCGTTGGTGTCCATTCAAATGATTAGAGAATTGCGCATCTAATTTGATAGCTATAGGTTTTTAGTTTTGAAGGACTATTACTTTGTTCTAGATTTTTAATAGAATTTTTAAATTTTTTTTGGTAGGATATGTATTTTTATTCCTATGAAATTCGTTAAAAAAAAAAGCCTAAAGCCAATCTCAAGGAACAGTGAAGCTTTTTGGTTGCATGTTTGATGAATTCTAGCTATTCTATTTCTTTTAGCAAATTTGTTTTTATTAGAAAGCATAATGAATTTATTTGTACTAGAATAATGAGTAACAAAATATTTTTAATCAAAACTAAGAAAAAATTTATAAATGACACTGAGTTGAATAAAAGAACTAATAAGATCAAATTGACTAGCACTATTGAAACATGTCTATTACATCTTAGACTAGGTCATATCAATTAAAAAGGATTCAAAGGATGGTTAAGGATGGACCACTAAATTTGTTGGAGGTTAAAACTTTTCCAACTTGCAAATCATGCCTAGAAGGAAAGATTACCAAAAGGTCATCCACAACCAAAGGTTCAAGCCAAAGAATGTTTGGAATTGGTTCATACTAACTTATATGGACCAATTAGTGTTCAAGAGAGGTGTGAGTATAAGTATTTCATCACCTTTACAAGTGATTGCTTAAAACATAGATACATTTATCTAATACGAAGCTTTTGAAAAGTTCAAAGAGTTTAGGTTAGAGGTTGAAAAACAATTAGGTAAAAGTGTTTTATATTATGGTGGATGATATCTCTTAAATCAATTTGATGAGTACCTAAGAGACAATGAGATTGTCACAACTCATTGCATAGCTACACCACAATAAAATGGTCTTGCATAGAGAAGGGACAAGATACTTTTGGACATGGTAAGATCTATGATGAGTTATTGAACTTTACACAATTGTTTGTAGGGATATATTTTAAACCTAGTCCTATCTAAGTTTGTCCCAAAGATACCTATAAAAATATAGAGTGGTCATAAAACTGGTTTACACCACATACATATCTGGGGTGTCCAGAACACGTGCTAAAGGAGAACCAAAACAAATTCAGATCAAGATCCGAAATATGCTTGTTTATAAGATACCTAAAAGGCACTAGAGGTTATTACTTGTATAGTCAATATGACATGAAAGTCTTTATTAGTACAACTGTGATCTTTTTAGAAGATGACTATATAGAAAACCACAAGCCTAAAAGTAAAATTATATTAGAAGAGTTGTCTAAAGAAACTAATATTGATCCAATCAATAATGAGAGTTTAAGAGATTCGACATCTACCTCAAATACTAATTAGCCAAGAGATCCAGTTATACAACCTCCTATAGTACCTTATTATAGTAGGAGGATTATGAGATGACGTAACAGATTTAAAGGAGTATCAGAAGAGTTTGATATTAATGAATCTAATTGTTCGTGAGATTTTGTATATAATGTGCAAGTATACACAGTCACACAAGTAATATAATGATAAGTGAGTTATCGTCTCCACAGGGATTGTTCAAGTGATAAATTGTCAAAAATCAACTCTAAACAATTCAGAAGTAACCAATGAGTCAATTGAGATCTAATGGAAATTTAATCAACTTATGAATAGAAATAATATAGAATAAAGAACTCAAATTATAACTATCCAAATTTCAGTAAATGATATGAGAACAATGAGCTAGAGTTGTGAATTCCCCTAAAATGCAAGGTTGGTAAAAATGCTGCAAAGAAATGCTATAGCAATCTGGGCTTTATTAACTGGGAATTCTATATATGTTCATAGTCTTTTTCCGAAGTGTTTATGATTTTAATTCCTTTGTTAAACTAACATATTTCTATGCCAATTTAATTTCAAGAATGCAGTGATAAGCTCCAACTCCCTTTAGTCATACAAGGTAATAATATATTCCTATATTATCACAAATCAATTTCAAATAGAGAAAAGAACTTGCATCAATCAAGTTTTCGTCCATTAAAATTAACCCTTCCAGTATTAATTTTAATTCAGCAACTCACTAATGATGGCCAAACATAAGCAAGCATTAATCAATATTTTCACAAGATTGAACAGAGCTTAACTACTTCAACATTCCTTGCAGCAAAATGTTCCAATTTACATTAAAGGGTTCATCAACAACTCTAGCTACCAAGAAATTAGTTCATATTCAAAAGCTTAAAAATATTCATATACAACTTAACCATTGATCCACAAGAGTTTAAGAGAAAAGAGGATAGAAATACTAAAGAGGAAAGTAAGAAAAATCAAGCCCAAGGTTGATGTCTCAAATTGGTCCTTCTTCTCCTTCTTCCTTTCCTCCAAAACAGTAGCCCTTTTCTTCCTCCCCAAAACTCTCCTCTCTCCAAGCTTTGCTAAAAATGTGGATGTCCTTTTTCCTTGACGGCTGCTCTTCTTATCTTGAGTTAGGACAGTGCCCTAAAAGGAAATTTTCTTTTTTTCTCCCTCCACGTCATGCTATTTTGTCCAGTTCATTAAGTGATTCAATTGCTCTCCACGTCATCCAATTCATTCCACCAGCTGATTTCTTTTGCTGCGACAATAATGCTACAGCATTCTGGGAAGTTCCTTTTTTTCAAGCCCTGTTTCAACGTTTCATCATTAACATGAATGAAATGAAATGAAATAAAATAAACTTTGACTCCTACATAACATAAAAGTAAAATTAATCAAATTGAGTATTTACAAACATAAATCACCCTAATTAAATGACATTTTGAACTCAAAAGCATATTAAATAACTCTATGAATATAGAGTTATCACTAATCCTGCTACTTATGATGAAATACTAAGCGATGCCGATTATGAATCTTAGTAAAAATCCATGGAATCGAAATAGAATCCTTGTATTCTAATTCTGTCTAGGAGTTTATTGATGCACCTGAAGGAATAAAACTCATTGTGTGCAAATGGGACTATAAAAAAAATAGAGGAGTTGATCGAAAGGTAGAGACCTTTAAAATAAAGCTCATGGCTAAAGGTTATACCCAAAAAGAAGGGCAAAGGATGCTTGTCACGTGACTAATAACCACGGCACATAAACAAATGGGACAAAGTAAATGGTCCCATTGAAAAGCCAATTCTGAAAACCAAGCTATGTTACCTCTAAGTTCTTATGATATTTTAAGAATATATACTCAAAACTAACTGATTGTGTAGTGGACCACTTGACCTTGGTATGTAATGCTGCAATCTGTCCTAATCTTGGTCGCCACTTACAACACTACCACTTGAAGCTGACAAGCGGGACAACCTAATTTAGTAGTGGATTAGGACCATAATGAAGTTCAAATAAGGTTATGACACTATCATGTTAGAGATAAGGTAATCTCCACAATAAATACACAATAAAAAAAAAATTTAGTGACCACACATGTTGTCGCTAAAGGTCTCAAAATTCGTCGCTAAAGACTTTAACGACGAAATCATAATCGTCGCCAGAGTCATCGCCAAACATTGGTTGCTAAAGGTTTTAGCAACAAAAAGTAGCTGTTGTTGCCAAAACCCATAGCGACGACCGAAATTTTGTTGCTAGATACAATTTTGGCGATAACATATGTTGTCGTGAAAGGTTGTCGTCGCCAAAAAGGATATTAGTGACAATGCGTTATTGTTGCCATATTGTCGCCAAAAATCACATTGGCGACCACAATTGTTATCACCAAAAACATTATTGGCAACAACATGCAATCATTGCCAGAAAAAGTTATTAGCGGCCACACGCTGGCGTCGCCATATACCATATTGGCTACAAATATTGTTGTCGCCAAAACTTTATTGCCAACAATAAGATGTCATTGCTAAAATACTTTTGGGCAACAAAATGAGGTCATCGCTAAAATTTTATTTTCTACTATTAATTACGTTGTCGGTAAATCCTTATGAGCTCATTATTTCATTAACATGTATTGTTTATATACTATTTCTTACTACTAATTAGTAATATAATTTTATTTTTATAAATTTAATTTCTCAATTATAATAGCAATTACGTAAATTAATGATAAACAAAAAGACTAATTAACTAAATAAAAATAATCAAATTTGTTACCCAATAAGTTAATAGTGGAAATATTGTCACAAATCTTTATTAAAAAAATATTAATACAACTAAGATGGAAATCGATGTAGTAAAAATTCCACCAAAATGGATCTAATATTTTTCCATAACTCCACCAAAATGAATTTAATATCCTTCCATCCATTTTGACCAACCTGCAACATTAAAAAAAAGTACTATTAATACTACTCCATTATTCTTGGAAATAAAATTCAATAAACTACTTGAGAGGCCATATGTATTTCTAAAAGTAGTCAATTATCTTTAATATAGTAAAATTTTATAAACTACTTTAATATAATAAAGATAATATTGATCGATGATATATATCTATATCCAATCTGATTACTTTTAATTATAAATCAAAGAAGGCAGACAAAAAATAATCATTTTATTAGAGCAATGAACTTTACCTTCACATATAATAAGCATATATGGAATGGAACAATTGAAGAACATGAAATCTCATTAATTTGTATCAATTTATTTCTTCATATTAAATAAGCCAGCTTTTTGGATCTTCAAAGAAAGTGAAAAAAGATTAATCAGATTCAATCCTATTTTAATTTTGTTAAATTAACTAATAAATATCTAAATTTGATAAAATACAATATATTTATGTAAAATATATTAATAAACAAATACTAATATTATTTTAATAATATATTAACAAAACAATATATTTAATTAATTGTAAGAAATTAAATAATAATAAATTATATGTAATTACTAAAAATTAAATACAAACAAAACATAAATAAATATTAATTTATTGAAAAATATAAATTTATAAATCTATTTATTTTACAACATATGTATAGTAAATGTTTATGATTATATTGTAATTTAAATAAAATAATAAAATTATAATACATTAATAATTATTTGTTAAATATGTGCTATAAAATAATTATAATATTTATTTATTAATATATTTTGCATAAATATATTGTATTTTATCAAATTTTAGATTTATTAGTTATTTTTAATAAATATTATGTATAGAGGTATAATGGGCATTTTATATAAAATTAAGACTTTTAAGAGTATGTTCAAAATTATTAGGAGTTATGAGGGTATTTAGCCAAACTATAGGGTTTACCCTTTTAATAATAATAAAGTTATTATTAATTAACAACAATATTGAAAAATATAAATTCGTATTTAATTAACTATATTTGTTTATTAGTTGTTATAAATTATTTTGTATTAAGTTTATACTACTAGAATAACAACAATCATAATAAAAATACAAAAATTATATTCACAATTATAATAATAAATGAGTGGTTATATTACTATATGCTATATTATAATTAATATAACATCATTATATATATAAGAATATTAAAAACTATTTTGCAAATGACAACACATTTTTTGCCAATAAAGCTTTTAGTGACATTAGAAAGTCGTCGTACGCATGTGGGAGACGACTTAAAAATATTTTTAGTGACGACACACTTTTTGTCGTGAAAAGGTCCTATAGCAGCAATAACAGGGGCCACTAAAAGTGCCTATTGCAACGACAATACTTTTATCGCCAAAACAAGCTTTGGCGACATGTTGTTGTCACCGCTAAACATGATTTTTGCGACGACCACCAATTTCATTGCCAAAGATTGTATTCATGATGACATTCTTCGTCACTAAAATAGTTGATTAGTTGTTGTCGGTAAAATAAGTCATTTTGTCGCCGGGTGTTAGGCGCCAATACTATTGACGATAATACGGCTTGTTGTCGTCAAAAGGACACCTTTAGCGACAAAAGAGTCGTTGTCGAAGGTAAATATTATTTACTAATTTTTTTCTTCATATTTTAGCAACGAGAATCGCTAAAAGTGGGTTTAGCAACGAATTTTCTGACGTCGCTAAAAATGTTGTCACAAAATCTAGATTTTGTTGTAGTGATAAGAAAACGACAAGTGCCAAATAACCTTGGATAAGGTTATAAGAGCCACTCACCACCCACCATATGTCCTAAGGTTTGACCAACTCTAAAGAATAAACTAAAAATCAACATTCGAAGGGAACAAAGGGTAAAAATTAGGGTTTCTGAGTTCTTAGCCAATTATAGCTAAGAAAGAGCCTCCTTATATAATCATACTTTTCTCTAAAATTAAGGTATCTTTCTCTATCTATCTATCTTTCTCTCTCCTATAACTCGAGATAAGAATAGTTATCTTCTCTATTAGTCTTTTTTGTATTCTATTCTTATTCTTTATGCTCCATTATTGACTTATCACCTCTATTATTGTATATAATATCTTCACTATCTAAAACTCATTCTCCCACCACCTTGGATATGGTCAATATTCCCTTTTTTCTACTATGTCCTAAGACTTATCCCTCACAGAGTTAAAGGGAAAGCCATTCAAACTAAAACACTTCATTTTTTAATGCTAATTTAAATATAGGACTAGGTTTGTCTGATAATATCCATTTTTTTCCTTCTGAGCATGCTTTTTTTCACAAGTTAAAGCTGTGAGGAAAAGGTGGGATGAAGTTATTAAAGGTGGATGTATTTGGCATTTGGGCTTGAACTTGCTGGTTTGCTTGGCTAGGATCTTGGAAGTGCAAACAACATTGTCAAATAAGGCCTCTTAGAAGCATTCTTGGGTTTGGTTTTGGAATCAATCTACCGTACTTGAGGCATTGACCAATCCCACATCACCTAGCAAGCTGGGAGATTTTCCAGCATCAACAATATTGCCAAATGTTTTTTTTTAGAGTAATGAATTTATGTATAAATGTTTATTGTTCAATGGTTCTTAAAAATAAATATTTTGTGAATTAATTAATTGTGCATAAATTTGCTCACCCCTCGTCAGTTAATATTTATAGATTAAATTTGTGCTTAGGGTTTTGAATTGCTAGATTCGATTTGGAGTTTATGTAGCCTTTACAGATAAAAAAGTATTATTCTTACCATTTTTATATTTATTTAGAATTGTAAGTAAAAAGTTTAAATTATGTTAGCTATTCTTTGTTAAATTTATAAGTAATATGTTGCTTAAAGTTTGCATTTCAAATTATCATTATAATAATATGCTAATTATATAGTTTTTGAAGTTTTGGATTATGCTTTGAAAAATTTATAATTTGTAATGTTGACATTGATTTTAGATTTAGGATGTGAGTTGCATTTCAAATTTCATCATGTTATGGCAAAAATTTGGGGTGTGACAATATGCTTATGCATAGGGTTAGGCTTAGCTATGATTGGCCAATACTAGTTAGTTTTTAATTTTTCATTTTGTCTTGAAGATTAGCTTTGACTTCTTCTTCAAATTGGTCAAAACACTAAGGCATATATGACAAGTGTCCAAAAATATATTATTTACATATATTTTATAAAATACTATTACATTATTATTAAATTTAATATTTTGACTTGTGCATAAATTGTGAACTTCACTACCATAACTTCCATTCACATGTTTTCAAGATTTAAAATTCAAATATTTGCAAGTACATATAATTGTACAAGTTAGCATAAGTATAATATTTATTTTAAAGTATTAATGTGTTGTATTTTCATGTATAAATATAAAGGAGTGCAAGTTGCAATAAAAAATAAATAAATAAATTTTCTACTTACATAATAGGTCACATAAATATTAGTCAATATTATGAGCATAACTTTATGTAGACATCTCCAAATGCAACAATTTTTGTTGCAAGCTGACTCAAAACTTGTGAACAATTCATGTTCAAACGACTTTTTCGAATTTAGAATGTTAAGACATTGAAAGTGTGAAGGAATACAATGGAATATGGTCCTTAAATGTGCATATTGTAGCTATGAACACCTTTATTTTCTTCAACCATAGTTTACTGAAGACATAAATTGAAACATAAAAAGCCAACAACAACTTTGATTTTAGTACATAATTTGAAATTCGTACATATGTTCATTCTAAAATAGCCAGCATTCTAATAGTCGCTATTAAACTTTACAACTTGAGCAAGTTTTATTCTTTTAGTCATATCTCATGTTTCACATATTTAAATGACATGATTATTAAAATATGAGAAAGATTATTCAATCATAAACAATGTTTATCAAGAACATTTTCCTCAATTCAGTGTGGGAGATAGTCAAACGTAAGCTATAATATGGTAGATAATGATACGAGGAAATATGTAACTTGCATGTGCTTGCGTATGTAAACTCTCTTTAATCTTGTCTATATAAACTATAATATTGAAGTTGGCTAAAAAGGGAAAAGGGGAGAAGGTGGGGTGGGGGTGTGAATCTGACTGTTTTAATATAAAAAAATCTCCATTTTTTTTTCTTTTCCTATTTTCTTCATATAATGCTTTGGTAAATTCGTAGCTAGAACTTAAGGTGAAACTTTGATGATTTGTAAAAATATTCGTTGATCCTTTAATTTGAATATTATTGTAAGACTTTTTTATTAATTGAATACTATATTTTAAGGTTGGACAGAAAAAATTGAACCCTGAAAAATCGGACTGGATCATATTGGACCAGGTCGACGAGTTCGGTCTGATTATATAAGTTAATCGATTTGATTTCAGTTCTTATTTCTAAAAGATTGAATTTTTTTGATCTGATTTTGGTTTTAATAGAAAAAATTGAAATTGAACTAATATAGTATTTATGAGTAAAACAACATCTTTTTTTAAGATAAAATGGTGTTGATTTTTTGTACAAATAAAGGAAGAAGAGATATTATTCTACAAAAATAAAAAATCAAACCAAACTAATCAGTTCATATACATTCGGTCTAATTTCGATTTGGTTTTATCTTGTATTCGGTTTTGTTCGATTCTAAAAATTAGAGACTTAAAATTTTTCACTCTGGTTTGGTTTTAACAAAATTTAGACCAAACCCAATTATGGCCACCCCTGCTATATTTTGCAATTGTTTTGGTTCATTAGAAACCTTGATTTATATTATTAACTAATGCTAAATTAAATACTTAGACATTTTTTATATATTAAGAGCAAGATAAGTTCCAGTCTTTTGATTAGTCTTTCTTAATCATTTAAAAAGACAAATGAAAAGACTACAACTTGTTTTACTCTTAAGATGTAAAAAATGTCCAAACATTCAATGTAACATTCATTAACAATGGATTAAGGTTTTTAAGGAACTAAAAAACAATTATAAAATATAGTAATTGATAAATAAAAAAGTGTTATAATGAAATGCAAAATAATGGATCAAAGAATAACATTACAAAATCATCAATGTTTCACTCGAAACCTTATCTACGAATTTAACAAAGTATTATGTGAAGAAAATAAGATGAGAAAAGAAGAGATAGAATTTTTAATGTTAAGAGAGTCAAATCCCCCTCTTAGCCAGCTTCAATACCATAACTTACATAGGCAAGATCATGAAAGCTTTATCAATGTGAACATATACAAGGTGTAGATTTCATCATATCACTGTCTACCAGATTGTATGTTACCTTTGACTATCCATTACGCAAAATTAGAAAAAGTATTTTGGATAAACATTATTTATTATTGAATAATTTTTTCTTCAAGAATCATGTCATTTGGATGTATGAAATGTGAGCTATGATTAAAACAATTAAACATACTAAAGTTGCAAACTTTGATAGCTACTACTAGAATGATAGCTATTTTTAGACGCATAAATGCATAAATTTGAAATTATGCATAAAATCAAAATTGCAACTGACCTTTTATGTTTCCATTACTTTAAGAATCAACTTAATTAGTGGTCTTAAAAAAGTTATGGCTGAAAAATAAAATGCTGTATATAGGTCTAAGATGTACATAAATAGACAATACTACTATATTCCTTCACACTTTTGATGCCAAAACATTTTGAATTTGAAAGGTCGCCTGGATATGAATTGTTTACAATTGAGTCAACTTTCACTTGCGATAAAAATCATTACATTTGAAAAGTTTTACACAAACTGATGTCCATACTATTTATTAATGTTCAAGTGACATGCATGTAAGCTAGTAGACAATGTATGTGTGTGTATATATATATTAATTACAACTTGCACTCATTTACATCTATACATCAAAATACACCGCATTAATATCTCAATACAAGTATTACACTAATCCTAACTTGTACAATCATACATACTTATATATATTCGAATTTTAAATCATGAAAATATGTAAATAAAAGTAGTCACAATGAAGTTCACAATTTATGTACAAATGAGATACTAAAGTTCAATAATAATGCACTAGTGCCTTATAAAATAAATTTAAATGATGAAATTTTAGACATTTATCAAAGTGGTGGGAGAAAGGGTTTTAGGTAACAGAGATAATGACAACATTAACGAAAATATTGTGATAAGTCAATAATGGAGTCTAAAGAATATTCGTGCAGTACATGAAAAAACTAATGGAGAAGACAATGATTATTTTGTTAAGGTAAAGAAGAGAGAGTTAGATAGATAAAATTAAAAATATCTTAATTTTGGGAAAAAGAAACATGATTATATGGAGAAGCTCCTTCTTGGCTATGATCGGCCCTCTCCCAAGGTTAGATTTTTAATTTATCCCTTCGAATTGATCAACTCTATGACACGTGGTAAATGGCGAGTGACTTCTATTGTCTCGTCCAAGATTACCTGCCACATATCACTTCTTTATTTACTCTAAAGATTACCTTATCTCTAACATAATACATTTTGTAGCCTCATTTGATCTTCATTGTGGTCCCAAATCATTACCAGACCAAGTGGTCCCACTACTATAGTGCTGCCAAGATCAAGATAGACAATAGTATTGCAAACTAGGATCAGGCAATCCCCCACACATTCAATTGATTTTGAGTATATATTCTTAAAATATCATAACTTGGAAACAAAATTTATTGACCTTTGGGATTGATTTTTTGAATGGGACGACCTAATTTATCCCATTTATTCACGTGTCGTGAGTATTGGCCATGTGGTAGCCACCTTAGTGAACTTCCCATCATGATCAAGGTAGCAATCTCTACTCAAAATGGGAACGACTTCAGGTGAGTTCTCTACAAGGTGGATCATTCAGTTACGTGCCAACTAGTACATTATAGTACATTGTAAACTTACTTATTGTCATGTGTCTAGCCAATATTTAACCCATAACAACTAGAATATTGATTAATGCTCAAATGACATGTATGTAAACTAGTGGATAATTTATTTATTTTTTTAATTACAACTTGTAATCATTTATATCTATACACTAAAATACATCGCATTAATACTTCAATGCAAGTATTACACTCATGTTAATTTGTACAATTATATATACTTGCATATGTTTGAGTTGTAAATAATGAAACATGCAAATAAAAGTACTTATAATAAAGTTCATAATTTATGCACAATAAAAACATTAAATTCAATAGTAATATAATAGTGTCTTATAAAATAAATGTAAAAGATGTAATTTTTAGATACTTATCAATGTGACAACCAAAAAATGATTTCATTTATCTTATCCAAGATTTCTCATCATATCACATTTTTACTTGCTTTTAAATTTCCTTTATCCCTTATAGATTATGTGTCACATTCTTATTAGCCCCCCATTTGTAGTCCTTAAGTTATTACTAAAATCTTGTGGTCCTTAATTGCCTAGGTGCTCTCAAGTCACTGTCAAGGTCAGATGGTCACTCTGATGACAGTCTGTATCATACCAAAATTTTGCCAAGGTTAAATGGCCCCCTTGGCAATTAGGTGATTTGGAAATATCTCCAACTAAAATATGAAAACAAGTTTGAACATAATTCATTAAATTTTGGTATTAGTCTTCATATAGGGACCACCTATTTTGTCCCTTTTTCATGAATCATTTGTATTGACCACTTAACATGACATTTCCTTATGTGAACTTCTCTTATTTTCTAGACAGTTGTCCTTACTTAGCTTAGATTGGCTCTCCAAAAGGTTCTTCACATGGTGAATTCTTTCCCCAAATTGTTAGTTTGAATATCATGGGCTTACCTTATTGCCATGTATGTATCCAACTATTATTTGACCATAACATAAGTTCTCAACTTTTAATGGCTAAAGAAGAGCTAAACACATAGTAAGCCATCCATAGTTCCTCACCTAATGTATATCATGCTCATTTACACCTTGGTTACAGTAATTTTACCACCTTGATGATGTAAATAGCTTAATACCCTTTAAAAGGTATTTTAAGGTGTGCAACTAGGCTGTCTCAAGCATTCCAAGCAGAGAGGTATAGCCAAAAATCACATTTGGCAAAAAATTTCTCGGCCTATTTTGTACCATTTCTATTTAGATAAAATTGGAATCAAGCTTGACAAAATCCACCTATCTGGGTTATAATCCCTTTTCATCTTAGTGAGACTTAGTTTGAGCTTGATGTAGTATAGAGAAAAACATTTGGCATCATTAAAATATGCATCGTTAAACTACAGCTGTGCAGATCTCTGTTATGGGTAAATGATATCCGAACACATAATGACAAACTATGATGTTCAAGCCGACACCTTAAGAAAAGAATTCATCTTATAAACACCTTCCTAGAGACCAGTTCAAGTTAAACAACTATTACCCATATGATGAAATTTACATAAGGGAGTATCATGTCACATGGCCAATACAAGCAACTTGTGAAAAAAAGCCAAAATAAGTACTCTCCACATAATAGCTAATCTCAAAAAATGAGAAAAACATGCTACAATTTTTAGGTTGGTACATTTGGTACATGATCCCTGGCAACGGTGCCAAAAATTTGCTATAATTTTTAGGTTGTAATACCCAAGTATAAGTTTTCTTAAGTAATAAAGATTCGAAAATCTGAGTGTCGATCCACAGAAAATTGGTTATATTAAGTCCACAAGTCCAAAAAGTCCAAATATTATAAGTCCAATTGTTCAAATGTTGTGAAAGGAGAATGAATGTTTTATTATTAACTTTAAATTAAGTATTATTGTATATTAGGGCATTAGGGATCCATTTTGATGACATGTATAGAAATTATTTTTGACCCTTTTTTTTACACACAATTAAGACTCAAATCAGAAGCAATCTTAATTGGAAGATGGATAATATTTAAGCACAAAGAAATCAAAAGACTTACCTTTGAATTGAAGGTGAAAAGCTATAGGTTGCCTTGCTCTTGATATGTAGAAAACATTCAAGCATTCAATGTACCCTTAGTTAACAATGAATCAAGATTTTTAACAAACCAAATTCACTTGCAAAATATAGGACTTACTCAATAGAAAAGTTGACAATGAAGAACGAATTAAAGGATTAAAAAATAAAATTATAAAACCATCAAAAGCTCACCCTTAACCCTAACTATGAATTTAGAAAAACGTTATGTAAAGAATAAAAGAAGAAGAAGAATTTCTTAATGCTAAGAGAGCAAAAGTTCTCCCCCCAACCCTCATTTCTTCTTCTCACAACTAGATTTATATAGAAAGGGTGAAGGAGAATTCACACATGTGAATACAAGCAAGTGGCAAGTTTCATCATAGTATTGTCCTTCGCATTGAGAAGCACTTTTGACCATTGTCCACTCCAAATTAGAGAAATATTTTTTCTCCAAAGATATGGTCCCATGAATAATCTTTCCAATGTTTCATGAATCATAGCATTTGAACCTATTTAATGGGAGTTATGTCTGAAACATTAAGGCATGTTCAAATTAAAACGTTGACAGCTACTGTTTGAATAATAATTATTTTCAACCACCCAAACGCACGAATTTGACTTGTGCATAACACAAACATTGTAGCTACCTCTCAAAAGGTTCATTGGATTCAAGAAGTAACGCAATTGGTATATTGTGGAGAAAGTTATGTCCAAAATACTGAAAGCTGTGCACAAGTTTAGCTGCAAATGGTAGGACCACGTTTTATTATATTGCTTCAAATATTTGGTGATGAATCATTTCGAAACTGAAAATTACTTCTGAATATGAATTATGATAAATTGAGTTAGCTTCCATTTGAAACAAAAATAATTGTATTTGGAGGTGGATAGACAAAGATATGATCATTAGACTAATTAACACTAAAATGAAAAATATTATATTGACTATTTTGTTCTTTTTTCAATTGCAACTTGATTTTCCTTTCACCTATACAGAAAATACACTACATTACTATTTCACAAAAGCATTATATACATGTAAACTTACGCAATTATACATATTTGCATGTAATTGAGCTTTAGATTATTTAAACATGTAAATTAAAGTTGTGCCAATGAAATTAACAATTTTTGCATAAATAAGGACTTTAAATTGAATAGTAATGCAATAGTATCTTCTAAAATATATGTGAATGATACATTTTTAAACACTTATCACACCCCCTAACTAACATTTTGCTAGTCCCTAGCAAATTATGTGGTGAACAAAATAAAAATTTTTAAAGTTGCTTCTCACACACATTTTTTTACAAAAAGACAAAAGTGAAGTAATGAAAAATATTCAAAGATAAGAAAAAAATCATTTCCATATCAACTATAATTATATGCCTAAGTTAGAGAAATATAAGGAAACATTTGTCATCAAAGTTACATAAATCGTATTATTGTTACAACACAGGCCAATCCCCTAATCACAAATGTGAATGACATTTTCAAAAGAAAATATATCCCATGAAGTTAAAGATAATGTCACTCATTCAATAAAGAATAATAAGAATAAAACAATGACAACTCAAGTTTTACATCCCAATTGAAAGAAAATATAAGCCTCAAATTTTGGATAAAGGTAAATGATTAAAATGAATAATCAACAAAATATCTCAATATCTTTTTTTTCCTCTTTTTTTTATATACTATATTATTTAGCCCTTATTACTAATATCTATTTCAAACCAAAATTTCGTAAAATCAAGAAGGTCTTTTATTAAAATATAACGCAGGATTGGGATAAGGTTAAAAAAAATGAGATAAGAGGAAACAAAATTATATGTTTGAGAAAATAAATATTTTGAGCATAATAAAATGATGCATCAATAACTTCTTTTTTTTATGGAAGAATAACAATTCATATACTTTCATTTCTTTATTTTCTTTTCTTAAACAAAGTACATGAATATCTTTAAACACTTCTTCATTTTCCTTTTTTTTCTACCATATATTTTTTTTAAATGTAAACTCATCTCAAACATAAAATGGTAGTAGATATTAAAAATTCACAAGTAGAATTGGGTATGGTAAACAAATTGACAAATAAATTTTTATTTTTTATTTAATGGCTCAAAAGGCATATAAAGGAAAACAAATTAAAAGGTAGACTTGAAAGGCTCAAACGGATTAAAGAATGCCTTCTATTATTTTTTCAAGAAATACAATAGCTATCCATATCAACTAGCTTAATGGGCTTTTAAATATAGCAGCACTTTTTTTTTTTTCCTTGAGAAGTATTAGTTGAAAATCCAAATTTAGAGATCAATATCAATATCAAGGTTATGCACAAATTACGGGCCAAAAAGAGTATTCTCCAAAAAAAAAATAATAGGCTCGAAACTCACTTGAAATAAAATTACTTGGCATGTAATTCTTCCAACAATTAGATTTATTTCACTCCTTAAACTTTAGTTTCCTTATTTATTACTAACTCAAACAAATAATTTAGGAAACATGATGTGATAATTGTCTAATTAAATGATAACATCCAAAGCAAAAATTGAAAATGATTTTTTTTTTTAAGAATGAAAATAGAAGAAGATACCTTACCTCCCAACTTAAATGAAACATTATCCTCAATGTTAAAGGATAAGAATAAATAAAAGGTATAGATATTACCTGAAAAGTTGAAGAGGCTTATACTCTCGATGTTGTAGTCTCCCAAAAAAATAAAACAAACAAATAAAGAATGCAAAAACAACTAACTATTAATATACCAAATTAAAAAAAAATCAATATATATAAATAGTTGTGATTGTGGCTCACATCTTCCTCTCGTTTTACGTCTAGTAATGGCTTAGACTCTCTCTATGGGTTGAAGATTAGCTTCCGATCTAATTTTCTTATAAATTGGCAAACAAGGTCTTTAATAGTCAGATAAATATGTAGCTATCCAAAATATATACAATAAAATCATTGGGTTCGACTCAATCCTTTTAGTAAAAGAATGGGCCGAGTTTAATTAAAATTCAACTAATAAACCAAACGTTAATTACGGGATTACAAAGTATCTATTGCTTCGAATTCAAATTTTATCTCCTTCCATATTTCACAAGCAGCAGCCAGTTCAGGACTCCATTTGCTAGCCTGCACATTTATAACAAACTTGTAACCTTTTTGCTCTTCGTTCTTATGCAAAAGAACTCTTACCTAGCCCAGGCATGTGTGAAACAAATGTATTAGAAAACTCACCTTCTAATCGAACTTTTGCTTCAATTATTCAACGTATATCCTCAGGAATTCATTTATGCATGAGCATTCTTAACCTTTCGCACCTGGAAAAGAAATTTCTTCTTATCTTGTGAATTCCAATGAGATGGGATTTGTCCTGTAACAAGAAAATTAACAATATCAGTACACCGGGGTAAATTAGAAATAATAAAAAGTTGCTTGTCTAGAAACATGTCATTTATTGGTGTAGTCTCAGATGGTTCATCAAATACGAGTCTAGATAAGTGATCAGCAATCACATTTTGTACTTCTTTCTTATCTTCAATTGTGAGATCAAATTCTTGGAGTAAAAAGATCCATCTAATGAGTCTAGGTTTAGCATTTTTTTTTAGAGAAGATATTTCAATGCTGCATGATTACTAAAAACAACAATTGGTGAGCTAACAAGATAAGATCTAAGTTTATCTAATGCAAGTAATTCCTTCTCAATGGTGGAATAATTCACTTGAGCACTATTTAAGGTTTTACTAGCATAGTAAATTATATAAGATTTCTTATATTTTCGTTGTCCTAAAACAGCTCCAACAACATAGTCACTCGCATCACACATGATTTCAAAAGGTAAAGTCCAATCAGGAGGTTTCATGATAGGAGCAAATGTTAGCATGCTTTTAAGTTTAACAAAAGCTTCTTGACATGACTTAGTCCACTCAAAAGATGTGTCCTTTGATAGGAGATGACACAGTGGTTTTAGGACATGCTAGTTTTGATAAATCTCTTGTAAAAACCAGTATGTCCTAAAAATGATTTAACATCGTTAACAGATTTGGAATTGACAAATTAACAATCAGTTAAATTTTAGCTTTGTCTACTTCAATTCCTTTGAATGAGACAATATGACCAAGTACAATACCATGTGTGCTCATAAAATGACATTTTTCCTTATTAAGCATAAGATTATTTTCTTTACATCTAATCAAAACTTTTTACAAATTAGACAAACAATCATCAAATGAATCACCAAAAACAGAAAAATTATCCATAAAAACTTCGAGAAAAAGTTCAGCCATATCACTAAAAATGCTAAGCATGCATATTTGAAATATGGCCAGTGCATTACATAAACCAAAAGACATTCTACGATATATAAATGTACCAAAAGGACATGTAAATATGGTTTTTTATTGATCTTCAAGTGCAATTTCAATTTAATTATATCCAGAATGCCCATGTAGGAAACAATAAAATTCATGTGTAGCTACCTTTTCTAAAATTTGATCTAGAATGGTAAAGGAAATGATCTTTCCAAATCATTGAGTTCAATTTCTATTATCAATGCACATTCTCTAACAAACAGTGGTTCTAGTTGGAATTAATTCATTATTTTCATTTTTTACTATAGTAACTCCAGATTTCTTAGGTACAACTTGAGTAGGACTGATTCATGTGCTATCAGAAATAGGATAAATGATTCATACATCTAAGAGCTTGAGAACTTCATTTCTCACTACATCTTTCATATTAAAATTTAATCTTCGTTGCATTTTCCTAAATGATTTGACATTATCTTCCAAATATATCTTGTGCATGCAAATCAATGGACTAATTCCTTTTATGTCATCTATGGTCCATCCTAAGGCATTTTTATGCAATCTCAAAATTTCTAACAATTTATGTTCTTGAAGATCATTGAGTTTGGAAGAAATTATCACTGAAAATGTTTCATTTGTACCCAAGTAAGCTTATTTGAGATCGAATGGTAGCGGTTTCAAATCAAACTTTGGTGGTTGAACACTTGATGGCACATGCGCATCATTACATTGTGGTAATTCTTCGAATTTGGGTTTTCAACTATCCTCGTTTACCACTTGCAAAGAATAAAACAAAGAACAAATATGTGAGACTTCAAAATTTTTTTCAAATTCAAATTTAGTAAACTAGTCAAACAAACTTCCCAAAAGTTAGAAAATGAAGAGATAGGAAATTTATCATAAACAAGTTCTTCAATGAAATCTACCTCGTGATTTTCAATATCATGCCCCAAGGTGTTTACAAATGTTAAAAACATTTAATTCCAATGTCACGTTTCCAAAAGACAGTTTCAAAACACTATTTCTACAATTAACTAATGCATTAGATGTGGCAAGAAATGAACGACTAAGAATGAGGAATTTGAGTGTTTGAATTAAAGACAAGTTGTGTATCCAAAACAATAAAATTTATTTATTTAGACCAACACATCCTCAATTATCCTTTTTGGTATTTTCATAGAACGATCAGCAAGTTAAAGTGTTATTGAGGTAAGTTTAAGCTCACATAAACCTAATTGCTCATACATAGAATAAGGAAAAATATTAACAATTGCACCAAGATCAATCAATGCACGTTCTATCCTAAAGTTTTTAATCACACAAAAAATTGTTGGATAACAAGGATCTTTATATTTTGGTGGAGTGTTTTGTTGAATGATTGAATTAATCTTCTCAGTCAAAAATGTTTTCTTTTGTACATTAAGCTTCTTTTTAACTATGCAAAAATCTTTCAGGAATTTAACATAAGAAAGAACTTGCTTAATTGCATCTAACAAAAGAATGTTGATTTTAACTTACTTGAAAAGTTCAAAAATTTAAGAATTATGATTAAGCTTTTGGATCGGTTGAAGTCTTTGAAGAAAAGGGACGGGAATATGGCATTTTTCAACATCACACAACTTAGGCTCATCATTCTTTTTATCAATAATTGATTTTGATGGTTCACGAAAATCATTTAACTTCGATGGAATTGTTTTATCAATAATCTTACTACTTCAAAGAATTGTGACAGAATTGACATTTTCAGGTTGTGTACTACTTGAATCATAATTATTTACATTAAATTGACTTATAGGATTTGACTGCGGTTGGAAAAGAAATTTACCTTTCTCTTAAACACTAATAGATGAAGTCAGTTTTGAAAGTGTATTTTAATGTCATTAATGGCTTGTGATGTTTGATTGTTTACGCTTGTTTGCCCTTGCATGAATGCTTGTAATGTTTCCTCAAAGGTTTTTAAATGTGATGAATGATATGGTGGAAACTTTTAGGGTCTTTGGGGAGGTGAATGGATATTATACTCGTTTTTCCAACTAAAATTTGATTGATTTCTCCACCCAGGATTGCACGTTTTAGAATATAAAGAATGAGTTGGGAAAAGCTTTTTGAAAGTATTCATGAAATTTGCTTGATCACGAAACATTTCTTTAAAAATTGGAACATTTGGGCAATCTGGAGTGTAATGTCCCATGACTTCACAAATTCCACATACTTTATCATTATGCATAGATTTGATTTCTTTTACTTTCTTTAATTCTGTGGCTTTAATCTTTCTAGTCAAATTAGCAACTCTAGCACTTAGATCATCTTCTTGACTTAAACTATATTTGCCTCCACTAGAACTAGCAAGATTAGATCTAATTGAATTTTTTGAAGAGCTAGTGGTTTGCCAAGATTAAGAATTTTCAACCAAATAATCTAAATACTCTAAAGCTTTTTCAGGATCTTTATTTAAAAATTCATCATTACACAATATTTCAACAAATTGTTTTATCTCTGGTGTTAACCCTTCATAAAAGAAGCTTATCATTTACCACTTTTCAAAACCATGGTGTGAGCATTAATTTAATAAGTCCTTAAATCTTTTCAAACATTGAAAATAAATTTCATTTAATTTTTGACAAAAGTTTTGGATTTGTCTCTTGAAAGCATTCATTTTATGTATTGAAAAAAAGTTCTTTAAGAACTCAATTTGCATTTCTTGCCATATACCCATGGATCTAGGTCTCAATGAATTAAGCCATGTTTTCGCTTTATATTTTAAAGAAAAAACAAACAATTTTAGCCTAATTAACTCTTCACTACATGTTTGATCAGTAAATGTGGCACATACTTCCTCAAATTCTTTTACGTGCAAATATGAACTTTTATAATCTAAACCATAAAAATTAAAAAGTAAAGGAATCATACCATGTTTAAAATTGAAATTATTTGCATTAAGAGGAAAAATAAAGCATAAAGGAGATGAATTTTGAGGAAATTGCAAGTATTCATGTATAGATTGAACATGTGAATTTTCATTTTCACCGTATACACTTTCATTTTCAGCCATGGTATTTGATATGTGCGCATGTGTAGATGAATCAAACAAAGTGCCAAATAAATTTTTCGAATTACCTTTCACCAAGCGACGCGAGTGAGAATTACGATACCACCCAAACATAAATTAAATAAGATAAAATTTAACAACAATAATAATAAATAAAAGCCAAAACGTTAGAATAATAATACAAATAAAAAGAAAAGAGGTGGTATAACCTCCCTCTTGACAAAAATAAAACAATTATTAAATAATAATACAGTAGCTAACAAAATAAAAATTAGGTGGTAGAACCAACCATTAACCACGAAAACTAGTCTTACAATAAAATATAATACAACATTAATTTAAAGACGATAGAAAAATACAAATGGGCGGTCGAGCCTTTCAATTAAATAAAAACAAAAAATATAAACAACAAAATAAATGTTAGGATTAGAGTTAGAGTTAGATGTCAATGTTAGACGTTAGGGTTAGAGTTAGTAAAATAAAAGTAAATTGGAACAAATGCATTTTATACACGCCGAAATTCCCCGACAACAGCGCCAAAAACTTACTACAATTTTTAGGTTGTAATACCAAAGTGTAGATTATCTTGAGTAATAAAGATTTGGAAGTTCGAGTGTCAGTCCTCAAGAAATTTGTTATGGTAAATCCAAATATTATAAATCCAATTATACAATGTTGTGAAAGTAGAATAAATTTTTTATTATTAACTTTAAATTAACTATAATTGTATATTAGGACAATAGGGATCCATTTTTTATTATTAGTAAGTCATTGTTTTATTCTCATTATTTCTTATTAAATGAGTGACATTATTCTTAACTTCATAAGATATATTTTCTCTTAAAAATGTCATTCACATTTGTTATTAGGGGATTAACATGTGTTCTAACAATAATATGATTTATGTAACCTTAATGACAAATGTTTCCTTATACTTCTCTAACTTAGGCATATAATTATAATTGATATGGAAATGGTTTTTGTCTTATATTTGAATATTTTTCATTACTTCACTTTTGTTTTCTTGTAAAAAAATGTGTGAGAAGCAACTTTAAATTTTTTTTATTTTGTTCACTACACAATTTGCTAGGGACTAGCAAAATGTTAGTTGGGGGTTGTGATAAATGTATAAAAATGTATTATTCACATATATTTTAAAATATACTATTGCATTACTAATTAATTTAAAGTCCCTATTTATGTAAAAATTGTGAATTTCATTGGCATAACTTTAATTTGCATGTTTTCATGATATAAAACTCAATTACATTCAAATATGTATAATTGTGTAAATTGCAAGTATATAATACTTATGTGAAATAGTAGTTTAGTGCATTTTTTGTAGAGGTGGAAGGAAAATCAAGTTACAATTGAACAAAATGATCAAGATCATATTTTTCATTTGAACACTAATTAGTGTAATACTCATATCTTTGTCTATTCACTTTCAAATACAATTATTTTTGTTTCAAATGGAAGCTAACTCAATTTATCACAATGCATATTTAGAGGTCATTTTCAGTTTCAAAATGATTTATCACTAGATATATGAAGCAATACAACAAAACGTGATTCTATCATTTGCAGCCTGAACCTGTGCACAACCTTCATTATTTTGGAAATAACTTTCTCTACAATATACCAATTGCATTATTTCTTGAATCCAATAAATAATAAGAGAAGTAGCTATAATGTTTAGTTATGCACAAGTTCTAATTTGTGTATCTAGGTAATTAAAAATAATTATCATTCAAACAGTAGCTGTCAACGTTTCAAATTTGAACATCCCTTAATATTTTAGGCATAACTCCCATTAAACAGGTTGAAATGCTAAGATTCATGAAGCATTGGAAAAATTATTCATAGGGCCATATTTTTGGAGAAGAAATATTTCTCTAATTTAGAGTAGACGTCGGTCAAAAGTACTTGTCAATGTGAAGGATAATACTACGATGAAACTTGCCACTTGCTTGTATTCACATGTGTGAATTCTCCTTCACTCTTTCTATATAAACCTAATTGTGAGAAGAAGAAATGAGGGCTGGGGGGAGAACTCTTGCTCTCTTAGCATTAGGAAATTCTTCTTCTTATTTTATTATTTACATAATATTTTTCTAAATTCGTAGTTAGGGTTAAGGGTGAACTTTTGATGGTTTTATAATTTTATTTTTTGATCATTTAATTCGTTTTTCATTATCAACTTTTATATTGAGTAAGTACTATATTTTACAAGTGATTTTAGTTTGTTTGAAATGTTGATTCATTGTTAACTAAGGGTACATTGAATGCTTGGATGTTTTTTGCATATCAAGAGCAGAACAATCTAAGTTTTTCACCTTTCATTCAAAGGTAAGTCTTTTGATTTCTTTGTGCTTCAATGTTATCCATTTTCCAAAAAGAATTTCCTAATGCTAAGAGAGCAAGAGTTCTCCCCCCAGCCCTCCTTTCTTCTTCTCACAATTAGGTTTATATAAAAAAGGTGAAAAAGAATTCAGACATGTGAATATAAGCAAGTGACAAGTTTTATTATAACATTATCTTCCACATTGAGAAGCACTTTTGACTGTTGTCCACTCCAAATTAGAGAAATATTTCTTCTCCAAAGATATGGTCCCCATGAATAATCTTTTAAATGCCTCGTGACTCATAACATTTGAACTTGTTTAGTGGGAGTTATATCTAAAACATTAAGACATGTTCAAATTAGAATGTTGACAGTTACTGTTTGAATGATAGTTATTTTCGACCACCCAGTACACAAATTAGACTTGTGCATAACACAAACGTTGTAGCTACCTCTTGTAAGGTTCATAGGATTCAAGAAGTAATGCAATTGACATATTGTGGAGAAAGTTATGTACAAAATACTGAAAGCTGTGCACAGGTTTAGGCTGCAAATGGTAGGACCACGTTTTGTTATATTCTTCAAATATGTGGTGATAAATCATTTTGAAATTGAAAATGACTTCTAAATATAAGTTGTGATAAATTGAGTCAGCTTACATTTGAAACAAAAATAATTGTATTTGGAGGTGGATAGACAAAGATATGATCATTAGACTAATTAGTACTCAAATAGAAAATATGATGTTGGTCATTTTGTTCTTTTTTCAATTTCAACTTGATCTTCGTTTCACCTATATACAAAGTATACTACATTACTATTTCACATAAGTATTATATAAATGTCAATTTACACAATTATATATATTTGCATGTAATTAAACTTTAGATCATAAAAACATGCAAATTAAAGTTGTACCAATGAAATTCACAATTTTTGCATAAATAGAAACTTTAAATTGAATAGTAATACAATAGTATTTTATAAAATATATGTGAATGATATACTTTTAGACACTTATCAATGTGTCACTAGGCTGTCTCAAACATTCAAAGCAGAGAGGTATAGCCAAAAATCACATTTGGCAAAAACTTTCTCGGCCTATTTTATACCATTTCTATTTAGATAGGATTGGAATCAAGCTTGACAAAGTTCACCTATTTGGGTTATAATCCCTTTTCATCTTAGTGGGGCTTAGTTTGTGCAACAACCAGCCCACAACAAATATTGTCCGCTTCAAGCATATAGCCCGTCACAGTTTTATTTTTGAACTTTTCAACACAAAACGCATTTCTGTAAATTAGAACATGTTAACCTATATATACCCAACATCTCTTCGTGCTTTGTCGATGTGAGATTTGCCTAAGGTGTCACATACACTCCCCTTTAGGGACTCAGCGTCCTGGCTGAGGTTTGCCCCACTATCACTCAAGAGGATACGCAGAGTAGCTCTATACCAAACTGTCACTCCCCGACTTGCAAAAGTCAAAGAGCGATCTATCAAACACATAACATATCAAGAAATACATTTCACTGTCTATGAAACTTCATCAATATTCATTAATACAAAAATCTAATCAAATAACTTTTAGTGTCTAGTCTCCAAGCCATAATGTTTATTAAACTAAGAATAAAATACAAGTCAATGTCCTAAACTTAAGAAACCAAGGGACAGTAGAAGCTTCACCAAATTTACTATACACACGATCACTTATCTGGAAATTACAATAAATTATAATAAGTATAAACTTAGTTAGCATACTAGTTTTTCATGGACAGAAATACGTATACATAAATAAGCATATAATGCATGAGATAAATATGTGACATGACAATAACTACGTTCATTCCAAAATACATGATACAAAATCACATTAAACTTGTGCATGCCATTAATTCACTTTTAAACTTTTATTCACATTTAGCTAGGAATATCTTCATTGAATTACTACTTAGTAAGACTTCACATATAACAAATCACATATTGAGTCTAAGTCACTCGTCGATGAATTTTGACATATAATCATAAACAAATCGATACTTGCATATTAATAGATAATTCCAAAATATTTGTTACATAGTCATACATAAATATATATGTTAATTGTGATTCCATTTAAAAAGTCTAATATACTTACCTCTTGATGTTCCCAGCAAGATAACACAATTACATAAATCCTAAAATCAAAATTAATCTCATAAGCTATATTTACACAAAATAAAAAATATAACATTTCATCAAACAAACATCGTAATTCTGTCCTTAGGCCCATCAACGATTTTTCTTATATCCTAAATGATATCATTTTCTCATAAAAATCAGAATATAGTCATAATGAAACATTATATAATTTGATATAAAAATATAGATTCTTAATTAAATTTGAAATTATTTATTTTGTCATTTATAACAGTTAGCCACTTGACCCCAAAAAAAGAGCATCATTGAGTATATCTAAGTCTCTGATTTTTAATAAATCAAACACTTATCTAATAGCTATGAAACTCTTCAAAAATTATATAGACACATTCAATAGCATGATAAAATTTGAAAGACATAATTCGTGTCCAAAACAATTTAAACAAGTTTTACTTTGCACTTTATAGATTCTGTAAACTGCACATTTTCAGTGATGTAGATTACTTAAAAAATTCATAACATATTATATACATAGAATTAGAACATGAAATTTTAATATGTTATAAAAAAACATAAGTAGAAATAATTTTGTAAAATTTCGTAACTTTTAGATATCTTTTGGTTAACCCAGAAATTGTGCAATTTATATATTCTATAGAAATCAACATTTTTCAGCATCTTAAAGTCGGATCGAAAAATTCATCTAAAATTGAAGATTCAACATTTTTAAATGAAATAAAATTTATCTTGACCCATTTGATGTCTAATATTTTCAGTTAAATCAGGTTTTCAAAATAAGACATACAAATTTATAAAAGTTTTGGATCAAACTACTATATAAGATTTAAGTTCTGCAAAAGCTTCCTTTGACATCAATAATCATCTTCTACTAATTCCTTCACCAATTCCACTACAAAATCACATCTATAACCACAAATGATTCAAATCAATAGATACTCAACATATTTATATAATTTTTATACAAAATATACTTCTATAGTACAACTCAATTATATATAACACAATAAATCTTAAAGAGAAGAGAAAATTTCCTTAAATCTTCTTAATTTCTCCTTGAAAACTAAATTTTCTCTTCAAATTATTCTCTCTCTCTCTCTCTCTCTCTCTCTCTCTCTCTCTCTCTCTCTCTTTCTCTCTCTCTCTTAAGATATGCAAATGATATTTCTCTTTCTAAAACAAGAATTACGATATATTTATACTTAAGGTTATAATTGTAATTTATACCTTACTAAGTACACCAACACTTAGTATTAAATATACCCATGTATTAATACTCTAATTTTATCTTGGGCCTTTCTTAAATAAACTCTTATTTAATACTAAATATACTCGTATAATACTTCAAAAGAAATACCTTAAGTGTACTAAGTTATTTACTTACAAACCAATAGAAAATGTCGTTTATGTATACATAATACGTACCACTTGGGAGGTGTTACAATTTAGCAGATTTGACGAAGCTTCTGCTGTCTCTTAGTTCCCTAAGTTTAGAATATTAGCTTGTATTTTATTATTAGTTTAATAAACATTATAACTTGGAGACTAGACACTAAAAATTATTTGATTAGATTTTTGTATTAATGAATATTAATGATGTTTCTTAGATAGTGAAATGTATTTCTTGATATATTATGTGTTTAATATATCACTCTTTGATTTTTCCAAGTCGGAGCGTGACAATTTAGTATCAGAACCACTCCACATGTCCTTTTGAGTGATGATGAGGCAAACTTCAGCGAAGACGCTAAGTCCCTAAGGAAGGGTATATGTAACACGTTAAGCAAATCTCACATCAACAAAATACGAGAGAGATGCTGATGTGTATAGATTAACATGCTCTAATTTACAAAGACGCGTTTTTGGCTGAAAAGCCCAAAACCAAAATCGTGCTTGCTATATGCTCAAAACGGATATTATCTGTTGTGGGCTGGGCTATTACACCAAATCCTTAAAGTTTTATATGTTTATATTTTTGTGTATACATACTTTATACATACTACTAACCGTTATTTGAGTTGGATTAGTGAAATGACGAGAAACTCAAGAACCACAAGTGTCTCAAATACAAATGCAAGAAATATGGTTGGAGATCAAGATGCACTAGTGACTCAGAATGCAGGAGTTGGCCAAGTTGACTTTAATATCATTATTCAAAATTTTGAACAAGCCATTACAAATGTCATGGAACAAAGACCGCAAACATCCAATAGGAGTGCTAGTTCTAACACCATGCACATGGTAGAACAATTCATGAAGCTTCAACCACTATTCTTTCAAGGCTCAATTAATCCATTGATTGCTAAAGAGTGGGTTCAAAAATTAGAATAGACTTTTCGCTTGATAAATTGCATAGATCACCAGAAGGTCACATGTGCCACTTACATACTTAAAGGAAGTGCTAGCCATTGGTGGAAAATGACTAGCAGGGCTTAGGATATAGATGGAGATAATGTCACATGAAACAAGTTTAAAGAACTGTTTGATAAAAAATACATCTCTCAATCTTTGAGAGATGATAAAGAGGCAGAGTTTATCCAACTCACCCAGATTCTAAGTTTTTTATGGAATAGACACTGAGGCACGTAAGGACAGATACTTTGAGAGGGGACTTAAACCAGATTTGAGAAAATTGATTTCCGTACTTGAATTGAAGACTTATAGCGCAATGCTTCAAAAAGCACATATTTTGGCAAAAGATGAAGGGAAAGCTACAGCATCAGAACTTAAAGATGTAGGCAAAAACTCCCAGAATAAAAAGACATGGATTAAGCCTCACATGAAGAAATCTAATAAATGAAAGGGAAAGAAAAGGCAAAGAGATAATAAGACATATAAACGTGACTTGCCACTTTGTAATACTTGTGGAAGATATCATAGTGGAACGTGCTACACAAAAAAAGGAGCTTGCTTCAAGTGTAAAAAGCTTGGGCATTTTATTTAGAATTGTCCAGAGATGAAAAATTTATAAGGAAGTCCAAAGAAATATCAAAGAGTTCAAGTAAGGGTGTATGCTCTCACCAGGCAAGAAGCATAAGATTCTCCCTCTGTTATAACAGGTACAATTTGTATATTCAGACATAGCGCATTTGTAACACCTCCCAAGTGGTACGTATTTTGTATATATATACGTCAGTTCCTATTAGTTTGTACATAAGTAGCTTAATACACTTAAGGTATTTTTTTGAAATATTTTATGAGTGTATTTAGTATTAGATAAGAGTTTACTTAGAAAGACCCAAATATAAAATTAGAGTAACAATACATGGGTGTATTTAGTAGTAAGTGTTGATGTACTTAGTAAGGCCCAAATTACCATTTTAACCCTAAGTATAAATACATCATATTTCTTGTTTTAGAAAGAGAAACACCATTTTGCAAATTTTAAGAGAGAGAGAGAGAGAGAGAGAGAGAGAGAGAAGAATTTGAAGAGAAAATTTAGTTTCCAAGGGGAAATTAAGAAGATTTAAGGTAATTTTCTCTTCTCTTTAAGATTTATTATGTTATATGTGATTAGATTGTGTTTTGGAAGTATATTTTGTATGAAGATTACATGAATATGCTGAGTATATATTGATTTGAATTATTTGTGGTTATGAATATGATTTCGTGGTGGAATTGGTGAAGAAGTTGGTAGAAGATGATTGTTGTTGTCAAAGGAAGCTTTTGCAGAACTTAGACCTTGAACAGTAGCTTGATCCGAAAATTTTATAAAATTTTATACGTCTTATTTTGGAAAACTGATTTAACTGGAAATATTAGGCATCAAAAGGGTCATGATAAATTTTATTTCATTTGAAAATGTTGAATATTCGATTTTATATGAATTTTTCGATCTGACCCTGGAATGCTGAAAAATGTTGATTTCTGCAGATTATATGAATTGTACAATTTTCTGGGTTAACCAAATGGTCTCCAAAAATTATCAAATTTTACAAACCTATTTTTACTTATGTTTATTATAACTTATTAAAATTTCATGCCCTGATTCTATGTATATAATATGTTATGAATTTTTAAAGTAGTTTCTATCACTGAGAATGTGCAGTTTACAGAATCTGCAGAGTGTAAAGTAAAGCTTGTTTAAATTGGTTTGGACATGAATTATGTCTTCTAAATTTTATCATGCTACTGAATATGTGTCTATATGATTTCTGGAAAGTTTCATGGCCATTGGATATGTGTTCGACTTATTAAAAATCAGATACTTAGATATACACAGTGATGCTCTGATTTTGGGGCCTAGGTGCTAAGTGTTATAAATGACAAAACAAATAGTTTCAAATTGAATTAAGGATCTATATTTTTATATGAGGTTATATAATGTTTCATTATGACTGTATTCTGATTTCATGAGGAAATGATATCATTTAGGATATAAAAAAAATCGTTGACGGGCCTAAGGACAGAATTAATATGTTTGTTTGATGAAATGTTATATGTTGGATTTTGTGTAATATGGCTTATGAGATCAATTTTGATTTTAGGATTTATGTGATTGTGTGATCTTGGTGGGAACATCAAGAGGTAAGTATACTAGACTTTTCAAATGGGATCAGAATGAATATAGACATTTATGTGTGACTATGTTACAAAAGTTTTGGAATTGTGTATTAATATGCAAGCATCAATTTGCTTATGATTATATGCCAAAATATTTGTTTATAACTTTGTGTTTATGTACTGTGCATGAGTCATTAAGCATTCACATTGCCATGCACACATGCATAAATGATTTTGAGAAATGAGAAAGTGGTTTTGTAAGAAAAATATTTGTGAAAGTTAAGACATCGTATTTTTTTTAGGGTATTCGAATTCATTACTTTCTTAGTAGGCAATTATAAGTGTTTTGAGCCTTTTGATATGTGTGGCCATTCCTTCGGGTTTGGTATATTTGATATGTGTTATGTGTTCCGTATGACATGGGAGAGACCTTTGGGTACCCTTAGGACTTGTGAGTCTTCGCAATTGTGCGTCGACGGATTTGTGCATATGGGAGGACTCGCCGATGATTAGGGCGAGGATGTGGCTCTTACCTTCGGGCATGAGTGTTTATTGTGTTTGAAATTTTGTGCCCCACTTGCTGATACCCCATATGACTCAGGCTCAATATGTGATATGTGAAGTCCTACTAAGTAGTAATTGAATGAAGATATTCCTAGTTAAATGTAAATGAAAGTTTAAAAGTGAGTGATTGTTGAAAACAAGTTTGATGTGATTTTGTATCACGTATTTTGGAATGAACATGGTTATTATCATGTTACATATTCATCTCATGCATTATATATTTATTATTATATATATATGTATGTATTTTTGTCTATGAAGAACTAGTATGCTTACTGAGTTTATACTCATTATAGGTTATTGTGATTCTCAGATAAATGATCGTGTGCATAGTGAATTTGGCGAAGCTTCTGCTGTCCCTTGGTTCCCTAAGTTTAGGACATTGGCTTGTATTTTATTCTTAGTTATTA
Organism: Melia azedarach; assembly: GCA_028052125.1. Lineage (NCBI taxonomy): Eukaryota > Viridiplantae > Streptophyta > Magnoliopsida > Sapindales > Meliaceae > Melia > Melia azedarach. The sequence goes on from CM051399.1 coordinate 9,543,806, forward strand.
AATATGATGGCTTAGAAATTAGACAATGAAGACTTTTTGAATAGATTTTGTGTTAATAAATATTGATGAATTTTCCTAGTGAAATGTATTTCTTGATATGTGTTTGATAGATCACTCTTTGACTTTTGCAAGTCGGGGTGTGACAGTTTGGTATCAGAGCAAAGGTTTAGGATTCTGTAGACATTTAGCTATAGTAGTCAAGGGAACCAAGTACAACGCCAAATCCTTAGGGTCTTGTATGTTTATATTTTGTGTGTACATACTTAGTACATATTACTGACCATTGTTTGAGTTGGATTAGTGAAATGGCGAGAAATTCAAAGACTACAAGTGTCTCGAATGCAAATGCAAGAAATATGGCTAGAGATCAAGATGCGCCAGTGACTCAAAATGCAGAAGTGGGCCAAGTTGACTCTAATACCATTATTCAGAATTTTGTGCAAGCCATTACAAATGCCATGGAGCAAAGACCGCAAACATGCAATGGGAGTGCTAGTTCTAACACCATGCACGTGGTAGAACAATTCAGGAAGCTGCAACCACCATTCTTTGAAGGCTCAATTAATCCATTGGTTGCTGAAGAGTGGGTTCGAGAATTGGAAAAGATTTTCCGCTTGATAGACTGCACAGATCAACAGAAGGTCACATGTGCCACTTACATGCTTAAAAGAAGTGCTAGCCATTGGTGGGAGATGACTAGCAGGGCTCAGGATATGGATGGATATAATGTTACATGAGACAGGTTTAAAGAGCTATTTAATGAAAAGTACTTCCCTCAATCTTTGAGAGATGACAAAGAGGCAGAGTTTATCCAACTCACCCAGGGTTCCAAGTCTCTGATAGAGTATGAAAGGAAGTTTGAAGAATTATCAAGGTTTGCTCCACACTTAGTAGACACTGAGGCACGTAAGGCTAGACGTTTTGAGAGGGGGCTTAAACCAGAATTAAGGAAATTGATCTCTGTACTTGAATTGAAGACTTACAGCTCGGTGCTTCAAAAGGCTCAGATTTTGGCAAAAGATGAAGTGGAAGGTACAGCATCAGAACCTAAAGATGTGGGTCAAAACTCCCAGAATAAAAAGACATGGATTAAGCCTCACTTGAAGAGATCTGACAAATGGAAGGGAAAGAAAAGGCAAAGAGATGACAAGACAGAGAAGCGTGACTTGCCGCTTTGTGAAACTTGTGGAAGATATCATGGTGGAACATGTTACAGGAAAACTGGAGCTTGCTTCAAGTGTGGAAAGCCTGGGCATTTCATTCAAAATTGTCCAGAGATGAAAAATGTGCAAGGAGGTCCAAGGAAGGATCAAAGAGTTCAAGCAAGGGTGTATGCTCTCACCAGGCAAGAAGCAGAAGATTCTCCCACTGTTGTGACAGGTACAATTTGTATATCTGGACATAGCGCATTAGCTCTTTTTGATTCGGGTTCTACGCATTCATTTGTGTCGCATGCATTTGCTAGAGGATTATGTATTGCACCTACTTTGTTGGATGATGAGTTATGTGTGGGAACCCCTTCAGGGAGTTTATTGTGTGCTAACGAAGTTTTGCGATCATGTAAGATTGGAATAGGTGAAAGGATTTTAGTGGCAAACTTAATACTTTTGCCTATGCATGACTTTGATGTTATTTTGGGTATGGATTGGTTATCTACCTACCATGCTAGTGTAAAATGCTACGAGAAAGAAGTGATATTTCGACCACCTGGCGAGACAGAATTCAAATTTGTGGGTACTAAATTGTTTGTGATGCCGAGGGTAATTTCAGCTTTACAGGCTTGGAAAAGTTTAAAGAAAGGTTGTATGGGTTTCTTGGCTAGTGTAATTGATATTGAGAAGGTAGAAGTGAACTTACAAGATGTTCCTGTTGTAAGTGAGTTTATTGATGTTTTTCCTGAGGACTTACCCGGTACCCCTCCTGATCGCGAGATCGAGTTCAACATAGAGCTTGTCCCTAGAACAACACCAATATCCAAGACACCATATCGTATGGCACCGTCAGAACTTAAGGAACTCAAGAAACAACTGGAAGAACTACTCGAGAAGGGTTTTATTCGCCCAAGTGTTTCACCGTGGGGTGCTCCTGTGCTATTTGTCAAAAAGAAGGATGGGACGATGAGATTATGTATTGATTATCGGGAGCTGAATCGAGTAACTGTAAAGAATAAATATCCGCTTCCAAGAATTGATGATTTGTTTGATCAGCTGCAAGGGTGTTCGATTTTCTCGAAGATTGATCTTCGTTCTGGCTATCATCAATTGAAGATCAAGACAGAAGACATTCCTAAAACTGCTTTTCGAACGAGATATGGACATTATGAGTTCGTGGTAATGCCATTTGGATTAACAAATGCTCCTGCTGCTTTTATGGACCTTATGAATCGCGTGTTCAAGGACTATTTGGATAAATTTGTGATCGTGTTCATAGATGATATTTTGGTGTCTTCTAAGAGTAAAGAAGAACATGAAGGTCATTTGAGGATGGTATTACAAGTTTTGAGGGAAAAACAACTTTATGCAAAATTCAAGTGCGAATTTTGGCTTCATCGAATTGCATTCTTGGGACATGTTGTTTCTTCCGAAGGTATCTCTGTGGATCCAAGCAAAATAGAAGCAGTTGTGGATTGGCCTAGACCGACCAACAGTGGAGAAGTTCGTAGCTTTCTTGGGTTGGCTGGATATTATAGGCGATTTGTCGAGGGATTTTCTAGGATTGCTACTCCTTTAACACAGTTAACAAGGAAGAATGTCAAATTTCAGTGGTCTGATGAGTGTGAGAAAAGCTTTCAAGAACTTAAGCATCAATTGGTGACTGCCCTAGTGTTGACAATTCCTACGGGATCTAGTGGATATGTAATTTATAGTGATGCTTCTCTTAAAGGTGTTGGTTGCGTGTTGATGCAAAATGGAAAAGTTGTAGCTTACGCCTCTCGACAATTAAAGAATTATGAGAAGAACTACCCAACTCATGACTTAGAGTTAGCAGCTGTGGTATTTGCTCTTAAAATTTGGCGGCATTATCTTTATGGAGAGAAGTGTGAGATTTATACTGACATAAAAGCCTCAAGTACTTTTTCACACAAAAAGAGCTAAATATGAGACAACGCCGATGGCTTGAGTTGGTGAAGGATTATGATTGCACGATCAACTACCACTCTGGAAAAGCTAATGTAGTTGCAGATGCTTTAAGTAGAAAATCTGTAGGAAGTCTGGCTACGCTTTTGACCACTCAAAAGCAAATCCTACTAGATTTTGATAAGTTTGGCATCGAAGTTGTGAAGGGTGACATTAAGGCTTATGTTGCACAGTTATCTATACAGTCTACTTTGATCGAGAGATTTAAAAAGGCACAACAGTCTGATGAATTTTTGAAAAAGATCATGGAAGAAGTTTTGGCAGGTAAAAGACCTGGATTCGTGGTATCTGATGACGGCGTATTACACTTTGAAGGTAGGCTTTGTGTTCCTAACAACAAGGACATAAAGCATGAAATTTTAACAGAGGCACATAATTCTTTGTATATCATTCATCCTGGTAGTACAAAGATGTATCAAGACCTTCGAGTGATTTATTGGTGGGTTAATATGAAGAAAGAGATTGCACAATTTGTTGAGCAATGTCTGACATGTCAACAAATTAAGGCTGAACATCAAAGACCATCTGGGTTGTTGAAACCTTTGTTAGTACCGGAATGGAAATGGGAACGCATAGCTATGGATTTTGTTGTAGGATTACCAAAAACACAAAAAGGTTATAATGCAATTTGGGTGATTGTTGACAGGCTGACAAAGTCCGCACATTTTATTCCGGTGAATACTGCTTATTCTATGGATAAGTATGCAAAATTATATATGGATGAGATTGTGAGGTTACATGGTATACCAGTTTCTATTGTTTCTGATAGAGATCCTCGATTCACCTCAATATTTTGGAAGAGTTTACACAAAGCCATGGGGACTAAGTTGAATTTCAGCACTGCATTCCACCCACAAACAGTTGGGCAATCTGAAAGAACCATCCAAATCCTTGAAGATATGTTACGAGCTTGTGTGATGGATTTCAATGGTAGTTGGGACACACATTTGCCGCTAGTAGAATTCGCATACAACAATAGTTATCAATCTACGATTGGTATGGCTCCTTACGAAGCTCTTTATGGAAGAAAATGTATATCTCCAATAGATTGGGATGAAGTTGGTGAAAGGAAAGTTTTGGGACCAGAGATTGTCCAACAAACATGTGAAGTAATTGAAAAGATAAGAGAAAGAATGAAAGTGGCACAGAGTAGACAAAAGAGCTATGCAGATAATCGAAGAAAAAGCTTGGAGTTTGTAATCGGTGATAAAGTATTCCTAAAAGTTGATCCGATGAAGGGAGTCATGAGATTTGGCAAGAAAGGAAAACAAAGTCCAAGGTTCATTGGCCCTTTTGAGATACTTGAGAGGGTAGAAGATGTGGCTTATCAGCTTGCTCTTCCTCCATCATTATCTGGAGTTCATAATGTTTTTCACGTGTCCATGCTACGAAAGTATGTCCCTAGCTCAAAACATGTGATAAGATATGAACCGTTCCATCTCAGGGAGGATCTTACCTATGAAGAGACACCTATTCAATTAGATCGGAAAGAGCAAGTGCTGCGTACACGGAAGATACCTTTCGTGAAAATTCTATGGCAAAACCATTCTATTGAGGAGGCTACATGGGAAAGAGAGGAAGAAATGCAAATGAAGTATCCTCACCTCTTTGAGTGACAAGCAAATGAATTTCGAGGGCGAAATTCTTCTAAGGAGGGGAGAAATTGTAACACCTCCCAAGTGGTATGTATTTTGTATATATATACGTCAGTTCCTATTAGTTTGTACATAAATAGCTTAATACACTTAAGGTATTTCTTTTGAAATATTTTATGAGTATATTTAGTATTAGATAAGAGTTTACTTAGAAAGACCCAAATATAAAATTAGAGTAACAATACATGGGTGTATTTAGTAGTAAGTGTTGGTGTACTTAGTAAGGCCCAAATTACCATTTTAACCCTAAGTATAAATACATCCTATTTCTTGTTTTAGAAAGAGAAACACCATTTTGCAGATTTTAAGAGAGAGAGAGAGAAAGAGAGAGAGAGAGAGAAGAATTTGAAGAGAAAATTTAGTTTCCAAGGGGAAATTAAGAAGATTTAAGGTAATTTTCTCTTCTCTTTAAGATTTATTATGTTATATGTGATTAGATTGTATTTTGGAAGTATATTTTGTATGAAGATTACATGAATATGCTGAGTATATATTGATTTGAATTATTTGTGGTTATGAATATGATTTCGTGGTGGAATTGGTGAAGAAGTTGGTAGAAGATGATTGTTGTTGTCAAAGGAAGCTTTTGCAGAACTTAGACCTTGAATAGTAGCTTGATCCGAAAATTTTACAAAATTTTATACGTCTTATTTTGGAAAACAGATTTAACTAGAAATATTAGGCATCAAAAGGGTCATGATAAATTTTATTTCATTTGAAAATGTTGAATATTCGATTTTATATGAATTTTTCGATCTGACCCTGGAATGCTGAAAAATGTTGATTTCTGCAGATTATATGAATTGTACAATTTTCTGGGTTAACCAAATGGTCTCCAAAAATTATCAAATTTTACAAACCTATTTCTACTTATGTTTATTATAACATATTAAAATTTCATACCCTGATTTTATGTATATAATATGTTATGAATTTTCAAAGTAGTTTCTATCACTGAGAATGTGCAGTTTACAGAATCTGCAGAGTGTAAAGTAAAGCTTGTTTAAATTGGTTTGGATATGAATTATGTCTTCTAAATTTTATCATGCTACTGAATATGTGTCTATATGATTTCTGGAAAGTTTCATGGCCATTGGATATGTGTTCGACTTATTAAAAATCAGATACTTAAATATACTCAGTGATGCTCTGATTTTGGGGCCTAGGTGCTAAGTGTTATAAATGACAAAACAAATAGTTTCAAATTGAATTAAGGATCTATATTTTTATATGAGGTTATATAATGTTTCATTATGACTGTATTCTGATTTCATGAGGAAATGATATCATTTAGGATATAAAAAAAATCGTTGACGGGCCTAAGGACAGAATTAATATGTTTGTTTGATGAAATGTTATATGTTGGATTTTGTGTAATATGGCTTATGAGATCAATTTTGATTTTAGGATTTATGTGATTGTGTGATCTTGGTGGGAACATCAAGAGGTAAGTATACTAGACTTTTCAAATGGGATCAGAATGAATATATACATTTATGTGTGACTATGTTACAAAAGTTTTGGAATTGTGTATTAATATGCAAGCATCAATTTGCTTATGATTATATGCCAAAATATTTGTTTATAACTTTGTGTTTATGTACTGTGCATGAGTCATTAAGCATTCACATTGCCATGCACACATGCATAAATGATTTTGAGAAATGAGAAAGTGGTTTTGTAAGAAAAATATTTGTGAAAGTTAAGACATCATATTTTTTTTAGGGTATTTGAATTCATTACTTTCTTAGTAGGCAATTATAAGTGTTTTGAGCCTTTTGATATGTGTGGTCATTCCTTCGAGTTTGGTATATTTGATATGTGTTATGTGTTCCGTATGACATGGGAGAGACCTTTGGGTACCCTTAGGACTTGTGAGTCTTCGCAATTGTGCGTCGACGGATTTGTGCATGTGGGAGGACTCGCCGATGATCAGGGCGAGGATGTGGCTCATACACAAATCCGTCGACGCACAATTGCGAAGACTCACAAGTCCTAAAGGTACCCAAAGGTATTTTCTATGTCATACGAAACACATAACATATATCAAATATACCAAACCTGAAAGAATTGCCACATATATCAAAAGACTCCAAACACTTATAATTGCCTACTATGAAAGTAATAAATTCAAATACCCTTAAAAATACAAAGTTTTAACTTTCACAAATTTTTTTCTTACAAGACCACTTTCTCATTTCTCAAAATCATTTATACATGTATACATGCTAATATCAATACTCAATGACTCATGCACATCACATAAACATAAAGTTGTAAACAAATATTTTGGCATATAATCGTAAAGCAAATTGATACTTACATATTAATGCATAATTTCAAAACATTTGTAACATAGTCACACATAAATATATATGTTTATTATGATCCCATTTAAAAAGTCTAGTATACTTACCTTTTGATGTTCCCAGCAAGATAACACAGTCACATAAATCATAAAATGAAAATTAATCTCATAAGCCATATTACACAAAATTAAACATATAACATTTCATTAAATAAACATCCTAATTCTATCCTTAAACCTATCAACGATTTTTCTTATATCCTAAATGATATCATTTTCTTATGAAATTAGAATATAGTCATAATGAAACATTATATAATCTCATATAAAAATATAAATCCTTAATTGAATTTGAAACTATTTTATTTAGTCATTTACAACACTTAGCCACTTGGCTCCAAACACAGAGCACCACTGAGGGTCAAATCAGAAAATAGTTTTGTAAAATTTCGTAATTTTTTAAGACCATTTGATTAATCCAAAAAATTGTGCAATTCATATAATCTGCAGAATTCAACATTTTTCAATATTTCAGTGTCAGATCAAAAAATTCATATAAAATCGAAAATTCAACATTTTTAAATGGAATAAAATTTATCATGCCCCTTTTGATGCCTAATATTTCTACCTAAATCAGTTTTCTAAAATAAAACGTATAAAAATCTATAAAATTTTTGGATCAAGCTACTATTCAATAATCATCTTCTACCAATTCCTTCATCAATTCTACCACAAAATCATATTCATAACCGCAAATTATTCAGATCAATATATTCTCAACATAGTCATGTAATCTTTATACAATATATACTTTCATAACACAATCTAACCATATGTAACACAATAAATTTTTTAAAAAAGAGAAAATTATCTTAAATCTTCTTAATTTTTCCTTGAAAACTAAATTTTCTCTTCAAATTCTTCTTTCTTTCTCTCTCTCTCTCTCTTAAAATCTACAAAATGGTGTTTCTCTTTCTAAAATAAGAAATGTGATATATTTATACTTAGGGTTAAATGCTAATTTGGGGTTTACTAAGTACACCAATACTTAGTACTAAATACACCAATATATTAATACTCTAATTTTATATTTTGACATTTCTTAAATAAAATCTTACTTAATACTAAATACACTCATTTAATACATAAAAAAATAACTTAAATGTACTAAGCTATTTACGTATAAGTCAATAGAAAATGACGTGTGTATACAAAATACGAACCACTTGGGGCGTGTTACATTTACAGTATCTAATGACAGAGTATTGCGCTTTGAAGGTAGGCTTGGTGTTCCTAACAAAGACATAAAGTATGAAATTTTAACATAGGCACATAATTCTTTGTATATCATTCATCATGGCAGCACAAAGATGTATCAAGACCTTCGAGTGATTTATTGGTAGATTAATATGAAGAAAGATTTTGCATAATTTGTTGAGCAATGTCTAACATATCAACAAATCAAGGTTGAACATCAAAGACCATTTGGGTTGTTGAAACCTTTGATAGTACCGGAAAGAAAGTGGGAACGTATAACTATGTATTTTGTTGTAGGGTTATCAAAGACACAAAAAGCTTATAATGCAATTTAGGTGATTGTTGACAAGCTGACAAAATCCGCACATTTTATTCCGGTGAATGCTACTTATTCTATGGATAAGTATGCAAAATTATATATGGATGAGATTGTGAGGTTACATGGTGTACCAGTTTTTATTGTTTCCAACAGAGATCCACGATTTACCTCAATATTTTGGAAGAATTTACACAAAGCCTAGGGATTAAGTTGAACTTCAACACTGCATTCCACCCACAAACAGATGGACAATTTAAAATGACCATCCAAATCCTTGAAGATTGCAAGCTTGCGTGATGGATTTTAGTGGTAATTGGGACAAACATTTGCCACTAGTAGAATTCGCATACAACAATAGTTATCAATCTACAATTGGTATGGCTCCTTACGAAGTTCTTTACGGAAGAAAATGTAATCTCTAGTACATTGGGATGAAGTTAGTGAAAGAAAAATTTTGGGACCAGAGATTATCCAGTAAACATGTAAAATGATTGAAAAGATAAAAGAAAGTGACACAGTGTAGACAAAAGAGTTATGCCGATAATCAAAGAAAAAGCTTAGAGTTTGCAGTAGGTGATAAAGTATTCCTGAAGGTTGATCTGATGAAAGAAGTCATGAGATTTGACCAGAAAGAAAAATTGAGTCCAAGGTTTATTGGCCATTTCGAGATATTTGAGAGGGTAGGAGATATAGCTTACTAGCTTGCTCTTCCTCCATCATTACCTGGAGTTCATAATATTTTTAACGTGTCCATATTACGAAAGTATGTCCCTAACTCAGCACATGTGATAAGATACGAACCACTCCATTTGAGGGATGATCTTACCTATGAAGAAACACTTATTCAAATATTGGATCGTAAAGAGTAAGTACTGCGTATAAGGAAAATACTTTTTGTGAAAGTTTTATGGCGGAAGCATTCTATTGAAGAGGCTACATGGAAACGAAAGAACGAAATACAAATGAAGTATCCTCACCTCTTCGAGTAACAAGTAAATTTTGAGGACATATTATGTATACATACACGTCATTTTTTATTAGTTTGTACGTAAATAGCTTAGTACACTTAAAATATTTCTTTTGAAATATTATATGAATGTATTTAGTATTAAATAAGAGTTTACTTAATAAAAACTCAACATAAAATTAGAGTATTAATGCATGGGTGTACTTAATACTAAGTGTTGGTATACTTAATAAGGCTCAAATTACAAGTCTAACCTTAACTATAAATACATCATAATTCTTGTTTTAGAAAAAAAGACATCATTTGCAGATTTAAGAGAGAGAAAAGAATTTAAAGAAAAAATTTAATATTTAAAGAGAAATTAAGAAGATTTAAGGTAATTTTCTCGTTTTTAAGATTTATTATATTATGTATGATTAAATTGTGTTATGAAAATATATTTTGTATAAAGATTATATAAATATGTTGAGTATATATTTATTTGAATCATTAGTGGTTATGAATGTAATTTTGTGGTATAATTGGTAAAAAAATTGGTAGAAGATGATTATTAATGTCAAATGAAGTTTTTGAAGAACTTATAAATTTATGTCTTATTTTGAAAAACTAATTTAATTGAAAATATTAGACATCAAAAGAGTCAATGATAAATTTTATTTCATTTGAAAATATTAAATTTTCGATTTTATATGAATTTTCTGATACGACTTAGAGATGTTGAAAAGCGTTGATTTCTACATAATATATGAATTGCGCAATTTCTGAATTAACCGAATAGTCTTAAAAAATTACGAAATTTTACAAAACTATTTCTATTTATGTTTATTATAACATATTAAAATTCATATCCTGATTCAATGTATATAATATGTTATGAATTTTTAAATGGTCCACATCACTGAGAATGTACAGTTTACAGAATCTACAAAATGTAAAGTAAAACTTGTTTAAATTGATTTGGACACGAATTATGTCTTCTAAGTTTTATCATGCTGCTGAATGTATCTATATGATTTTTGAAAAGTTGCATAACTATTGAATAAGTATTTGATTTATTAAAAATCAGAAACTTAAACATATTCAGTTGTGTTCTATTTTTGAGGCCAAGTAGCTAAGTGTTATAAATCACAAAACAAATAGTTTCAAATTTAATTAAAGACCTATATTTTTATATGAGATTATATAATGTTCTATTATGACTATATTATAATTTCATAAGAAAATAATATCATTTAGGATATAAGAAAAATCGTTGATGGGCCTAAAGACAGAATTATGATGTTTATTTGATGAAATGTTATATATTTAATTTTGTGTACTATAACTTATGAGATTAATTTTGATTTTAGAATTTATGTGATTGTGTTATCTTGTTGAGAATGTTGAAGAGGTAAATATACTAGACTTTTTAAATGGGATCACAATGAACATATATATTTATGTGTGACTATATTACAAATATTTTAGAATTATAGATTAATATGCAAGTATCAATTTGCTTATTATTATATGTCAAAATATTTGTTAACAACTTTGTATTTATGTGTTATGCATGAATCATTAAGCATTGACATTAACATGTATACTTGTATAAATGATTTTGAGAAATGAAAAAGTGATCTTGTAAGAAAAATATTTGTGAAAGTTAAGACTTTGTATTTTTAAGGGTATCCGAATTCATTACTTTCTTAGTAGGCAATGATAAGTGTACGGAACCTTTTGATATGTGTGGTCATTCCTTCGAATTTAGTATATTTGATATATGTTATGTGTTTCGCATAACATGGGAGAGACTTTTGTGTACCCTTAGGACTTGTGAGTCTTCGTAATTGTGCGTTGACAAATTTGTGCATGCAAGAGGACTCGTCGATTATCAGAGCGAGGGTGTGACTCTTACCTTCAGGCATAAGTGTTTATTGTGTGTGAAATTTTGCTCCCCCACTTACTATTACCCCATATACGTTGTTGTTACCCCATATACGAAAAGTCATCAACGAGTGACTCAAACTCAATATGTGATTTATTTTATGTAAAGTTCTACTAAGTAATAATTGAATGAAAATATTCCTAACTAAATGTGAATGAAAGTTTAAAAATAAATTAGTGACATGAATAAATTTGATGTGATTTTGTATTATGTATTTTAAAATGAACGTAGTTATTGTCATGTCACATATTCATCTCATACATTATATATTTATTTATGTATACGTATTTTCGTCCATAAAAAACTAATATGCTTACTGAGTTTATACTCATTATAATTTATAATAATTCCCAGATAAGTGATCATATGCATAGTAAATTTGGCGAAGTTTTTGTTGTCCCTTGATTTCTTAAGTTTAGGATATTGACTTGCATTTTATTCCTAGTTTAATAAACATTATGGCTTGGAGACTAGACACTAAAAATTATTTGATTAGATTATTGTATTAATAAATATTGATGAGGTTTCTTAGACAGTGAAATGTATTTCTTGATATATTATGTGTATGATAAATCACTCTCTAACTTTTACAAGTCGAGGCGTGACAATTTTAGCTTAACGTAATATACAGAAAAATACTTGGCATCATTAGAATATGCATCGTTAAACTACAATTTGACAGATATCTGTTATGGACAAACACAGTCGAACACATAACGACAAAGTATGATGTTCAAGCCGACACCTTAATAAAAGAATTTATTTTATTAAACACCTTTCTAGAGACCAGTTCAAGTTAAATAAGAACTACTACCCATATGATGAAATTTACATGATGGAGTATCATGTCGCATAGCCAATACAAGCAACTCGTGAAAAAAAGACAAATTAAGTACTTTCCACATAATAGCTAATCTCAAAAGTTAAAGATTTTATTCCAAATTATCTTCGTATTTTAATTAAAGATATTCCCAAGTTAGTTAAATACTAAAAAAAATCATCTAACCTTGGTAGAACCTAATGTAATATAGATTTTCATCAGGGAATTACCTAACCTTAACAACGACATGACAACACCCAATTAGTTGGCAAAAAGGACTATTTGATCACAACAATAGCTTAGAACAACTGATGGCAGATAAAAATGACACATAACCTACAAGGAATAAGGTAATCTTAAAGACAAGTAAAAATATAAGATATGACAAGTAATCTTAAAGCCAAGTAAAATATGAGACACACAGATAATCTTAGATAAGGTAAACTAATTCATTTTTTGACTATCATATATCCTAATGTTTTTAATTCATTTGAATGGAAAAGTCAGAACTAACCTTTCAAGAGCAAAAATGAAAAATTATACCAACATAGTATTAATAAATCATAGCCAAGCAAAGTTCCATGTATGAACCTATTTTTCTTTAAAAGTTTAAGGTATCTTTACATATTAATTATTATCTTCCTAATCTTCATTATTATCTTTTCCATTATCCTTATTATTATCTCTATTATCTATATCTTCTCCCTCTCTCCTATAACGTTTTTCTTTTGGCTTCTCTCTCAGTATTAAAAAGAAAGTCATTCAAACTCATATTTACTTCTCCAAAAAAGTGCTAACCTAAGCATTAGAGTGAATTCGTTGGAAACTCTCTAGCGTCTAGTCTTAGTGTGTTCTCTGCTATAAGGAGCCAAACTTAAGAGAGAAGTTATATGTAGGAAGCATCTCTAAATTTGAGTCGAGCTTGCTGGTTTTCCTATCCTAATTCAAAACTTAGAGGCATACAGAACACTACCTGAAGACCCATTGAAAGCTTCTCCAAAGTTGGGTTCGAAATCAACGTCATTTCTTTTTGCTGAGTTGAAAACATTGACCAAGCATTGGTCCTTACTATCAACCTATTTATATGTCCTTCCTTGGTGTGAGCAGGGTATTTTTCCGTATCAATAATCTTAATTATCTCACTTTAATAAACCTTAATATTCCCAAAATTTTGTCCTCTTTTAAAATACTTTCTTTTTCTCTAAATTTAAAAATAATAATAATTCCTAACAAATAAATGAGTACTATTTTTTAATTTTTAGTATGAACAAACAAAAATTCCTTTTATAATTGTAACTTAATATTCATCCAAAAGTAAAAGATCTAAAAAGAAACTTTCATTCGATATCTATATTCTCATACTAAATTTAGGAATATATATATATATCAATTTAAGATTTTCTTAAAAAAAGTTTATATTAAGTAAAAATTTAAGACTAATCCAAATAATAAATTATACTTTTATGATAATAAATTAATTTTAGATATATCTTCTAATTTTTTAACTAAAATTAAAATTGTAAGGAAAACAGTTTGAAGAGAATTTTAAAGAGGTCTCAAAAGCACCACTCTTCTTTTAATAGAATATTTAAAGAGAGCCAGCACCAAGATAAGAGTTTATATAACAATTATAACATTATCTAAGAGTCTAAATTACGTTGATTTCTACTCCTGATTATGGAGGAGAAATCTGCCTATAATACTGTGGCAAATTAATGAGCCCAACATGGCTTGAACTCGGTGCCCACCACCCACCTACTGAGTTGAGTGGCTGCCAACAGGGCTTGCAGATGTAAACACTTGATTGAATACCACTGTTCCTAGAGAAACAAGTTCTAGTCTTGCTGCTTCCGAGAACTAAAATCAGCACTGAAGATCAAGCCACATTATGAAGAGCAAGCATTTAGGTCTATAAGTCACATAGTAAATCCTCTTGGATTTTACAAGGAAATGTGGTAGAAACTTAAAATATAAACAAAAGTAACTCTGCTTCTCAGAGCATTCTATTTTACAAACATATACCTCAGAAATCATCATGATCAAACACAACACAAGCAATACCCAAGTCCTCAAGTAATAATTGATATAGCTTAAGATAGGAAACCCTTCCATCCCATGGATAAACACACAAGAGTTTTATCTCCCAATCTCAATCATATCTTAGTCTCACAGTCTAATAAATCACTGCTGAAATACTTGTTAACCAATCCTTCAGAGCATTCTAACTCAAAATATAAACAAAACTAACTCAAAGTTCAAGCTTTATTCAGCTTCTCAAAGCATTCTATTTTACAAAAAAAAATCAATACGATATAGCTTAAGATAAGAAACCCTTCCATCGCCATGGATATGCCAACATACGAGTTTTATCTCTCAATCATATCTTAGTCTCAGTCTAATAAATCACAGCTGAAATACTTGTAAATCAAGCTTCACATTCCAAATACTGAGCAATTATTTACACAAATCAAGAATGTGAACTTGTGTGTGATTGTTCAAAGAGAACATAAATAAATTGAAACGTCTTACTTGCCATTGATCCTCTCTATAACAGGTATAAGCCCTTGTGTGCCAAAGTTGCCATCTCCATTAGCCACCATTGCAGAAAACAACTGCTTGCCCAATGCAGCACCAGGCAGCACAACTACTCTCTTATGCTCACTTTCTTCAACTACATCTACACCCATTCCCATGTCCTTCACCATATATTCAGCAAACCCACCCGGCCTAAAGTCCTTCTCTATCATTCTATCTCCAAATAACTCCATTACCATCGACCCGGCAGCACCTCCCTTCACTGCATCCTTCCATTTTCTCACATCTAACCCTGCTTTATTAGCAAACACCAACCCTTCGCTCAATCCCAACAAATTGGCTCCTACAACAATCTGATTAGCGATTTTGCAACTCTGTCCACACCCAGCCTCGCCCATATACGTTGGCTTTCCCATGACCTGGAACAGCGGAGTCAACCATTCTACAACCTCTCTATCACCAGCCGCAAATAGAGCTAGTTTTCCTTCTCTAGCTCCAATGTCACCGCCGAAAACCGGCGCATCAACAGCCCAGCAATCCTTCTCCCTTGCGGCTTTGAAAATTTCGCGGGCGAGAGAAGGGTGGCTACTAGTGGTGTCGACAAAAACGGCCCCGGGATTTAGTCCTGAAAGAACGCCATTATTGTCCAAGGCAATTGATCGAACATCTTGTGGGTTGCCCACCATGCTGAAAACGACATCACTAGATTTGGCAACGTCGTGTGGCGAAGCGGCGAGAGTTGCGCCTTTGGATTATAGTGAAAGGGCCTTTGACGGGGTGCGAGCGTAGATGGTGACGGAGTATCCGGAGGTGAGAAGGCGCGATGCCATGGCGCAACCCATTACGCCGATTCCGATCCAGCCGATGCTGGTCTTGCTAGGAGAAATGGGTTTTGGGTAGGGAGTTTTCATTTGTTTCGGAATCGTGGGAGTGCAGAGAGCTTGTGGAGATCTAATTTTCTGGTTCTCGAAGAGCCGATTGGAATATTCTTTTATTTTTTATTTTTTACATTAGAAAATTGAGATACCCGTAATTGAGGGGAAAGGAAGTATCTAGGAGGTCAAAGTCTAATTCCATTTGATCAATTCATTTAATTTGATTTAATTCGATCTGTTTTTAATAAATTTAATCGTTTAATAGATTAAATTGTATTTGAAATTTTGAAATTCACTTACGATAAATTAGACTACGGATTTATATTGTTAATTTTTCAAAATTCGATTCGATTTATTAAAAATAGTATAATAAATTTTTTAAATAAAATAAAAATAAGTATATAAAACAAATCTAATAATTTTAATTATTAGGATTAAAAAGTAAAATAAAATAATAAAATAAAAATTAATAATTTTAAAATTATAAAATAAAATAATAATTTAAATATTTTTAGAAAAGAATAATAGTGCGTAGGATTAATATAATAATTATTAAAATTATAAAATAAAATAAAAGAAAGTCATAATTTACTTAAATTTGTTAACTTTTTTAAAGGAAAGAATAGTATTTTGTAGGGTTTAAGACTATATTTTAATAAAATAATTGGTCTCTACCTCTATGCTCTTTCTGCGACTTCATATTTCACCTACAATTACTTATAAAATAATTTATTCACAATCCTTTATTTCCCATTTAATTCTTTTTTCCCCTTAATTTTCTTAATTCTCCTTAAAATTCAAAAATTTCATTTCAATTTCTTTCGATTCTCACTAACTCTTACTCAATTACTTCTAACTCACATTCAAAGGTAATTTTTTTAACATTTTGTAATAGATTACTAAATATTAGTGTTTCTAATGAGTTTTTTTTATAATTATATAATTTTTATATTTTTCAATTAATAAAATTATATTGTGCTTATTATTTTATTAATATTCAATTTGTATAATATATTTCTTTTTATATTATTAATTAAATATTTTTTTATGTTGTATATGCCTTCTGAATTTGATAAAGGAAAAAATCAAATTTCTCCTAATAAGCTTGAAGGTACGCCTAATTTTGTGGATGATACTATAATTTTTTTTTAAAAATGAAAAAAAAAATTTCAAAAACTTAGATTCATTTTAAACAAATAGGTTATGATCCATCTAAACCTAAGTCACAATGTTTGGATTGTGGAGTAGAATATGCTTATGGATCAAAATAAGGAACATCTAATTTGTTGATTCGTATAAAAGAGAGATGTACAAAGTATTCAGGTCGAGAAGATAAAAAAAAATTATATTTTCAGCCTGTAAAATTGCGAGAGGGGTTAAGAAAACTTGTTGTAACAAGTGATTGTGTTGAATCTTGTAGAGAAGCAATTGTAAAATTTATTATAAAAGATGAGATGCCATTTAGAGTTATAGAAGGTAAAGGATTTAAAAATATGTTGAACGTTTTTTAAAGTAAATTTAGTATGCCTTCTCGAATTACTGTTACATGTGATGTTTTGCAACTTTATAAAAAAGAAAAACAAACTTTGAAAAACTTTTTTGTTAGTAATGGTCAAAGAGTTTGCCTTACGACAGACACATGAACTTCAGTTCAAAATCTTAATTATATGTGTCTTCCTGCACATTACATTGATGATAATTGGAAGTTGTAAAAGAAAATATTAAATTTTTGTCAAGTTGCTGATCACAAGGGTGAAATATTTGGTAAGCAATTAGAGACATGTTTATTAGATTGGGGCATTGAGAGAATTTTTGCCATAACTGTTGATAATGTAACTTCTAATGATGTGCTTGTTTCATATTTGACAAAAGTAGTGAGCAATTGGAATAAAATAATTTTAGAGGGTCAATTTATGCATGTGAGGTACAATACACATATATTGAATCTTATTGTTTGAAAAAGTTGAAAGATTATAATGAGTCAATTGCTAAAGTTCGTAATGTTGTCAAATTTGTTAGAGCTTCATCATCAAGGTTACAAAAGTTTAAGACATATGTTGAGTGAGAAAAAATTTCTTCAAAAAAACCTGTGTGCTTAGATGTTCCTACTATAAGGAATTCAACTTATTTTATGTTAGAATATGCTGAAAAGTTTCAAAAAGTGTTTGAGCATTTAGAGGTTCATGATAAAAAATTTATTCGTGAGTTTTGTGTTGGTGAAAACAAAAGGGCTCGAAGTATTTTGAATTGAGAATATGTTCGTTACTTCATTAAGTTTTTAAAGATTTTTTATTATGCTACTTTGCAATTTTCGAGTTCTTTGTATGTGACATCTAATACATTTTTGCGTCAATTAAGATTGATTTATGCTCAACTACGAGCTTGAAGTGAAAGTAAGGATGTATCTTTGAAAATAATAGCTCAAAATATGAAAAAAAAAATGACAAATATTGGGGGAGTTATAACAAAATTAATATGTTATTGCTTGTTGCTATATTACTTAATCATCGCCACCAAAATCGTCTTTTGAAGTAATAATTTTTTATATTATTCAGTCAAAATAAAGCTAATGAGTTGATTGTTGAAACACGAAATACTTTGAATAACTTATATGATCATTACAAGGTGCGTTACTCTAAGGATGTAGTGATAATAGATGAGATGTATAATAGACATGAGCTAGAAGATGACATTGATGACATTGATGTTAGGAAGGTATTTGAAAGTGGTTATAAGAAGTTTGTAAAAAAAAAATTGATGGTGAAAAATGCAAAATAGAAGTGGATTGTTAGTTAATAGAGCTAATATGAGAACATAGAAAATGAAGATTTTGACATACTTATTTACTGAAAATCTAATTTTTCAAAGTATAAGATTTTGTCATATGTTGCTCGAGATATTTTGACAATACCTGTCTCTATTGTAGCATCAGAGTCAAATTTAGTACTGGTGACAATATTTTTTATCCATTTCAAAGTTCATTATCTATAAGAACTGTAGAGTCACTTATTTGCACAAAAAATTAGATACATTCTTCAGCAATAAATCGTCATGAAGCAATGAATGAGATTAAACATATTGATATAGGTAAATAAATAAATTATATTTATAGTCCTATTAAAATTATATTTTTCTGCATTATCATTTTTTTCTATTTCTTACTAAAATTTTAGGTGATGAAAAGACTATATTTGATGATGCTTAATATCTTCTTTAAGATTGTAAGTAAATGGATTTATTATTTTTCTATTAGATTTATTATGTTATATTATGAATAATATAGTTTTGTTATGTTATGTTTATATTATGTTATAAATATTATAGTTTTATTTTGTAGTCCTCATAGTTTTATAAGACTCTTATCTCATTACTAAATTTTGTATCATCTAGTTTTCTTTTTTAATAAAGTTTCTCTAAACTTATTATTAGAGTCGTTATGAAGAACCATCTTGGAGTCATTCCTACCTGAGCAGAGATGGCTACCAGATGATGACAGAATGTTCTTTAAAGGGAGTGTTCGCCACAAGACCAATATCCACCGCATGTGAACATATTATTGATGATAGCATAAAGACAACAATCCCGAAATCAAGAGTGTCGCCAAATTATGTTATATCCAAAAAGTATAATCTCCTAGGATAACTTGTAATGCATAGACCACCTGATAATATGTAGAACTTGTCTACATTGATCCTGATAGCTGCCTGACGAAGCACTAAGACAATTGAGATCACATGATATTTGAAAGGTTTTTTAGCCCACGACAAAGGCCAAATAAGTGATTGACATCTGTCATGGTAAGAATAAGGTAAGGACTAAAGCTAATAAGGAATTGACATGTGGTGGAATATCTTCATTCACAATTTGCCACATGTCCTAGGGCTTCACTAACCTCAAGGGGCACACTCTCAAGTTTAACCTATAGAAAATCAAAGGCAAACATTAGGGTTTCTTTGTCTTGGCCAATCATGAAATTTAGCCAAAACAAACCTTATTCATGAAGCCAAGCTCAGATGAAATGTACAAAAGACTAAATAGAAACATACTAGCTATTAATCACACCAGGAACGAGAATGGCAGGACCCTTATGAGTAGGGACTTGGATGATGAAAAAGTAGAAGAAGTAAAGAAGTTAGCCAAGAAATGAGCTCATTTTCAACATATGGTGAGGTATATGTGTGATAACATGGGTATCTTGCCACCATCTCAACCACAAGAGTTTGAAGACCAACAATATACTCACTTTAAACAGAACCCAAATGTAGTTGACCGCGGAGTACTCAACCAACAAAGTAGACGATTTAGTTTTTCTTGACGTAAGATGCTAGTCTTAGAATCGCTTGGTAGCCTCCACACTAACCAAAGGTCAATCGTCAGTGATCAAAGAGAAAGACTCAGTCATGGAGATTCGAGACACTCATTGATGGCAAGACGTCAAAGAGAAGATAATAATCCTAAACATCTTTATGTGAAATATTTACGAAAATAATTATTTGACATCTTTATATGGAATCCTTATGTGGAATGTTTACCTAGAGCAATAGTTGGAAGGCAAACTCCAGAGCCTCATGAGGATCCAAGTTAGTCATGTCATACACCTTTTTTGCATTAATGGTCAACAAAACAAACTTCAATAGAGGCAGTACTTGAAGAGCATGGGGAAACTGGTCTGCAAGGGCATTTCCCAGTTTAGTAAAGAGTTGAGAAGGCCAATCTAACTTCTTATCTCTTTTTACCCTTTCAGAAGACCTAGAGAAACCCCACTTGATGTCATTCCTCCCTCATTGGAGTCACACAAGATCTAGGAGCGACACTAAACTCGTTCACGATTCTCTCTAAGGATTCTGCATCTTCATCGTCACCCTCAGCCTTTCCTTTCCCAAATCACCAGAGATTTCAGCCTCTCTAGTAGAGATAACTATACCACTTTTGCAAGTGACCTACATCAACAACATAATAATATGAGCATAACGGCACACCGATTAAAGATTTTAAAAGAGTGTCAAGTTGTTACCTTTTGTCAAAAACAGTAATCAAGCCCACCTTGATCAACTAAGCGTCATCGACCATATCATAATCAGAAAGGTTATCATCTAAGTACTCATGGACTGTCTTAAGATGTGCATTCTTTTCTTGGCAACGAACCCACTTTTCTACAATAGCACCTTATGTAAAAAAAAAAGAAAGGCAATATTGAAAGAGATAAGTCGAAAAAGAAGAAGATTTACCTGCCCACTTGAAACGGGTAAGAAAAACGCACATCCCGCTTTCATTGGTGAAGGTACAACCCCAATTCCTTGATGCCATAAACCAAAAGTCATCCCATGGTTTATCAACAATGCGGGAATTAACTTAGGAGACCACTTGAGCTGCCCCATAATTGCCAATAATACATTCTTGGCTTATTAATAACCGTACTAATGTCAAATGCAGCCCTGATGTTTCACACATTAGGCTTCATCCCTAGCACCTCCTTCCATATAATATACATAGTAGCGAGACTACTTCAGACCATTACACTCAACTGAGCAGGAGCAAAACCCATCTCATGTAGAACTCGTGTAAAGAATGATTGGATAGAAAAGTGATATCATATTCAAAAGATAGAGCTGTTATGACTACTTTATCATAATCAGACTTGCTAGGCATAAACCCACCTTAAGAAAAGAACAGCTTCACTGTTGGGGGAATCTCGAAATCTTTTCTCAGCATAACTAGCATCCTCTCTATCATTTCGGTAAAATGGTTGTCTAGACAGGAAGTTCTAGCCGGCTACAAGTCATCTGCCTCAAGATCATCGATCATCATAGTCGACTCCCTAGAACAGTGTAACACCCCAAATTTTGCCTGGGTAGGACAAAAATTAGAATGCAACCTATCCTCAAATTACATTGACTTTAACATTACAAATAAAATAAAAACCTCTAAATACAATGTAAAACCTCAAAGTTTAACAAATATTTATTAGAACTTAAGCCAAGATATAGCCTCAATGCAAAATGTTCTTTATTACAAATATCAAATATTAAATCTTCAAAATTGTCTAGCTTAAAATGTCTATCAGTTCTTTTTACCCACCTTAATCTGCAAAATATTAATGATGAAGGGTGAGCCGCCTACTCGGTAAGTAAATTTATACACAAAATTGCAAACAAATAGCCCAGAAAATATTTATTTATACATAAACATAAGTAAATAACAAAAATATTATAACAAAATAAATCAAACACTTGTTTTAGTAGAAACGTATAACAATATGTAAGCATGAATATCTCATTTAATAAACCAAAACACCCTAGAATTTATAACATTTAACAAAAAATGCAATAACACATTTAATAGTATATTTAGCTCACGTCTAAAAGCTTCACCAATACCTCGGTGTCTCATTTATAACAATACAATACAATTGTTCCCCAGAAATCTGGTCATTAACAGTCAATAAGTGCACATATAGTAACCCAACTAGCCAGTCGGTAACAATAATAATAACAGTTTCTATATCCAATGAGATAAATATTAATTACTAAATATGATTTTTCATGTACAATAAGTTCAATAACGTTTAATTCTAATGTTCAATCTGTGCAATTCATTCAATGCTTAATATGAAACAGTAAAACTAAATATCACTTGTTCTTTTTTATTTATTTAAATAAACTAGTACATGAATAAAATAGATTTTTATAGCTACTTAAAAAAGAAAGTTTTGATAAGAAAATAGCGTACATTATGGTTTAATAAATAAACAACTTAAACAAAAATAATTTTCTACAATGTGCGCTATATACGCATTTAGAAAAAATAAATATTAGTATCATTTAAGAAGTATTAATTAGATGAGAAAAGATAAAGTTTTTATCTTAGTAAACTTATTAACATAAACCAAGTTTATTTTACTTTAAACCAAGAAAATGATATAAACTAAGAAAATTCAAATTTGAGTTTATAAAGACAATCAAACTAAACAAAAATAATGCTTGAAACAATTCAATTTCTTATAATCAAATTCATGCTTACAATTTTCATCAATAATTTTAAGCACTTGATTACAATAAATCATGTATAAATCTACTTACCTCAAATCAATGATAAGCCAATAAAATTCCTCTATGCTCAACAATAAAAATCACCCCCTTCCTATAACATCATCACAATAACAAGTAAACATCTATTAACATTTTTCCTAGAGCAAAATCTTAAAAATCTTGACTTTAATAATTACTACTAACACAACCTATAAAACAATATATAGAAAAACATACCTAGATTAGTTAAACTTCTAGGAACCTTCTTCTACCAAAGCTTGAAAATATGGAGATCTTAGAGAGGAAACTTTTTAAAGAATGTTTAGTGAATTTGTAAAGTGAACTTATGGTATGAAGTGAGATATTACCACCTATTTATAGCCAAGAGTTAGCTTTCAAATTCGAAAGTTGATAAACTTAAATCCAATTTTCAAATTCAAATAAAACCAATATATCATAATCATAAATTCTAATCCAAATTTTAAATTGAAAATTATTATCCATCTTATTCACTTCAACCAAAATCCTAATTTCAAAATTTGAAAAGTAAACTAATCTATCATTTCCTTTTACTATATAAGGATATGGTATTACAACAGGTCCTTCTATATGGTTGCTTCTTGGCTTGCACCTGGCTTCCTTTGAGAAGTTTCGGCCTACCTTTGCGACTCATGAACATTTAACATTGATTGGGGTTTTATAAGTTCTTTTTGTCCTGCTCCCTTCGCTGGTAGAGGAAGCAGATCGCGAGTGTTGAGAACCCTCCTGATTAGACATGTTTGCAAAAACACCAAAGATAGTATCAATACTTGGTATCCTAAAATAGATCATTACCAGTAATGCCTCAACAACAAGAATTGACATAACAATGGCAAGTTTCACAACTCACGTATAAGTCTAATCACATCACTCTAACTTCAAGCATGTACTAAACAACCACAAGTAGGCAAAGAACAAGTAAACTCGGAAGTACCCATGCAACAATAGTATTCGATAGTCTATATAAAAGTAAAAAAGAACAAACTTTTCAAGCAAAAGGCATGCAAACAACATGGAAATTGAAAAAGTGTAAAAGCATATTGCCAAAGTAAAGCAAAAGCTAGCGTTGGCAAGTCACGCCAACGCCGGCCAAAACTGAAGAAAAGGTATCATATTTAACTTTTTTAGTGATGATAGAGCAAGAATGATGGCAAAGGTTGAGATTTATGCCGACAACACGCAAAATCGTGGGTTCGATTCACAATGATGGCAAGAAAAGAGGGACAAGACGACGATTTGTGTAGTTGGAAACCTTGTGTAGACGATCAATGGTGAAGGATCAACGAGAATCCAGCAAAAAGATGGATAGTTGTAGGGGAAGTTAAAACGCGTGAAGGAAGTAAGACAGGGGCACGTAAAGGGGAAAGATGACTAGAATGGATAAAATGACACTAGTGGTCTTAGATAGCTTTGAAAATGAGGGAAAGTGAAAAGGCACTTTAGTGTTTCATTTAAAAACCTTTGACTTTGGTGGATACACCAATACAAGACAAAAAGAAAGAATAAAAAAAGATAGATGGCTATAAGGAAGAACTAAAGAATAAAGGTACAAAGGAATTTTTCAATTCCTAGAACTAAATGATGGTTTGCAAACCCACTTTCAAAATAATGGGCCCATGCTACCATACTCCCCCTTGATTAAAGAACCTACCATAAGTTTTTCCTTAGATGAGGAACATTTTCGCCTATATATGAAAGAATTTTTGTCAATCAATCATCTCGATGATAGAGTAATTATTTGCCAAAATGATCTGAGATCTACCCCTAAGAATAGAGGCTTGAATTGCTCAGGGTTTGTTGACATGCAACTCCATATAGAATAATTAGGGATGCTAAGAAAGCCCAATCAAAGGGATAAAATTTCAAAGTGGCATACCCAACCTACCTATATGTAAAAGGTGGCTGGTGAAAGCTTCCAATACACGCAGCTCCTCCTTGGCCATTAGAAGCTAGGGGACCTCTATTATGAGAAAAATATTGGTTAGACACGTGACGGTAAGTAAGTCCACAAGGTACCCTATAGGACATACCACCTTATGAAGAATCCTCTTGGAGTTGTTCCCATCTGAGCAGGAATGGCTACCAAATGATGATGAGACGTTCATTAAGGGGGTGCTTACCACATGACCAATACCCACGACATGTGAGCATATTATTGACGATAATGTAAAGACAACAATGCCAAAAATCAAGGGATCTTGTCATCAAATCATATTATATCCAAAAAGTATAATCTCTTAGGAAAACTTACAGTGCAGGGACCACCTAACAATGAATAGAACTTGTTTACAATGATCTTGGAAGCTGCTTGACGTGGACAGTGAGACAAATGAGATCACATGATATTTGAAAAAGTTTAGGCCTACAACAAAGGCAAAATGGGTGACTGGCATGTGTCATGGTAAGGATAAGATAATCTTCAAAGCTAATAAGGGAATGATATGTGGCAAGATATGTTGGATGAGCCATTCATAATCCGCCATGTGTCCGAAGATTTGACCAACCTCAAAGGGTAAACTCTCAAGTTCAACCTACGAGGAACTAAGGACAAACGTTAAGGTTTCTTTGTCTTAGCCAATTATGGCCAAGAGAAGGCCCTCTATATAATTATATTTTTCTCCAAACCTAAAGGCATCTTGAGTGTCATCTTGGGAACCGTCACCTTGTCACCTTATATGCTTTTCTCCTTAGAAACCTTAAACACACAAGACCTTAAGTTCTAATAATGGGTCATTCTTGGGATTCACCACTATCATTCATTATGTCCCATGACTGAGTTGTCATTCCT
This sequence comes from Melia azedarach, assembly GCA_028052125.1. Taxonomy (NCBI): domain Eukaryota; kingdom Viridiplantae; phylum Streptophyta; class Magnoliopsida; order Sapindales; family Meliaceae; genus Melia; species Melia azedarach. Next base: position 9,569,461 of record CM051399.1, read on the forward strand.
ACACCATTGTCAACCTTAATAACTCCAGTACACTGAGTCCTCTTTTAGCTTGTTTAATATTCTCACCTTTTAGCCATTTTCCATGGTTTTTATCATATTAAAGCCTTTACAATCACTATTCACCTTTTCCAAGATGTGTGCTAATTTAATCCTTGGAGAAGGGTTGACGTAAGGTAGCTCTACTCTACTTGTGTTTTCTGTCGTAGGTTGGACAAAGCTCAGAAGAAGTGGCGGGAAATCCCTTGGGATGGGACGCAATCAAGGAGGTGTAAGCAACATCTCAAAAAACGAACCTTGGAAGCCCTCGTGAGCTTGGTTTACTTAGCTTGGAGCTTAGACTAAACCCACATCACTTGGGTTGTGAGTTGTGATATTTTCTTACATCAACAATATTTTGGTGATTATCTAAAAAATTAGGTACTTGAAATAATACTTTTCAAGAACACATAATATATGTTGATCCTGAAATTTTGTAATGTGACACATGGATACCACATTGGTAAATGATAATCAACAAACACAATTTGTAAATAATAGGTAACACATTCATGGCATGATGACCCCAAGCGCCATCTCGGTATCCTTGGCTGACTGGTTTGCCGGGGTGGATATAAAAAGTGAGTACCTACATTATAGAAATTAGTCAAGGGTCGATAGTGGTATTATCGATGAAAGTTTTCCGACAATGAAGTCAGACCGAAAAAACAAGATAGAGTCGAGAGTTGAATATACGGAGCGCATTTTTTATTTATAGAAAAGGTGTTTATCTTCCTTCGTGGAATGTCATGGTTTACATAGGCGTGAAATGAAAAAAAAAAGTTGTCGCCTTCCCACATGAATCACTACTCACTGCCACGAGGGAAGGCAGGTCACCACCATCATTCTCTTTATGTGTCACCTTTATATTAGACCCTTACTTTATCCACTTGATTTAACCTAATATTGTGGGAGCCATTTGCAAATCATCAAACATGCATCACTTTTATGGTTTCAAGGTTCACAGATACCAAGACACATCTACTGCTTTATATTTCTATGACTCATAAGCCGATGTGCTAAAGCATAGGATGTGGCCTTTTCATGTGAGTCTTTAACTTCTTCCTACAATATGAGGTCACTATCTTGAAGTAACTACCATGGTGGTAAGTAATCTACCGTAGTTTGTGTGTTTTGTCTTTGGAATGGCCGATATGGATTGCCTTTTGTCATGCCACGTCAACAATAAAGATTCTTATTATAATAATATATGTTTTTTTAAAACCGTTTTCTTAGTGTTTTCGCAAGAGAACAAAATTTGAAAGAAAAAAGTTTTAAGGACTAGTTAGTCAAGTTTTATATATGCTTATAAGAAGATTTTTCACATCTAACTGTTATGTGATAATTGAATTCTTAATTTTGTATACACATTAGATTGATTACTTTTAATCATATATAAATAACAATAATCACAACAAGAAAATAGTTATTATTAACTATTCGTGAGTATCAGTAATATACTTTACTGACACTAATTCTAGGTAACGTAGTAGTCCCAGCCAGTAATTGTTGATACTAAGTAGAGTATTATGATAAAAGTATCAACAACTTATTGATACTATTATATCTCGAACTATTGACAGTTTTGCAATGTCAGCATTATTTGAATTTCTACAATTTTTTTAGTTTTTGCTAATATAAGATTCATATCAATAAGTATGTTTAAAATTTAAATAAATTTTATTGTTAATAAATAATATCCATATTTATTTTTCAAATTAATTTTTAATAGTAACATAATAATGAAGATTGATCTGTTGCATATATATTGTAAATTAAACCTACAATGCAAAACACAATTTAACACATAATATTTTACAAGTATTCATATACAATTCAATAATAAAGACAAGTTCTATAAGCTTATAGCTTTGGTATGAAGTACCAACATACCTAATATTAAGAATAAGTATAGTAATAAGTTCAAGTACAAACAAACAAATTTTAAATTCACCTTAAAAAATGAAAACTATAGGCACTTCGTTGGACGACAGTGCACACCATGTGTGAGTAATTCAAGGAATCTCTTTTTCTCCTTCTACCATGAACTACAGTTGCCAAACTCTAAAAAGGAAAAGTATTGATTAGTAAGTCATTTACATGGCAAAAAGGCTATCTAAAATTTAAGCCAAAAAGTTTAGGCATGAGATTTTTGTTGGTTAAGTATATATTATACATGGCTAAAGAACAATATTCTAATTATATAAATTAAACTATAAGCAATTATGAATTTATATTCTATATTTTAATTCCAAATCAAACTCATATTATATATATATATATATATATATATTATATATCTTTTGAGATCGTTAGTTTTGTTATATTCTACGTAGGCTTTCTTTATATATTTTTATTAGTTTAATGATTATTACTTGTCATTCAAATTTTGAGAAAAATTAAAGTTTCCAACAAATTGTAATGAAAATTAAACAAACTAAAATTCATTAATTTACCTTATAAAATCCTAATACAAAAATTGAATAAATATACCTGATATGGATGGAAAAACAGGAAAGAAATTTTTTTGGGGTGGGCAAAAAAATTAGAATACCGAAAAACTGGATCGAATCAGATAGGAACCGATAAATTCGATCCGGTCTGGTTCTAACTTTCTAAATATTAGATTTTTTTATTCAATTTCGGCATTAACTCAAAAAATATAGACCAGACTAAAGAATATTTTTTAATATATTTTATTATCTAAATGACGTCGTTTAAAAGATTGAAAAAATAATAATTAAAAATAAAAAAACCTAAAAAATGAATAGGATCGAACCTGAACCGACTGGTTTGGTTCGATTCGATTCTAGTCCGGTTTTCATATTAGTTTGCTCTGGCTCTAATTCTAAAAAATAAAAACCCAAATTTTTTCGGTCTAATCTAGTTTTGTTTAAATTCGAATTAAATCAGACCGTGCCACTTCTAATTCAAAATCATTAGCCTCTATATAATGCTACTTGATGAAAACAAATTTGAAAAAAATAAAATAAAATCATCATTTTATTTTTCTTAATACAATAACTTAAACCATCTCCATCTTTTTTAAAAAAATGCTATCTTTTATCTTAGAGGTCATACATTTGCATTGTCCTAGATAAAGTTTATGAAATTATATTCAAAGAAAAATTCAATATCGTGTTCGGTATATTCATCAAAGCAGGGGAAATATACAAGTCATCACAACAGGGGAAACATACAAGTATACGATCAAATTGTGTGGATGCTAAGTTTACTACAAGAAAAGTTACATGCAGTAGCATTTGGAAAATGCTACCATATGTGATTGGTAGCATTTTGGCCTATGCTATGTTAGCTAACCTAACTAAAAGTTTGTTATAAAATATTATATAAAATTAAATATTTACTCTATTGATCTTTGAACATATTATGTAACTAACAATTATCAATATAACTATAAATTAATATAAGAAAAAATATTAAGAAAAACCTGGCCTCAGAAAGGGAGTCGCATGTTGCGTTGTTCTAAAGTCAAAAAGTTCTTCCCTTGTGCCGATATTGACGGATCTCTTCAACTCCAAAATAAAACCCTAGCTCGCAACCACTCTTCTTTGATGAGCACAATCACCAAGAAGAAAATATTAAGTTTTTGATAGTCATAGTTGCAAGAAAGATAGTGTATGTAATATTAGAGAGTAAAATATATATCAATTGTATATAATGCACAAAGAGGTAACACTCTTTATATAGTAATGTTTAGTCTTAGGCATTAAAATAAGAATTAAAGGCTGATTTAAATTTTCAAAATTTGTAAAGAAATCATAACCACCATGGAGTTTATTAGGAGAATTAAATTTTGTAACTCCAAATACTATTGCAAAATTTAATAAATAAATATTATAAAGTTTTGAAAGCTTTATCTCCAACAATCCCCCACAAAGGTTTAAAACTTCAAAATACATATATACATATATTTGCAATATTTCTATTATGCATTCGATGTAAGTGCCTTTCGAGCTTGAACTTACACTTAGTGTTGGCAATATTCATTTGAGGCACTAGAGCGAACTATGTCTTGAACTCAGTTCCTTTTACCAAACTTCAATTACCACTCACATCTTGATTCTCATGAGAGTTTTAGAGAACATCCCTTTTCTCACGGTCACGGCCTCACAACAACTCTCACTTAGGTAAATCCTCCAAAGGTATATGTAACCTATACCTTGCAACAGTATGCTTGTCTTGGATTCATTCAAGGTAAACACCTTTTCTTAATATCACAAACTAGCACTTTGCCATAGGGATGAGTATAAGCATATCTACTCTAAGATATGTTCATAGTGCTAAAAAGTCATGCAGTATGGATTGTTCCTACCCATTAAACCTCCTTCATGGAATCTCCAATCACAAAGGTTGGGTTACCTCCCTAGATGACTTCCCTTGTGAGCTTAGGCCCACCCCCCTTAACAATTCTAAAATAGCTTTCCTCGAAAGCCCTTTTGTTAATTAATCAGCTATGTTCAACTTTGATTTTACAAAATCTAAAGTAATAATAGCATTCTCAATAAGGTTTTTCACCGATTTATATCTCACTCTAATATGTCTATTAATCTTCTTATTTGTATGAGTTTGCTTTACTAAATCTATAACAGCCTTACAATCACAATATATTGGAATAGAAAATAAGTTTTTACCTACAATAGGCATCTTAAACAAAAGACCTTTAATCCATTCAGCTTCTTTACAAGTAGTATCTAAAGCTATAAGCTTACATTCCATAGTGCTTCTAGAGATTATGGTTTGTTTCTTAAATCCCCATGAAACAGCTGCTCCTCCAAGAAGAAATATATAACTAGTGGTAGACTTTCCATCTATGGTATTTGTTATCTAATTTGCATAACTATATCCTTCAATTACATTTGGGTAACCTTGATAGCATAATGAATAATCAATTGATCCTTTAAGATATTTGAATATCCTTTCTAAAGCACTCCAATGTTCATTACTCGGATTATTAGTATATCTACTAAGTCTTCCTATAGCATATGAAATACCAGGCCTAGTTTTTTTGCTATGTATAATAAAGATCCTATTATCTGAGAATACCTTAATTGAGACACTAGTTCTCCTTGATTTTTTTTCAATTTTATACTAGGATCATAAGCCGTAGAAATTGGAGTACTATTAAAATATCCAAATTTTTTTATCATTTTCTCTATCGAACTACTTTGATCTAAAGTGATACCTCGAGTTGTTTTACAAATTCTCATTCCTAGAATCACATGAGCTTCACCTAAATCTTTCATATCAAAATTTATCGACAAATATGACTTAACATCATTTATTATCTTTAAGTTTGGCCCAAAAATCAAGATATCATCTACATATAAACTTAATAAAACATGTGCTCCATCAATCTCTTTGTAATATAAACATTTATCAAATTCATTAGCTCTAAAACCATATTCTAAAATTACTCTATCAAACTTCTTATGCCATTGTTTTGGAGCTTACTTAAGACCATAAAGAGATTTTACTAATTTACAAACTTTATGTTCTTGTCCCTTTACTACAAAACCTTCAGGTTGTCTCATATATATCTCCTCTTCTAAGTCTCCATTTAAAAAGGCAGTCTTTACATCCATTTGATGAATAACTAAGTTATGAATTGATGCTAAGGCTATTAATATTCTAATTGATGTAATACTAGAAACAGGTGAATAAGTATCAAAGTAGTCTATTCCTTTTCTCTGGGTAAACCCTTTAGCAACTAACCTAGCTTTATACTTATCTATTGTACCATCGGGTTTCAACATTTTCTTGAAAAACCATTTACAATCTATAACGCTATTACCAGGAGGAAGATCAGCTAACACTATTGTTTTGAACAATAGACTCAAATTCATTATTTATGGCTTCTTTCTGAAAAGGTGCAGTTGTAGAAACCGTAGCTTCTTTATAAGTTGTAGGATCTCCTTCAACTAGAAAAGTATAAAAATCTTCTCCAAAATTCTTAATCTTTCTAGGTCTTTTACTTCTTCTAAGTTCCTCTAAAGAATCAACATAAGAACTGTTAGAAGGTTTTTCATAAGTCATTGGCTTCTCGATTTTGTTCCTAAAAGGAAATATATCTTCAAAGTAAGTAGCTTCTCTAGATTCAATCACTATATTATTGGATATCCCACTAACCTCAGAATTTATGACTAAAAAACTATTAACACTGTTATTCTTACCATAACCAATAAATACTGTATCTATGGTTTTATGGCCTATTTTCTTTTTCTTAGGATCTGATATACCTACTTTCATTGAACACTCCCACACTTTAAGAATATTAAGGTTAGAAACTCTACCTTTCCAAACCTCATAAGGTGTTTTCTCTTGATCTTTTATAGAAAACCTATTCAATATATAGCACGCAGATAACATTGCTTGCCCCCATAAATTATCGAGTAAACCAAAATTTAATAACATTGAGTTTACCATATCTAGCAAGGTTATATTCTTCCTTTCAGCAATATCATTGGATTGTGGTGAGTATAGCGGTGTTAACTTATGTATAATTTCATTTTCTTCACAAAAAGTAGTAGAGTCATTAAGAATATATTCTCCACCTTTATCGGATCTAAGTCTCTTTATCTTATTCTCTAATTGATTTTCTACCTCATTTTTATATACTTTGAATTTATCAAATACCTCATTCTTAGTCTTTATCAAGAACACATAACGATATTTCGAACAATCATCAATAAAAGTCACAAAGTACTTATTACCTCTTATAGTAGGTGGTCTATTAGAATCACAAACATCACTATGAACAAGTTCTAAAATTTGAGTATTTCTATCAATAGACTTATAAGGCTTCTTAGGTTGTTTGGCTTGTACACAAATTTCACATTTTTGTTTGAAATCAATTTGAGCCTTAGGAACTAAACTGTAATCCATCATTCTTTTAAGCTTTTTCAAATTTATGTGACCAAGTCTTCCATGCCAAATACTAGATAATTCAATGCTAAGAACTTTATAAATTTTATTGAAATTTGAAACATTATTCAACTTAAATAAACCATCACAAACATAACCTTTACCCACAAATACATTGTTTTTGGAGATAACTATCTTATTAGACTCTAGTCCAATCTTATATCCTTGTTGAACTAAGAAAGATCCGCTAATAAGGTGTTTTCTTACTTCGGGTACATGCCTCACTCCTTTGAGAGCTAAAAGTTTTTCAGAGGTCATCTTTAAATCAATATCTCCAACTCCAAGCACTTGTGCAGTAAAATTATTTTCTAAAGTTACGCTTCCTCCACTTGAGTACTGATAATTTTTAAAAAACCCTACGTCAAAACAAACATGTACATTCGCACCCGAATCTAACCACCATGTATTATTCTCATAAGTAAAATTCACACTTAAGGAATTAGAATCATACCTAATGGCAGGTTTACTAGAAACTTCTTTTTCCTCTAGCACATGAACAAGATCCTTTTGCCCTTTATGAAATTGCTTAGGCTTAGTCTTGAAAGCCTCAGTCTTCCTGTAAAAACAATCCCTAGCCAAGTGGTTGGTCCTTCCACAAATATAGCACAACCTATCTCCTTTGCCTTTAGAATTCTTCAAGTTATTAGTGTAAGAAATGTTAGGGCGTTGACCACTCTTAACTTAAAATTTTTTTTCTTAGGTTTATAACCATATCTCTTATTGTTTTTGAAATTTTTAGAACTTTCAACAATATTCACCTTAGAGTTCTCATTTACATTTATGTCACTTAGTCTATTTTTCTCTTCTATCCTAAGGAAATTTGTCACTTGTATCGTGGTAAGATCTCCTTGTTTATGCTTAAGGGATTTGACAAAATTAGACCAACTAGATGGCAACTTTTCTATCAAACAAGATACTTTAAAATTTCACTAAGTTTTGTATCATTTTTCTCAACTTTCCTCAAAAGTTCTTAAAATTCATGAATTTGATCAGTAATAGGTTTAAAATCTATCATCTTATAATTATTAAAATTAGACACAGCAAATCTATTAATACTAGTGTCCTCTATCCCATAGGCTTGCTCAAGAGCTTTCCATAAATCTAAGGCATTTGCGGTAGATTCGTATACATCATATAAGTGATCACCCAAGGCACTCAAAATTCTATTATAGCAATGATAATCTATATCCTCTTTTAAAAGTTTAGTACTTGAACTAGAGTTTTGAGAGGTTCTTTCATTATTGGGTTCAATAACCGAGATTAATCCTAGAACGGTGAGCTAATATTTCAATTGTCTTTGCCATCTCCTTAAGTTTTGTCCACTAAATTTTTCTAGTTTAACACTATTTCCTCCCTTGGATTTATTCATTTTATTAAAGAATTCTAAAAGCAAAGAATATAAGAAGTCTATGTAATAACAAACAATTTATTAAGAAATTAACTAGAAACAATTATTAAAAAATTTTTGAAGAATTAAAACGTTACTTTTAGAATTTATACTTTCAGTGACAAACAATTTTAGTTTTTTTAAATTAAAAGATGTTTAAGAATTTATAAAGGAGAAAAATAGTAAGACAATTTTAATTACAAATTATTTGAAATTTGTAACCGAAAATAATTTTTAACAGGCTAAAAATTATAGTTGAACTTAAAGTCTTAAAAATTATTAAAAGAATACAGTGTTAAAATAAAATAAAATAATTTCAACGTTTAATTTAAATATATAAATTTAGAACGTTTTTAAAATTTTGAACAAACTAAAGTAATTTGAAATTTAGATCAAATAAAATTCTAGAAAGAGATTATTTTTAATGTGTAAGAAAATTATCAAATTCATAAAATTATAAATTATGATATATCAATGAAAATGTTATTTTTTTAAGGAGAATGTAACTAAAAAATAAATTAATTAACGAAAACCTTATAACAATATCACCTAATAGAAAATGAACTCAACCAATAACAATAGAATTTATATATCACTTAATTAACAAATAAGGATGAGCAAATAATAAAGTTTACCTAGCATGTAATATTATAACTATCACATTAAAAATATATAACAAACAAAGATTTACTATCTCTTTTTTATACTTTTTTTTACTTTAGATTGTTATAAAATATTATATAAAATTAACTATTTATTCTATTGATCTTTGAACATATTATGTAACTAACAATTGTCAATATAACTATAAATTAACATAAGAAAAAATATTAAGAAAAACCTGGCCTCAGAAAGAGAGTCACACGTTGCGTTGTCCTAAAGTCAAAAAGTCCTTCCCTTGTGCGGGTATTGACGGATCTCTTCAACTCCTAAATAAAATCCTAACTCGCAGCCACTCTTCTTTGATGAGCACAATCACCAAGAAGAAAATATCAAGGTTTTGAGAGTCGTAGTTGTAAGAAAGATAGTGTATGCAATATTAGAGAGCAAAATAGATACCAATTGTATATAATGCACAAAGAGGTAACACTCTTTATATAGTAGTGCTTAGTCTTAGGCATTAAAATAAGAATTAAAGGCTAATTTAAAATTTCAAAATTTGTAACTTATAACACCTTAAATCTCCATAACTGTTGATTTAAAATTTAAAAAAGAAATCATAACCTCCTTGGAGTTTATTAGGAGAATTAAACTTTGTAACTCCAAATATTATTGTAAAATTTAATAAATAAATATTATAAAGTTTTAAAAGTTTTATCTGCAACAAAGTTTTTACTTTTTGTAGCATTAATTGGATGCTACAATAATGAATTAATAGCATGTAAGAAAAGCTACGTAACCACCACTAATTGCATTGTATAAATGTTATCATTGGACTATAAGTAGCATTTATAAAGTGCTACCAAATACAAGGTATAGTATAGAAAAAAGGCTATTACTACAACTTTAGTAGCAATTTAGAATTCTATTATCCTATTTTTTGTAACTTTTAAAAAGTGAATAATGGAGATCGAGATGCAATCCAAATAGTTCAAGCTAATATTCCAAATTCCTTTCATAATCCTTTACAAGGAATTGGTGGTCCAATGACTAAGGCAAAGACAAAGAGGATGAAAGAGGCTTTATAAGGCCTAATCATGGAAGTGCATGATAAAGAAGCTATTCTAGAAGGTTCTAAGGCTGTTCTTGAAGTTTCAAGACTTCACCCAAGATAATCACTTATCTTTTTGTGCAAGAAGAAGAATAATATAGTCCTGCATTACTAAACCCTCGTGCCGCATGAATAATTTGGGCTTTTAAAGATTCCTTACTCTATATGGAATAAGTTTCCTTATTAGATTAGGATTGTTATTAAATTTTCCTTATTAGATTAGGATTGTTATTAAAGTTTCCTTATTGGATTAGGATTGTTATTCAGGTTCCCTTATAGGATTAGGATTATGGTTTTATTTTCCAACTTAAGTTAGGATTTCTATTCCTACTTAATTTTGGACACTTCTTTTATTTCAGATTATGATGTTTACATGGCTATATAAAGGCTACAAGTATGTAAAACAAATTTTCATGATATCATTAATAATATTGAGATATTTTCAGCACGCTTAGCTTTACTTTCTTGTGTTCTTGGGAGAATACAATATCTTGACTTATCAAGGGAGTGATCAACCTTTGTGGCATCTTCAAGATTGGAATTTTAAGGACTTAGTTTTCTTAGGTTATAATCTGATCATCTAAAACTTGTTTTCTAGTTTCTTGGGTGTGCATCACAACTGATTCAAGAGTTTCTAGGGTCCGGCATCTAGTGGGTTCTTATCATTTGCTATCAGAGCTTTTGCTCTAAAAGCAGGTTACTTATTCTTTTCTTTTCCTTGTTTTATTTTATTTTATTTTTTTTGTGCAATCTTTTGTTGTCTTCGCATAACTTTCTTGACTTCTTATACTCTACTTCTTTGTGTTTAGTTTTGTTAACAAAAAGAAAAGAAAAAAAGAGGGATCGAAAAGACTATCTTTTCCCAGCTAAAAAGGGATTTCTTGAAACGCAAGATCATATTCCTATTCAAATAAATCATAACAATATCTCCTTTTCTTTTTTGGATTTGACTAATCGACAAATTCAAAGCCAATTAGTACTAATTCTTATCAAATAAGGATTTTTGTGTATGTTCTTTTTTGAGTTAGGATTTCTTTTCCTTAAACAGTTGTCTTATTATACTAACTAGTACTAATCCTCATTAAATAAGGATTCTTGCGTCTAAATTAATTCAATTTCATGTTTCATATTCTATTTATTCCATTCGAGATCAATTGTGTAAGACTGTTTGTGTCTTTTAGCTTTGCTTTTTAATTTGTTACATTCTAGTGATTTCTTTTACATGTCTTTTGCTTCCTTTTGAAGTTTTCTTATTTTTTTTAGCTCTTTTAATTATTTTTTTTCTTCATTGCCTTTTGCCTTAACTAAGTTTTTAACATTCTAATTTTGAGATTTGCCACCATATAACTAATTGCTCCTTGACGTTTGTTGATCTTTATTCTTTTAATAACATAAAGAGGGCTAGTTTGAGTGATAAAAGGTAAAAGTATTGAAACCATCATTGAGAAAAGACAAATTAGTGTGAAACACAAGTGATAACAAATCAATTTGAGTGCAAACACATGAGGGAGTATGAGAAGAATAATTTTTTTTTCCTAACAAAGTTTTGCAGGTTATAAACATGAGTATTGAAGAAGAACCGCAAGAAGTTGATATGAAAATGTTCATAAAGGTTGTTAATGAACAATTTAGGAAGTTGAATACTAGATTAGATGACATGCAATCCCCGCTTATGTTTAAAACTACTAGAAGACGTGTGCTTAAGGAGGAAGAGGAAGAGGAAAAGGACGAGGACTTAGATTTGGAAGAATCAAGTTCTAAACGAGGCAAGAAGGTTTTTTCCAAAAGAGATAGAAATTTGGGCAGCATAAAGATGAAGATTCCAACCTTTCAAGGAAAGAATGATCCATAACTATATTGGAGTGGGAAAGAAAGGTTGAACACGTATTTGATTACCATAATTACTTTGAGGAGAAGTAAAACTAGCAGCTGTAGAGTTCATAGATTATGCAAGCATATGGTGGGATCAATTGGTGACCAATAGTCGTAGGAATGGAGAGAGGCCAATTCAGTCATGGGAAGAAATGAAATTAGTAATGCGCAAGAGATTTATACCTTGCCATTATTATAGAGATTTACATAGGAAGTTGTAAGGGTTGGTTCAAGGTTCTATAAGTGTCGAGGATTATTACAAGGAGATGGAGATAGCCATGATTAGTGCAAACATAGAAGAAGATCGAGAAGCAACAATAGCTAGATTTATTAGCGGCTTGAACAAGGAGATTGCTAATGTGGTTGATTTACAACACTATGTGGAGATGGAGGAGCTATTGCACAAAGCCATTAAAGTGGAGAAGCAAATCAAATCAAAAGGGTTCAAATTTAGTTCGGCTTCTAGTTGTTCATGGAAATCTAATTGGAAGCACAACAAAACTGCCTTAAAAATAAAAGAAGAAGCAAAGCAAAAAGATTTGATTACTATTTTTACAGGTAAAACTAAAACTAAAACTTCATTGAAGTCATGAGAAGTTAAGTGTTTTAGGTGCCAAGAACTCGGGCATATTGCTTCTCAATGCCCAAACAAAAGAGCTATGATTGTGTTGGAAAATAGAGAAATAGAAAGTGCTAGCTCAAGTGAGGATGAGATGCCACCATTGGAGGATTGTTCTTATGTTGAAGTTGAAGAACCTGTGCATGGTGATTTGCTAGTTCCAAGGAGAGCAATAAGTATACAGCCTAAGGATGATGTTGATGTGGAGCAACATGAGCATATTTTTCAAATAAGATGTCATGTGAAAGATAAGGTATGTACTATGATTATCGATAGTGGAAGTTGCACTAATATTGCTAGCACTTTGATGGTAGATAAGCTGAATTTGCATATCATAAAGCATCCTAAACCGTACAAATTGCAATGGTTAAATGAATGTGGAGAAATAAGGGTAACAAAGCAAGTTCTAATTTTCTCTTCAATTGGCAAGTATGAGGATAAGGTTCTATGTGATGTGGCACCAATGCATGCTAGTCATCTGTTGCTTGGCCGACCATGGCAGTTTGATCGAAAGGTTACACATAATGGGTATAAAAATTGTTATTCTTTTGTAATGAATAACTGAACCGTTGTACTAACCCCTCTCAAACCTTTGCAAGCTTATGAAGATCATACTAGGATAGCAAGAGAATGCAAAATGAGAGAAGAACAAAAATATGAGCAAAAGGAAAAGAAAAAAAAAAGAAAGTGAGCAAGCAAAAACAAAGAGAGGAAGTGAGGCCGGGAGGAAAAATGTAAGTGAAAAGAGTAAGGCCAAAGAAAAAATTAGAGAAAAAAGTGTGCAACAAGGAGAGAAAAGTAAGGAAATTAATGTATTTACTGCAAAAAATGAGGTTAAGAGTGTCATGATTATAAGGCTGCAACTACTTGTACTTATGTACAAGAATATTTACTTTTCTACTAATGACCTTAACCCCTTATTGCATAATGTTGTTGTGTCTTTATTGCAAAAGTTCGCATATAATAAGAAAAAGGCTGATTTTGTGAAGGATTTATCTACTAAGATTTGGGCTAACATTGAAATGAACAATGAGCAATATGCCAAGCAAGCTAATAAAGATCGTTTGAAGGTTGCTTTTTACCTTGGAGATTGGGTTTGGGTGAACATGCGTAAGGAGAGGTTTCTTACACAAGAAAAATCAAAATTGCAGCCTAACAAAGATAGGCCTTTCCAAATCTTGGAGAGAATCAAGGATAACACCTACAAGCTAGATTTGCCAAAAACTTATGGTAATGTTAGTGCGACTTTCAATGTTGCTAATTTATCTTTGTTTGATGTAGGTGATTCGAGGATGAATCCTTTCGAAGAGGGAGGGAATAATGGAGATCGAGGTGCAGTCCAAATAGTTCAAGCTAATATTCCCAATTTCTTTCATAATCCTTTACAAGAAATTGGTGGTCCAATGACTAAGGCAAAGACAAAAATGATGAAAGAGGCTTTACAAGGCCTAATCATGGAAGTGCATGATAAAGAGGCTATTCTAGAAGGTTCTAAGGCTATTCTTGAAGTTTTCAAAACTTCACCCAAGATAATCATTTATCTTTTTGTGCAAGAAGAAGAATAAAATAGCTCTACGTTACTAAACCCTCGTGCCGCATGGATAATTTGGATTTTTGAAGATTCCTTACTCTATATAGAATAAGTTTCCTTATTTTTTTAGAACTGTTATTTTTTAGGTATCCTTATTAGATTAAGATTGTTATTAAAGTTTTCTTATTTGATTAGAATTATTATTTAGGTTCCCTTATAGAATTAGGATTATAGTTTTATTTTTCAACTTAAGTTAAGATTTCTATTCCTACTTAATTTTAGACACTTCTTTTATTTAGAATTATGATGTTTACATGCCTATATAAAGGTTACAAGTATGTAAAACGAATTTTCATGATATCATTAATAATATTGAGATATTTTCAGCAAGCTTAGCTTTGCTTTCTTGTGTTCTTAAGAGAATACAATATATTGACTTATCAAGGGAGTGATCAACCTTTGTGGCATCTTCAAGATTTGAATTTTAAGAACTTAATTTTCTTAGGTTCTCATCTGATCATCTATAATTTTTTTTTAGTTTCTTGGGCCCGCATCACAATTGATTCAAGAGTTCCTAGGGCAGGTCGTCTAGTGGGTTCTTATCAGCTAATATTGTAATAATATTAGCATTTTAAAGATATCAACATATTGTTGCAAAATCTACTAGCATATATGTTAGTAGTTGTTATAATATGCTAATAAAATATTATCCTACTATTGTAGTATTCTTTTAAAAGTTACCAATATTTGTATATTTTTCTTTTAGCTTATATTTTTCTTCAAAGTTATCAACTTATGTAAATATCAAATATAACATAATATAATATAATTCCAAATTCATATCAATTAAAGGTGATAAATGCATATCAATGCCATTCCTGGCTATCGTGGACCAAAAATCAACAAAGACAACATCATGAATTTTCTCTTCATACATAACCGTGGTAGGAAATTGTATGTTATAAGTACAACTGTCCAACATTTATATGTACTACTAAGGGAACTATGTGAGTTGATTCCATCACTACCAGCTAAGGTAAGACGAAGGTTTCTAGGATTTGACCTTAAAGTCGGAAAATTTTCATCAATCAGCTTCTATATAGGTGAATCAGCTGGATAGTGAAGCTTCCCATCATTTATCCTTTCATGTACATGCCAAGTCCAGTCCTTGGAAATTTGTGAGATTGAAACATTCGCTTAAATCTAGGGATTAGAGAGAAATGCCGCAATACTTTTGTAGGAACCCCTTTCTTAACACAATCCACATAACCCCTTTTTACTTTCCATCTTGATATTCCAAAAGAATGACACTTAGAAGTGATTCATACTCTTTTCAATACAATATGCAATTGTTTGGGAAAGCACCTATTTTCACATACTCTAAGCCCAAGGAAGATAACGTTTTTATTGCTTTGTATATGGATATAGGTATTTCATGATCATTAGGTAACATATCCGCTAAAAGCTTCAACAATGCACCAAATATCTGATCACCATATTTCCTCTTTAAATTGTATAACCAAACCAATGCAGTAATTTGGTATATTTTGTGCAACCAGAATACAAGGGTTTTTCATCATCTATATTTATAATGTTATCAACTATAAACATTGATATATTGAAACATTCTACGGTTTTACCACATTCTTCTCAATGATTAGTTATTTTTTGTGGTTTGTTTATATTGTGTAATCTGCCTCCATTTATAGTGTGCTGATGGGCCATTTTTTTAAAGTGAATAACATCATAATATTTTTTAAGAGAAAAATAGAATAAAATTTGCTAAAATAGAAATGCTTTTTATATTGGTGGGTTCATGTTTGTAAATTCTTAATGTTTTTAATAATGATGTATCATTATTTATAGTTTTTATTAGATGGTCCCATGTGTCGGAATAGAAATAAAATTAATTCTGAAAAGTAAATTATAACAATAGCAAAATTAATGAGAATGACGGTAGGGATTTGAGATATTTTTCAAATAACACGGAAAAATTGAAATATTGAGCTAAAACTTAGAAAATAACGGGCATTTTTTATATGATTTATTATTGTAATAAAATAGTCTTTAAACATGTTAATTATTGTTTTAAAGTTAATTAAAGGGTATGATATTAAAATAATGGTTTTGTCCTTAAATTGTTTAATTTTTCCTAATTAGATTTAGATGGAAGCAGGGGCAAAGCCAAAATTTTAAATTATCCATTAGTTTAGTTTCCAAATAATGCATTCAAAGCTCAGCTAATAATTAATTAGCACACATTTGTTGATAGGCAATGAATGTCAGACTTAAAACCAACAAATATATTCCGTATCCATTGACCCGAAAGAACTAATTAATTGATATAAAATTAATATTAATCTAACAACTCCATAATTAAAATTAATCAAGTGTAAATTAAGCTATCCATAACCAGTAACCTGAATATATCTATATATAAAGATACTGTAGCTCACTCACTGTATCAGTACAATATCGTTTTAATAAAAGATTATAGCAATTGTATCATATCACTGTATATATTACTGATTGAAATTTTTTAATTTTAATTCTTAATGTAAAAATATCAAGATAAATATTTATTTTAACTTATATAACTAGTAAACAAATTATATTAAATTAATTAAAAAAATAATGGAGGTGATGAGTAAAAAAAATTGATTTATTATTTATTTTAAATTCATTCTTACAATTCAATTTCACTTGCGAAAACTAATATGCTAATTTAGACAATTTTATTATGATAAGTTTTTTAGGATAAAATTATTTTAGTCCTAAAAGTTTGTATAATATCATCTAATATCCTTCTTAGATATATTAATTTTAAAACTATCTATAAAAATTATGATTTATAAAAAATGATCATTATAGCTATATTAAAAAATAATTAATAATTTTCTAAATTTTGATAAAATATAATATATTTATGTAAAATATATTAATTAAATAAGCAACAATATTGTTTTCATAATATGTTAGTAAAATAATTGTGTTATAATTACTTATAAGAATAAACATTCATAATTGTTAAAAATTAAGTAAAAATAGATACTAATATAATAAATATAGAATTATAAATTTATTTATTTTAAAATATATTTATCAAAAAATTTATGATTATATTGTAATTTAAATAAAATATATTTTTATATTTAAATTATAAATAAAATATTAATGAAAATAAAAATAAATAATTTTATAATATATTATAAATATTTATATTATCCTATAAAAATAAATTTTTTATTTACTTAGTTAATGTATTTTATATAATATTTTTATTTCATCAAATTTTAGATATTTAGTAATTATTTATTTCAAATAATTATAATTATAATAGATATAATTGCTATTTTTAATAAGTAAGAAATTTTAGAGTTATTAGACCAAATTTAGGACTAAGAAACAACTGTACTCTCTTTTTTATTTACTTTGCTAAAATATTAAATAATTTTTCTTTTCAGTTTATAATTACAAATAAATAATTGACCATGCCATAGATTTTGGAGGCAAACTTTTGCACACATATATGTAAATAAAGAACATAGAACAAAAATCGAAAGCATGTATATTACAAAAATGTAAATGTATTAAAAAAATTAAAAAAAAAACCCTACGCAAATCGACAAATCCGTAGGCCCCATCCCATTGCGGTCCATAGCCAAACAGTAGTAAGAAGACAGAACAAAGTAAAAAGGAAGGGTTTTTTCTTTGAAAAAGTCTAAGACTTGTTGAAATTTTGAAGATTTTAAGAGTCACAATTGTCAATATATAATTGTTGTATACTTTTGAGAATTTTTTTTTTGTAGTTTAAAAAATCAATTTTGTCATTTAAACTTCACCATCTATCTCAGCATCTTGATTTTTTTTATTAATTTTGTTAATGAGGCATAGACAGTTCATATGCAACTAGAAAGTTCTACTAAAAATAGAAGAACGGTCTTAATAATTAGGCTTTCAAAAGACTTCAACAAAGAAGATAGGAGTAAGACAAAAAAAGAAATTGGAAGACTTGAACTTGAAGACGGCTTCAACCAAGAAGAAGAATCCAAAACTTTGGTTTTCCTATCTGTAATGAGTAAAATTGTTAAAAGTATTTAGTATAACAATCTCTTCTCTCTCGTGAGAATTGAAGCATCACGGTCCGATTGGTTCCTAGATCAACGAATATATATATTAAAGAAATGTTGATGCTATTAGGGCTCGGCAAAAATACTCAACCGAACTGAATCAAGCTGTTCTGTTTGGTTCGGCTTAGTTTCAAAATGAGTTTGGCTTAACTTTGATTTAAAACAATCGGTTATGTTCTGGTTTGATTAAAATCAAACTCGAATCAAAATCAATCGTAAAATTTTATTTAAATTATTATTTTTTATTTAAATTATAAATAAAATAAAATAAAATATTTATAATTATTTATATAAATTCACATAAAAACATGAATAATTATTATAAATTCTAAAATTTTTCCTTTTTTTATAATTTTCATATAGAATAGAGATTTATATAAATATATTTCAAAGTTTTTGAAACCGAATTCGAAATCGAACTTGGAAAGGAACTTGAAATCGAAATGTGCAACTTAACCAAATTCGATTTGGTTCGATTCCATAATATATGATTTCAAGTTTAGTTCGACTTTTAAGAAAATCGAACCAAATCCGAATTTGCCCATCCCTAACTATTATGTTGTTTTGCTACTGTATTTTCATCACATCATAGGAAAGAAGGGTGATAACAACAAATTTGGCACACTTGCTGCTTTTGCCTTGCTAGTTTATTTTTATTTGACTACTAGTTATAGCTTCTTTTTCTATTTTATTTATCTATATATTTTTTTCAATTGATTTATCAAATCTTTTAGGGCTTTCTTTTGTACTTCTTTGCTCATTCACTAATAATATTTCTTGTAAGTTTTTGGAAACTATATACACGTTTCTTTGCATCTTCATATGAAATTATATTAGTCAAGTCGATTCTCTTCTCTCTTTTTACCTAATTTGTGTGGAATATGGTTACTACATGGCTTTGGTTTTATTTCTATTTAAAAATTAGGAAATTTTTTTAAAGGGATTTTAACGCATACCTCTCCTGAAATTTGAAATTTTAACACTTAGGTTGAAAGTTTGAGGAAAGACACACTTACCTCCCCTGGACCATTAGTTGACCATCAATTTTTACTTAAATGACTATAATACCCTTAATTGCTTTAAAGTTAAAATTTTTAATTAACAATTTTAATTTATTTTATTTAAATTTAAATTTAAATTTTACTTAATAATATTTTAATTTGACCATTTTAGTTTATATTTATTTATTATTTGTTAAAATTAGGAATTTAATTAATGATAATATAATTTGATAATTTTAATTTATATTTATTTAAATTAGGAATTTAATTAATGATAATTTAATTTTTATTCATGTACTATATTTATTCAAATTTTAAACCTTAATGTGCAAAACGGTCGCCTTTCTAACTTGATAATTTCAGTTTTTAATCATGTATTATATTTAATATTTATTCAAAATTAAATTTCTAACTTTAAATAAATATAAATATAAATTATTGTTAATTAAATTTTTAATTATTTTAATCTTCAAATATTATATAAATTAAAATTAAATTTCTTACATTTTAACTTTAAAATAATTAAGGGTATTATAGTCATTTAAATATAAATATATGGTCAACTAAATATTCAAGAGAGGTAAGTGTGTTTTTCCTCAAACCTTTTATCTAAGTGTTAAAATCTCAGACCTCATGAGAAATATGTGTTAAAACTCTTTTTTTTTAAAATAGCCATAATTTCTTTTGAGTTTACATAAATAGTCTCTTATTAAAATATTTTACCAACTTAGCCCAAAATATATTTTTTGGACTAAATTACCCTCAATAGCCCACTTCAATCTTTTTATAAATGTCTATTTTTTTTACTTTTTCTTATTACTCTAAAATTTCAAACTCTCTCAAACTCAAACTCTCGTCTCTCAAAACTATTCATCTCCTCAAAATCATATCTGTTGCTAACAGTGGAGACGACAGTGGTATATTTTTTATGGCAAAGTCTTAGTTACCGATATTAAATAATTTTCTTATCATATAGATATATGGTTTACGTATGAATTAATTAATTAAAGAAAAATTTCTTAAATGTGAATTCAATATTGATTATGTAGTAGAAAGTATTTATTTAAATTTAAATTACATTAATTTGTTGTTATATAAATGCAAAGATATGGATGATTTGAAATGTAAAGATGTTGTGCGATTTTGGGTCATGGAATTTTTATCCGAAAAGTGAATTTCAAATCAAACAAAATTTTACCTTACTCGAAAAATAGATTTCGGATAAAGTCAAATTTATTCTTATTCAAAAAATGAATTTTCATGTAAGACCAAAATTTACCTTACCCAAAAATTACGAATAAGGCAAAATTTCAAGTAAGGCAAAATTTTTCAAATAAAGCAAAATTTTTTAGATTTTCGAGTAGGGCAAAATTTTGGCCTTACCCAAAAAGTAGCCTTATCCTAAAGCAAAATAAATATGTTATCGGAATAGTTTTTATATTCTAACATTATTGTACCTTTTATTTACACAGGTATGACATATTTAGTGACATTTTCTGTTAACCACGACGGTTTGTGGGAAAAACTTGTTAGAGTCATGTTTTGTTCATGTTTTTTTAATAATAATATTGTAATGAATGAAAATGTTAATATTGTATTATTGTAATGAATGAAAATAAATAATATTATTAATGTTATCATCGCATAATTAATTGTCTTTATTTTCATAAAATGGATATCTTAAAATTACAAAATTCTTTTATATGAAAACTTCAACTTCAATATTTCACGATATATCCGTTTAACGTGTTCAAGAGTCAAAATGCAAGTACGATTATATCCCAATAAAGGTCATGAATGTGAAAGAATTTTTCTAAATATTTTCAATAATAATAATAATAATTTGAAAGAAGTCAAGTGTAACTTTTGGGTACCCTCAAATTTCGAGTACTCAAAATAGCGTCGTTAGTGAAAACATGGGCCTAAAATTTGAGGGATACCCAAAAATTACACTTGGCACTTATTATTATTAAGGGGTTTTAACACATACCTCCCCTGAGGTTTGAGACTTTAACACTTAGATGAAAAGTTTGAGAAAAAACACACTTACTTCCCTTGAATCTTTAGTTGACCATCTATTTATACTTAAATGACTATAATACCCTTAATTACTTTAAAATTAAAATGTAAGAAATTTAATTTTAATTTATATAATATTTGAAGATTAAAATAATTAAAAATTTAATTAACAATAATTTATATTTATATTTATTTAAAGTTAGAAATTTAATTTTGAATAAATATTAAATATGATACATGATTAAAAACTGAAATTATTAAGTTAGAAAGGCGACCGTTTTGCACATTAAGGTTTAGAATTTGAATAAATATAGTACATGAATAAAAATTAAATTATCATTAATTAAATTCCTAATTTAAATAAATATAAATTAAAATTATCAAATTATATTATCATTAATTAAATTCCTAATTTTAACAAATAATAAATAAATATAAACTAAAATGTTCAACTTAAAATATTATTAAGTAAAATTTAAATTTAAATAAAATAAATTAAAATTGTTAATTAAAAATTTTAACTTTAAAGCAATTAAGGGTATTATAGTCATTTAAGTAAAAATTTATGGTCAACTAATGGTCCAGAGGAGGTAAGTGTGTCTTTTCTCAAACCTTCCATCTAAGTGTTAAAGTCTCAAATCTCAGGGGAGATATGTGTTAAAACTCTTTATTATTAATTAATTACTATTGTATTACTAATTATTTATTTATTTTTATTATTACACTTATTATTATTATTGTTATTATTGAAAAATTTTAACAAAATTCCTCGACATTTATGTCTTTTATTTCTTAAACATATTAAATCGATAAGTCATGAAATATTGAAGTTGAAGTTTTTGGATAAAATAACATCGTAATTTTAAGATATCCATTATATGACAATGAAGATAATTAATTACGTGATGGTAGTATTAATAATAAGTGTTTGTTTTCATTCATTATAATAATACAACATCAATATTTTTATTCATTACAAAATTATTATTATAACAACATGGACAACATGACTCTAGCAAGTTCTTTCCACGAACCGCCGTAGTTAATGAAAAATGTTACTAAATTTGTTATTACTGTGTAAATAAAGGGTACAATAATTTTATAATATAAAAATTACTTTGAAAACATATTTGTTTAGCTTTAGGGTAATGCCACATTTTGGGTAAGGCTACATTTTTCCTTGCCAGAAAAGTAATTTTCAAGTAGGGCAAAACTTTGGCCTTACCCGAAAAGTGATTTTTTTGGGTAAGGCAAATTTTGCCCTTACTTGAAATCCATTTTTTGCGTAAGGCAAAATTTGACCTTATCCGAAATTTATTTTTTGGGTAAAACAAATTTTGACCTTACGCAAAATTCACTTTTTGGGTTAAAAACCTATGACCCAAAATCGTACAACATCTTTACATCTTGAAATCATCCATATCTTTGTATTCATACATCAACCAATTAAGGTAATTTAAATTTAAATCAATACTTTTTACTACATAATCAACATTGAATCCACATGTGAGAAATTTTCTTTTAGTTAATTAATTCACACATAAGACATATACTTATAAGATAAAAAAGTCAGTTAATATCAGTGACCAAGATTTTATCGTCAAAAATACATCGCGGTTGATTTTGAGGAGAGGAATAGTTTTGAGAGAGAAAAGTTTGAGTTTGGGAGAGTTTGATAATTTAGAGTAATAAGAAAAAGTAAAAAAATAGACTTTTGTAAAAAAATTGAAGTGAA
Source organism: Melia azedarach (assembly GCA_028052125.1). Classification (NCBI taxonomy): domain Eukaryota; kingdom Viridiplantae; phylum Streptophyta; class Magnoliopsida; order Sapindales; family Meliaceae; genus Melia; species Melia azedarach. The sequence continues at coordinate 9,592,447 of CM051399.1, forward strand.
ATATTAAGGGTAATTTAATCCAAAAAATATAGTTTAGATTAGGTTGATAAAATATTTTTACAAGAGGCTATGTATGTAAATTTAAAAGAAATCAGGACTATTTTAAAAAATTTCCCTAAAAATTACTATTTCTGTAGCTTGGTCCTTCTGATTCCTCGTAGCATGAATTATATAAGAGGTTTTCCTTCAACAGCTTGAGCCCAATCTCCTGCTACAGTTTGCTGACTTTCGTTCTATTTTCTTGCTGCAGTCTACTGTTTTGGCACTGCAACTTGGCCAAAATGCTTTAATGGTTTTGACTCTTTTGAGTTTGCTAAAGAGTCAGGTTTTCATGCTCCCCTTTTTTTTATTGTATTTACTCTCTGTTTCTTTTTAATTAATAAATTCGGCCTAATCTTAGGCCTTGCTTTTTTTTTAAAAAAAAATATTACTATTTCTGTAAATTATTACTAAAAGCTACTTGATGTAGAGATATGAATTTATATACTATATATAAAATATTAATTTAAGTTAATTTTTAACCCTAATTTCTATTATCCTATAGTCCAGTTTCGATGTGATGTTATAGTCAAATCTCACTGTTCGATATCAGTGTGACCGTAAATCGTCATCGTCCAAGATTCTAGTGTCTTAGTCAACTTAAACTTTTGTTTTGGTACCCCAAGCTCGAATGTGCAGAGACGTGCGAAAGTGTCAAAACACAGTTTTGGGGGTACGAGGGCATATTGGTCTAAAAAACGTAGAAAGTGACATTTTTAAATTAATTTTTGTAATGGCTGCATTTCTGAATTTTGGCCTCACAAAGGAGTATTTCTGGATATTTCTCAAAAGATTATACGGTCATAGAAAAAAAAGAAAATTTTTCGAAATAACCTTAAATTTTTTTGAGTTTACATAAATAGTCTCTTATAAAAAAATCTTACCAGCCTAGTTTAAAATATATTTTTCGAACAAAAATATTCCTTATAGCCTACTTAAGTTTTTTTTTTTTTTACAAAAATTACTTTTTACTTTACTCATTTTTCACCAAACTAAACCCTCACTCTCAAAACCTTCACCTCTTCTTCAACGGTGATGACGATGTTGATAGCAGCGGAGACGACGACGGTGAAACAAACTATATAAAGAGAAGTTTATTCTAACTTAACGCTGATGAATGAAAGATTTTTTTATTGTTAAGTTTTTTATAGTTTTGTTTGAATAGTTTTAACATAAAATGAATGAAAGATATACTTTTAGCATGATTTTTGTTGAGTATTAATAATGTGACTGTATTTAGTTGAAATGTGAAGAAAATTTTGTCGGAAAATGAAGGTTTTGTGAAACATTTTATTGAAAATAAGTCGAGGCCGGAAATTGCAGCAGCTTTCAAGAAGCTTTCGAGAAAATCATACC